>CM075817.1:1217553-1654711 GCA_037975025.1 Excoecaria agallocha | reverse complement strand
TTTAAAAATAAAAAATAAAAAATTTAATTTTAAATTTGATTAATTTAAAATCCGTTTAATTTTTTATTTTCAGATTTCTAATCCTATGCATACAAAAAAAAAAAAACAATAGTTAATTATGACCAATTAAGCTCCTCGTATCATTTGGTGACGCAGCATGTGTACACTCCCAAACAGTCGGAAACTTAATGCTGTAACCAAACAGATCCAAATAATGACGTAAGCTGGTTATTCAATTTGGTGGAGTGGGAGAATATAACATAGAAACCCCACTTCTGCATTCAGATACATTGCATGTGGGTTTTACTTACGTGTATTACAATGTACCCAAACCATCCTCTACTTCCAATAAAAGACTCTGACTCGCTCAACCCCGTTCCTTCATTCATTTTTTTTTTCTCAATCTTCTCTCTTTCCTCTCCCCCCTTTTTTTGCCCATCTTGGAGGGTTTTCCATGCTCTTCTAGCTCTAATCTCTCTCTCATGCATTTTGAAGCTTCGTGCTGTATATTGTTGTTGTTTATCGTTGCTGGGTCTCTCTTTTTTGCTCTCTTTGGAGGGTTTTTTGGTGCTAAACGGTGCGGATTTTACCTCCCGGGGTTTTTGGAGCTGTACCCATGTCTAAGCTCGCTGGATTTGCTGGTAAGCTTTTGAATTTTCCCAAAGTTTCTGTTTTTCTGTTTGATTTTAGCTGATTTTTACCTGCTTGTCTAGTTAGTTGATTTTTTTTTTGGTAGATCATTTGAATTTGTTTTTTCTGATCATCTTTGCTTTTAATTATACGGGTTCTCATGCCGTTTGAGTTAGGCGACTTGTGTTCTGTTTGGATGCTAAATATGTTGATTGTTGACTAATACTTTTGAAGTTTCCCTTTCTGCTGCTTTGAAATATATGCTTATCTGAAAGAAAGTTTTCTGGATTTAGGTGATATGAGGTAGATCATGCAGAAGAACTTAAAATTTGCTTGCTTTGTTTGATGTAAAACAGTTTTGCTGAGGATCAGTTTTATTAGATACTAACATATGCGTTTTCTCGAGGTATAGGGAGGTAGTGGTTTTTTCACATGATGAGGATGCTTATGTTTTTCATTTGGATCTTATGATAGAGATCTAGATGATAGTGGTGCTAGTAGCTTCTGTGGAATTTGGTTATGGCTTATATTATATTTGGTTGTCTAGTGAGTGCATGAGCTGGGGTTGGGATTGTTTTTGTTTGGTCCCTAAGGAGTCAAGGGGTTACCATGTAATATGTTTAGTAGATACGTGATTAACTGAAGATAGCATGACTTTGTATTCAAGGTTTTCAATTTAAGATCGTAAGAGTCCTTAATGGTTTATGCCTTCGATTCTTATGCATATTTGTAAAAGTTATTTCTTGTAGTAAATCTTTGGCCTCTGAATTGACTGCTTGAAAGCTTATTTATTTTAGTTGAATTGTATTTGTTGAGTTTGTTAAACTGATGGAAAATGATGATTTTGATGTACCAGGGGAGGATGATTTTTGCCTTAGGGGTTCAATATACACAAACCCTAAGGAGCCGAGCCTCTTTTTGCCCCGTGGTCATCATGTGGATGTGTATTTTCCTTCACACAAGAGGTCTCGCATCAGTGCTCCTTTTGTTTTCAGTGGAGAGAGATTTGAGCAGAAAAGCAGGCATCTATTGAAGTCCTGCCAGATGAGTGTCTCTTTGAAATCTTTCGATGTATGCCTGGAGAGGAAAGGAGTGCCTGTGCTTGTGTTTCTAAGCGCTGGCTTACTCTGATGAGCAATATGTCCCAAGATGAACTTTGCAGAAAGAACAAATCAGTTGGGGACGGTGAGGTAAAATCTAAGGCTGATGATGAAGAGATTAATGGCAATGGATACCTTTCTAGGAGCTTGGAGGGGAAGAAGGCAACAGATATTAGACTCGCAGCCATTGCTGTTGGAACTGCTAGTCGAGGAGGTTTGGGTAAGCTTGCCATCCGTGGAAGCAATTCTAGCTATGCAGTGACAAAAGCAGGTCTGAGGGCAATTGCCCGAGGTTGCCCTTCTCTTAAGGCTCTTTCCTTGTGGAATTTGCCTTTGGTTGGTGATGAAGGTCTATGTGAGATCTCCAATGGCTGTCACATGCTGGAGAAGCTTGATCTCTGTGGATGTCCTGCTATTTCCGACAAGGGTTTAGTGGCATTGGCAAAGAACTGTCCTAATTTAACTGATCTGACTATTGAATCCTGTGCAAACATTGGGAATGAAGGTCTGCAAGCTGTCGGCCGATATTGTGCCAAGCTAAAATCCATCTCAATCAAGGACTGCCCAGTTGTTGGGGATCAAGGAATTGCAAGTCTGGTATCTTCTGCCACATTCTCGCTGACGAAGGTAAAGCTCCAGGCTTTGAACATCACAGATGTATCTTTAGCTGTTGTTGGACACTATGGCAAGGCAATTACTGATCTAGTTCTCACCAGCCTGCCAAATGTGAGTGAGAGGGGCTTCTGGGTCATGGCAAATGGCCATGGCTTACAGACGTTGAAGTCCTTCACAGTTGTATCATGCCGAGGAGTCACAGATACTGGGCTTGATGCAGTTGGAAAGGGTTGCCCAAATTTAAGCAAGTTCTGTCTCCGCAAATGTGCATTCTTGTCTGATAATGGACTGGTCTCATTTGTGAAAGCTGCAGGGTCACTGGAGAGCTTGCATTTGGAGGAGTGCCACAGGATTACCCAACTTGGGTTTTTTGGTTCTTTGTTGAACTGCGGTGCTAAATTGAAGGCTTTTGCTCTGGTGAACTGCTTGGGATATAGAGACCTTAACCTTGGGGTTCCACAGCACTCCCCCTGTGAGTCTCTGAGATCATTGTGCATCCGCAACTGCCCTGGTTTTGGTGATGGTAGCCTGTCCCTATTGGGAAAATTGTGCCCTCGATTGCAGCATGTGGAGCTATCTGGGCTACAGGGAGTGACTGATGCTGGGTTTATCCCATTGCTTAAGAGCTCTGGTGATGGCCTAGTGAATGTAAATCTCAGCGGTTGCGTGAATTTGTCCGACAAAGTGGTCAGAGAATTGACACAGCAGCATGGTTGGACTCTTGAATTGCTAAATCTTGATGGATGTGGGAAAATAACCGATGCCAGTTTGGCTGCAATTGCTGAGAATTGCTTCTTGCTGAGCGATCTTGATGTCTCAAAATGTGGTATCTCAGATTCTGGGCTTGTGGCTTTGGCTAGATCAAAGCAGCTCAATCTGCAGATTTTTTCAGCCTCGGGTTGCTCTATGATATCAGACAAAAGTTTAACGGCCCTGTTGAAACTGGGCCACACTCTCCAGGGATTGAATCTTCAGCACTGCAATGCCATCAGCACTAGCACTGTCGACCTGCTCGTGGAACGCTTATGGAGGTGTGATATCCTTTCCTGAGCATATGGAAGGATTAACGGGACAGGGTTCAAAGTAACTAGTCCCAGAATTTAGTCAGTATACTGTGATTAGCTGCATCAGCTTGTGTAGTTTTTGGGTCCATCAGCCGTGGGTCTTCTGATCTTCCATCTCCCAGCACCCAGTTCCCTTTCCTGGGATATTGGCCATTGACTCCCTTTTTTTTGCTGGCTTCCGTTAATAGGTAGCCTGCTACAAGTTTTTGCGCTCTGATCAATGGAGTGTAACTTTGGTCATGGCCATGACTCCTGGAGAATACAGTCAACTGGGTTCTAGTTTTTCTGAAAGTTTCAACATTGTTTCCTGTTTCAGGGTTTTTGGCACTAGGTGTTTTAGCTTCACAGCTTTAAATATCCTGCACTACAGTGTCAAGCTTGTCAAATGTGAGTGTTTTTGTAATCATGTTTAGAACGTGATGGTTTGTGTCTGTTTTCCTCAAAGGGTGGGATAGTTTGTTGGTTTTGGTTGCTATTTGGCAGTTTGAGAAATTGAGGTAAATGGTGCCTTGCGGTGTATGGGGGCTTTGGCCGTGGCAGCAAATTATAGCGTCTGCCATGACAACCTTCTCCTTCTCCTTGAAGTACAAGGTTGTTTTTTCCTTCTTTTACCAAGTCCCCTATTTTGCAGGCTTCATTTCCTCAACTGTGTTTTGCAACCTCTTTTAATCTTTGTAATGAAAAATGTTTATCTGCCCTTTGTGATGTATACTCCTGTCTTTTTTATGCGATCAATGTTTAGTTAATAAAAATAAAATAAAGTTTAGTTATTTATTGTAATTTTGATGTTTTAGTATTCTAACTTTGTTGGTCCATGATTGAGGAAAGTGCCTCACTGCTTCTATGTTAGGAAAGCTGTAGGAATTGTCTGTATTCAGCTAATAATTCTGACGTGATGTCGGAAATTGGCTATGCTACTTTTCACATTTATCGGATGGGGCTGCGCACGTTTGATGGGGGTATCAAATTGATGAAAAAATAAGATTAAGGCAGTGCATATTTGACTTTTCTACATTTTTTTAATAATAATAAAATATATATTACCGCGTAAATAAAAAAGAATTAATAATATAATCTTTTTTTACATACCAATAAAATAATTGTATTTTTTTATTTGTCAATATAATAATAAGTGAGGGCATCATGCATGAACTATTGATTTGGTGCATGCATAATGGATTCAGTCTATGCATGCATAATGGATTCAGTCTATGCAAGTAAATTATTAAATTTCATGAATTATTATTCTGTGATTAAAAATGTTGAATAGGTAGAAGATGACATATATATTTATTTAAAAATAAATAATAATTAAGTGATAGAGGATGTGTGAAGTAGTGGTGTGGTCATTGTGGGATGTATTAGCAAGATTAAAAGAAATGGGTATGGTGGGATGTATTTAATATTAAAAATCAAACTCATATTTTCCGAACTTTCATATTTTTTGTATTAAATTTTTGTACAAAAAAATTATACATTAAATTTTCTTATAATTTATTCAATATTAATTTTTTTTATTTTTAATTAGTTTTATCGTATAAAAACTGAATGTAAAATAAATAAAAAGTAAAAGTAAACGTGAATAACACGTCTCATCGTATAAAGACTGAATATACGTTTTGCCAAAACCAAGAGAATAATGTGTAGTGGTTGGAAGAAATAGATGGGGAATCCAATAATGTGGAAACATATCCTTTAATCAAATCTTTCTTTTCCCCATCAAATTACTAATTTTTTTTGACTTTGGGATTCTCTTAATCCACATAACAATCCATTAAACATTTTCACATGGGGTATGTTCTCTATATGGGCTTCAAACGCTCCCTATCGAGTCCCATTCCCACCTTCTCAATTGATTCAATTTGATTCGACCAATCCATTTATGGCTCGTGAAATTTTGATATATATCCGGTATGATCTAAGAAAGATGTATCCTATATTAGATACACATTTTTGAATCAAATTATATATAGAAAAAGAAAAACAAAACAAAACAAAACAAAATCACTCTTATATTCAGATGATTAAAGTTCTTTTAAGTTTGAGCCCTATTAATTTGTGCACAAATAGGCTTTTCTTATTTTGTTTGTTCCGATTTTTATGAAGTATAGTTATTTAACGATCCAACGGTAATAAAAAGACCAAAGTCAGTTATAGTAAATGTCGAACAGAAACATTCAACTAAGCTGTCCTAAAATTAGTTAAAAGCCCAACATCAACCACACGATTATAATCCAACGGCCAGGCTTATTCCTCTACCATTTTATCTATTTATGAGCTTCTCCCTCATCTTATCCATGAAAAAAGCATCGTTTTCAATCTTCGAGACCCAGTTTAGGGTTTCAAGAGAAGGATCAGAAAAACACAGGCTTTTTCCTTTTTCAATTTTCAATTTCCAACTGATTAATATCATTAATTGCTATTATTAGCAAAAGAAACAACAAAGAACACAAAAATATGCTTTTAAGAAGCACTTCAACACCAATCTTGCAAACCTATGCTTGCCAGATATCATCTCCGGATTTGGATACAACCCGACCCGTATCCATTTCCCTTGAGCGGACCTCATCAGACGGCGATTTCAGGCTATTCGCCGGCGCCGCCAAAGAGAAAAGGCCGCCTAAAAGCTGTTCTTCTGCCGGTGCCAGGCAAGCTCGAATAATTTATGTTCCTATTTGAAAGAGGGCCAAAAAATTTACCAATCAACTATGAGAAAGCATTTACCCTTAATCGTATTTTGGTTGAAAAATGTGTAGTTTTTATCAAATTAGTTTATATTTGATGCAATTATTATCAAGTTGACCTATATTTATTTTTATAATTATTAAATTGATTAATATTTATCATAAAAAAATTATATAATAAAAGCGAATATTAACTATTTTGCAAGCCATATTAAAAATAAATAAAGATCAAATTTTATTTAAAATAATGGAAATAGTATATATCTGATTATATTTTTTATCAAAATTATTCTAATTATTATGTAATTGGTTAAAATTTGCTATTAAAATTAATTATAAACACACAGATAAAAATATACATATTAAGCTGATTGAAATTTGTTATCAGTGTATTGTAAATTAATACCTTATTTTAACTTAATATTATCTTTACCATAAATATTAAAATCCTAAATTTTAACTATTTTTTGAGAATAAATAAAAAAAATTATCAATTTGTAATATATATATATATATATAATAAGTTCATGTAGGTTTAATCAAGTTGTGATTTTTCTGTTAGTTTAATTGCAGTTCAGTTTTAGCATAAAAATATATTTAAGGAGGCAAAAGTGCATTATTTTCAATAATTCAGAGATAAATATATACCGTTTTTATTATTTTAGAAGGAATTTAACCCTTTTTTTATTATTGAAAAGAATTAAAAACCATTTCATATCGAGTAAATTTAACGGTTATATATATATTTTTAATATTTGCTAACACTAAGAATATTTATTTTACGCATACTGCTGTGTTAATCTATATATTTTTAATTCAAGTATTGCTGAAATGTAATATAGTATAATAAATTTTGGCTCATCCTGCCAGGTCATCATCCTCATTTATTAAGGAGAAGGAAGATAGGATCAGTGTGTGCATGGAAGCTGCGCGGCTTTTGCAGGGGTTAATGAGGAGGAGAAAACAGTTTACATGGGGGGTGGTTTTGGCAGCGGACGTGGCGGCGGTGATGGGTGGTGGAATTCATCTGGACCTAATGGAAGCCAACACATGAATGAATATTACCAGTGCATGATCAAATTATACCCGGGAGATGGTCTCCTCCTTGCTAACCATGCCAAATTTTTGAAAGATGTAGTTCAAACTTCAAACCCTGGTTGGGGAGGGATCTTAGAAGGGTCCATTGGATTGAATTGTGAACTTACAGAATGATGTTTTTGGTTATGTAGGTAAGAGGAGATAACAAGAAAGCTGAAGAGTTACGTGAGAGAGCAATTCTGGCAAATGCAAAGGATGGAAATGTTCTATCAATGTATGGAGAACTGATCTGGAAAAACCATAAAAATGGTGATCGTGCTCAGTTCTATTTCGATCAAGCTGTTCAGTCCTCTCCTGATAGTCGGTTATTATTATTATTATTATTATTATTATTATTATTAATGATAATATTGGATATTATGAATTATCATAATACTAAATGATTATTATAAATTAAGTGCAGTTACGTTGTTGCTTCCTATGCTCGATTTCTATGGGATGCTAGTGAGGATGAAGAGAATAATGGAGAAGGAGACAGTGATGATGAAGAACTTGAATTCTATCAGAATCTTTCTCAGGAGAAACCACCTCTTGTTGCTGCTACTTCAAATTAAACCTCACATTTTCTGATTTTCTTTTTTTCTTTTACTAATAATGATGAATTCTCAAAAGTTCATACTTTAGACTCGATCCTTGTCCTTAGTCATGGATTGAGCTATGAATTTGTTGCTTATTAAAAACTATATGTACATAATTTTGTATAATTACTTTTATAATAATAATAATTTTGGAAATGTTGCTGCATTATTTTATTTTATTTTATTTTATTGACGTGTAAATAAAAGCATAAAACTATCTTACACGAATAGAAAATATCTAGCAGCTGGAGAATATGTAGTATAGTTCAGTGAAAATGAGACTGCGGTCTGTCTTCCATACTTGCCCTCCAAACAGTATTGCAGATATTCTTTTTATTTTTATTGATTTTTGTTCATGAACTAGTCTCTACTTTATATTGTAAAATATCCGTGACAGGCTTGACCTCTCATTTCATCATCCTCTCTTATTTTAAAGAGCTGGATAAAACATGAAGTATTAAGGGGTATATTTACCTGATGTCTGTAAACCCCCAGCTGCAAATCCAAGACTTGAGATGCGATATTCTCAGATTTCATATGATGCAAAATAATTTGAGACAGAATTTGAAGAACAATACATATTTAAAAGTACATGCAGATATTCATAACATCAAACCAGCATTCATCAGCAATATTCAATTTGTGTTCAATAGAATGGGTTCAAAGGTACAGCACGTTTGATCTCAAGCTACTTCAGAAGCATACTTTTGCAAAATTTTCCAAAAATATTTTCAATAAGCAAGCTGACAAAGGATGCTTAACATAAATAACCATAAGTTTTGCAGAATGATAACATACAATGCTGCAAGCAGAATGAATAATCCTAACGGAACAGACCAGCAACCTCGAAAGCAGGCACACAAAACAACCAATGCTGCTGACTATTGACAAACATGACACTATCCTTACCCGGAATGCTGTTCGAGTTGCGACCTCTTATTCACTGACATGGATTTGTCGTCTTGTAAGAGCATCCAGTTCCATGGCAACTCAACTTAATGCCCAGCTGCTATAGGTTCTTGCACCACTGTGGACTGAGCTTGCTCTCCAACTTCTACATCCTCAAGGACCTCAACTGTTTGTGGCAGAACTGCACTACTAGCAGCTGCTGGAACCACCTCCTGCTCTTGCCCGAGGTCTTTGCGTTCGTTTTCTTGATTCCCAGTGGTGGTGTTTTCCTTAGTAGTTGCTTTAGAGGAAGCTGATTTTTCAACATTTGTTGTATTGGACAAACTGGTCTTCTGTGAAGGCAGTTTCGGTAGGGATTTTCTCACTGGCTTCCTCAATTGGACAGGCAAGGGTCCTTTAGCAGAGTTATTCTGAGACACTTTCTCATCCAGACTCAGCCGACCAGGTCGAGTATTCGGGCCATTATTTTCTTCAGACTCTGCAAGAGTTGAACTCTTTTTTCGCCCCAACTTGGGAGATTTAGGTCTTGTGGTGGGTATCTGCGGTTGAGGCAAGTAAATGAAACTAATGCCAATAAATATAAAATTAAACCAGTCATAAGTTGAGCCAGAAAACACAGAAACTAAGCCACAAACAGTATGCACTGACAATCAAATTGAAGTCCAACTAAAGTAATTTGAGATTGAAGAAGACCCAAAAGAAAGAAAAGCAAATAACACAAAAGAAACAGATGTAATTGGCAATTAAATCTCACGAGTTTCAGCAACTTGTAGATAATTATCTAGTTAAATCAGGACTATATATTACCATAAATCATATATATGGAGTCGACTAATCCAATGTACCCTAAAGTGTACTAATATTAGTAGAGCAAAAAAGCATGACCCAGTGATAGAAGATAAACTTACCTTCTTCAGTTCCGCCTTAGGACTATATATTACCATAAACCATATATATGGAGTCGACTAATCCAATGTACCCTAAAGTGTACTAATATTAGTAAAGCAAAAGAGCATGACCCAGTGATAGAAGATAAACTTACCTTCTTCAGTTCCGCCTTAGGTGGTGGAGGCTCCTGATAGAAACTCGGCATTGGTGTTGCTTTAAAGCTCAAACTTTTCCTCAGCATCTTGATCTCAGCTTCTAGTGTTTCCTGCACAGGGATTGAATATTTTCCATGACAGGAACAAAATTCACATAGAAATCACAGTGCATTGAAATCATAACTTATACCTTGGACTTTGCTTGCAAGTTATTCTTTTCCATTTCCTTTGCATGAATCTTTTCCTCAAGTTTTGTGTAGAACTGTCCAACACAATAACAAGGAGATTAAGTTTGCATTGCAACAGCAACAGGCAATGGCACTTATTATCAAGAAACTGCAAATGCAAAACTAACCTCTTTCCTTTTCTCGGCTCTTTCATCACACCTAAAGCTGAATCCATAATTTGGAAGAGTACCCACCCTACGAGGTTTGGCATCTTCTGCAGTGGGACTTCTACTTATAATTGAGGATGAACTTAAAGATATTGATTAACAAATGATAATATAGTGACATAAATGAAGACAACACTAACTCTGTAGATGGAAGAAACAAATGTATATTATTAAGGATACGAAGAAGTTTGTCCATCTCCTTCAGCTTTAGGAGCAGGTTCCTTCTTTGAAGATTTCACTTTTATCCTCTCTCTGTATCCAGGAAATAACAGTTCACAAAAAGATGTATCATAAATTCTAAGTGATACTTGAAAACAATCAGGTTAGATATCAAGTTAGCCTCAAAACACTTGATCATCTTCACATCTTTATCTCTCCTCCCATTTCAAAATCAATACATGAATATCACTATTACCAAACAATACATACATGTGGCCTTCAGATGTTGCATCAGACTTCACAGAATGCTGCTGGGAACAGCCAAAATCGAAACAAAGATGAGCAACATTGCAGCAAATATTCACTGGCATTCTAGACAAGCACGAAATTTTAAGATGCAGACATATACCTTTGATGCAGGAGTCTGCCTCTCATTGAATGATTTGCTTTTCAGACCATTTGCAGGCACCACAGCAACTTTTCCATCCTTGCCCTTCTTCACTTGAGTGGCTAAGACATTTCTTGAGTTTGCTGGCTTTTCAAACTTGCTCTTTCCAGGACCCTTGAGTGATCTGCCTTTCTCTGAATGATCTCCATCTTTCTGCTCATCTTCCTATATGGCCATGGACAAATTTCTAAATAGCCTTTATTTAATCCAATAACTTAACAAATAGTTTGAATGACAAATTACCATAGAACCAGTCAGTCCATTGCTTCTCACATGTACATTTGATTCCTCACTGACCTCACCAGCAAAAGAAGCATTTGCAACACTGTCTTCTGACTTGGACACATTTGCTAAATTAACATTTGGCCCTGCACTCTCAATTATACTATCTGAAACACCAACCTCTCCATGACTTTGTTCGTGAGTGCCATTTTGCTGGCTTGTCTCAAGCGCATCAAAGGGGACTAGATTATTGGAATCCATCAGACTGCACATAACAAAGAATCCAAATGCTACTCTTAAACAAATAATTGTGGCAAACAAAGGAAACCACATTAAGCAGGGAATTTTCTAACTTGAAGTAAGTGATAATAGATACAATTAATTAGAAGTGTCAAACAACATGATTATAGCCTGAAGACTTCATTACAGAAAAAAGAAATTTTCCAAAGAACTGCCCCAATCAAATTCTATCCTCAAAGCATTTCCAAATTGCAAAATGTTTAAAAAAGAAAAAAAAATTCAATCGAAAGTTAAGAAATTTGGAGACACGAGTCTGTCAGAGACACATGATTTCCACATAGGTGACTTACTAAGGTGCTAATACACCAATTCAGCAAAAAGATAACAACTAGTTTGGCCTCTACAAGACTCATAAAAAAGCTTGAGAAAACAATCAAAGCTACCTCATCGAATTAGAAGCGACCACTCCCAACCTACAACCATTCTGACCATATTGGAAGCAGAATCCCATCTCAATTTCTAATTTCTACTATTAAATTTTTTATCAGAAACCAAACAATAAATACGTCACCACAATTGGTCAGTTCTATTGGAAAAAAAAAAAAGTGAACCTTAACAACAAGAATCCAATCAGAACAAAACGCATAGCCAAAAAAACAGTAAGATACGACCAAACCAGGAATCTCAACAGCAACTAACCAAATAGTACTTCCTTGAAATGGAAAAAAGAATAAAATAGAGAGAGTCGAGCCATTAAAGGGGCAAAACTGTCGTTTGGACACTGATCTGCTCATAGCAGAAGCAAGCAAACAAAACTTCGAAAAAAGCATCGACAATCCTTTGGTAACTAAAACAGCAGTAATAAAACAGAAGAAATGGAAAACCCCCCATTTGAAAACGAAGTTACAAATGAGATATCCGCTTTTCAACAACCATTACAGAAAGCTCAAGATTCAGCCTTCCCTCCGTTTTCTCAGCACCCAAACAAAAGAAAACTAGCAAGAAAAAAGCTTTTCCAATCTCACCTCGTAAAGCGCGCAAGAATCAAAACTTCATCGCAGTAGATTCGAGTGAGAAACGAAATAGATTTGCGAAAAGCTTGCTTCTAAGGATCTACAACATGAAGAGGTATAGAAACCGAAACCAATACTGCAAAACCAAAGATCGGAACCGGAAAATAGAGGGATCTATCGAAAAATGGAAACTGAAATTTGGGTTAAGCTTATTTTGCGGTGGTGGAGTGTGTTTGCTGGTGTGAAATGCGTAGGATTTGAAATCTAACACAAAGGCAGGGGCATTTTCAAATCCACATTTTCCAGGTCAGTTTGTAGAGAGAGAAAGAGAGTGAGGAAGTGGGGAGAGAGAAAGAGAGAGTTAGAAGGTGACGGTGACGGGTAAGTGGGGAGTTTATACGATCAGATAGAGAGATACGGTTAATATACGGTTTAAGAAAAAAGGGAATATTGGACGGTTAAGTCACGGAGTAACTAAAATTCTTACCAAGCCGTAACTGCTTGTTTTTTTTCCATTTTTGTATTTATGTTTTTTTACCTGTTTTTTCATGTGAAAATGTTTCTAACGTTAAGGATAAGATTATTCTTTAGTTTTGTCCGCGCCTCACATTTTCTAATTCAAATTTCTTATTATAAAGCTCTACAGAACTGGCTAATTTTAGCCTTATACGCAATTTAATTTAGCTCAATAATTCATTTAGATATTTAAATTTTAATAAAAATATATTAAATATTTATATTTATTAATTTATAAATATTAATTATATATTTACATTCTTGTTTAAAAATTAACGCACTTAATAATATGACATCAAACAATATTACTTAATTCTATTTTCAATTGCTGCCAAACTCCTTATATACGTGAGATGCGTATTTTTAAGTATAACAATTCAAATATCGCAACAATGCAATTAAGTATTACACGCTTTAATTTTTATAAAATAATATTTATTATTTATAAAATTAATAATTACCAATATCCAATGTTAAAATTTAAATAAATTATAAAATTAATTGATGTGTACTATATGTATTAAGCCTTTTTTTTTCAAATTTAGGGTATATTTTATTGTTGGCACTCACATTTTGACAAAATTATAATATGCATCTACTGTGTCACTCAATGAACGAAAAATTTCAAACCATACATACATGTGTCATGGCTTTGAATTTTTTTTATTCGAATTTGAAATTTAAAGTAAATAATATTTTATATAACATTAATGTTTTATAACAAGTGGCAGAACTGATTTTCTTGCCAATTATATCGTGAAATATACTATTATCTTCGGAATTACGTATTTTACATGTATTATTTTCCGTATGAGTTTTCATATATTTCTCATTAATTGTAATAATATTTCTTTATATGCACAGCAGTAAATAGCGAAGGAAATACATAGAAAATTCATTTACTTTATAGTAATTAGTAAAGTTTCGACGGCTAACATATTCCTATATATACAGTTGTGCGAAAGGATGAATTGTTGGATGTGCATATTTTTTTCGTGCAAGAATATTTAGTTTCCAAATTTAACAATCCTCATTTTTAAAATATCAGAATTACTGTATAATTTTTAATAAATCAATATAACAGTAAAATTATCACGATTAGTAACTGATATTTCTCAAAATATCTAAAAGAAAGCAAGAGAATAGGATTGAAATAATTACGATTTGATCGGATTAAACAACTAACTGAGACCTACAAGAAAGAAATAGAGTATCCGGTTGTACTAGGATAAGCATTCCGATGTCTAAGTTGATAAGATCTTTAAAGAGAGAAAATGCAGCGAGAAAAGATCTCGAAAAGACATTATCTTGAACTTTAATGCTGTAAAATATTTATAGTAGATTTGAGTACTTATAAATAATCTAAAATGACGGATGCATCAATTATGATGGATAAATTGCCCTTATCATGTGACATAATAGGGAGAGACTCTGTGCTGGTTCAATCAAATGATGTGACGGTTATTTATTGGCTAAACTTTCACAATCCAATCGAATTGAATGTGGGAATGATGGACTAGGTCTAGATTAGGGATCTGTTTTGGGTCTTGGCTCATGAATATATTGGATCTAAAATAACGAAAATAATAATGTGAGCATTATAAGTAACTATATACTCACTATTTTTAAATTTTTTATTTAATTTACTATTTTGTTATTAATTTAATTCATAATTTTTTAATCTGATCTGTTTTTTTAATAAAATTCATATTTTGCAAAAAAGGACAATTTGCTAATATTTTACACATGAGAAAACTCGCATGCTGTCACAATTAACTAAAACAATGCCCTTCTTAACTAATTTATATAGGCAAGAATTTCATTCATATGATCTAGACAAAATAGAAGTCAACATTCGACATCTTATTATTCTCATCCAATTATTATCATGATTTTGGTAATTATTCAAAACAAAAATAACAAATTTATAAGAAATTACATTAATTTCCCAAGTAATTTATGTTAAGGGAATATATAAAAAAGGATTAATAGTCAAAAAGAAAAATTGAAATCATCCAAACTATGTCACTTTTTTATTTTAATATAGATGGACAGAGAACGAAAATCAAATTCAAAACTTTATAATATATTAGTACCAGTATCGATAATTGGATGTCACATTTTTAATAAAAAAAAAAAGACTGAGTAATAATTTTAATATATAGAGAAAATTAAGAAGAGATTATGGGGGTAGAGATGGTAATTTTGAGGACCGACCAAATTGGCAATGATGTGGTGTCGGGGGGTGGCAGAGTGCCATAACAGACGGCCGTGTTTTTCGGTCCGCCACCCTTTCCGATTTCCTCTCCTCTTCCGTAAGGGTGTGCAAAGTAACCAAATCTACCGATTTTTTAATTCAGTTCGGTTTTAATTTTAAATTTTAGAAAAATTTGGTTTTTGAAGGAAAAAATCGCAGAAAAATTAAACCGACCGAAATTCTATATAATTAGGTAGTTTTTTGAATTTTTTAATTGAATAATGATTTTGTAAACGTAAATTATCTTATTTTGAGTTGTAAATTAATATCTATTTTTTAGGTGATAATTTGAAATTTTGACGATTGAATTGAAAATCGATTGAATAAAAAATTTATTTAACGATTTTTATTGTATTATTTATTATATATTTTAGGATTGTATCTTTAATTTGGATTTTATTTTGTACAATGTATATGTTTTTACTTTATTATATTATAATTTGTAATTTTGTATAATTTTTAGACATAAATTTTTTATTTTTGTAAAAAAATAGTTTTGATTTTTGATTTTTTAATTAACCAAACCGACTGAAAAAATTGATTCGATTAATATTTGGTTATTTAAAAAATTCGATTTGATTGATTAAAATTTTAAAAATTCGATTTTTTATTATTTTGGTTCGATTATTGAATCGAACCAACCATGGCATGCCCCTACTCGTCCATGCATTAACTCATTATTCACCTCTTTCATAATTTTAAAAAATTATTTTTACCAATATCTAAATTAAATTGTATTTATTTATTTATTTATAAATCCCGCCACTCATGCATTCAAAGTTGGTAAAATTGGATCTGTTGTGTCCTCGATTTGATAAAAGTAGAGCTAAGAGCATTTGGTGGATTCGATATGAAAATCAACGAATTGTAGAACCAGACTAAATATGTTAGAATAAATCAAATCAAATCGATCGAATAATATTTTATATTTTGATCAGTTCTATTTTTTTAATTTTGGTTTATAATGATTTTTTCTATAAAAATCAAAACGATTAGATGTGTAGAAGGTTTTATTTGTCACCAAGTTCATCTAGGTATATATAAAATATTAATATCTGTATTGAATATAAAATGAAGCTTACTTGATGCCAAAGGTTATATCATCGTACACAATCTTTGTCGTTATTGTTGAGTCAGTTTTTGTCATTATTATTGAGTCAATTTTACGAATGGTTATTGAATTTACGTCTGATTATTTAAAAATAATTGATTTATTTTTTATAATTTAAATATCATTAAATTTATCATATTTTTATAAAAATATTTTTTTGATCAATTTTTGATGATAATTTTTTTCAAAATACTGACGTGGCATGTTATATCATATATTTAGATATACATGGCATGATACATCAGCATCCACATTACTGAAAGAGGCCATAACATACGATATGTTAGCACGCCACGTCATATATCTGGATATACGTTGTCTCTTCTGATAATATGGATATTGACGTATCGTGCTACGTGTATCCAAACATAGAACGTGACATGCCATATTAATATTTCGACAAGAATTATTATCGAAAACCGATAAAAATAATTTTTCTACAAAAATATGGTAAGTTTAGAGATATTTAAGTGACGAAAAATAAATTCAGTGACTATAGATGAAATTGATCACATTATTTAATGTTAGGTGGGAAAAGAAAAGGAAAGGACAAAATTGAAGTAATTGCTTAGCTTAATAGAACTACAAGAGACGATTAATGCTTGGAAGCCAAACCTAAATTTAGTGCCAATATAGTTAATAAAAAATCTTAAATTCGTTTCTTTTTCTGTAAAATAAATAAATAAATAAATAAAAGATTAGAATTTTGTCAACCTTGTAATTAATCATGTCTTTCCACTAATATCACTTCAGCAACCTCTCTGATAGGAACAAATTACTGCTTTCAGGTTGTTTAATTTGCACTCCCCAAATTAAATCCTCACCCGCAACAAATAACCCAAAAATTCTGTATATTATATGATGATTTTTCTATGTAATATATTTGTTTTAGAATAGAATATAATATGAACTTATTAAATTTTGAAAACTGCTAATAATTATGTGTCACCTGCTCACTAAAAAAAATATTCAAAGGTTAATCAATAGTGATTGTAGAATAAATATAGAAAAAATACTCATAATTATTTGTACGTTATCTAATTGTACTTTATTAAATAAATCAAACTATTAATACACTGATATATAATAGGAGCTAATAAAATTTTTGCGACCAACTCTGATCATAATTCATAATTAAATTTAAACAAATCTAGACATCATAAAATAATAAATATATTTATTTGTGGAAACCCGAATCCGAACCCGAGACAGAGAAGTTCCTAAGTGTCCCCTAGTTTTTCTTCAAGAGCGAAGACATTCTCTAGCAATTGCACGTGCATGCCTCAGTCGGGTCGGGTCACTAACACGTGCCTTGTTCTGACATCAATGGAGGTCAATGGCAAGTTAGTAGAGTCATATTAATTAGTAATAATATAATTATGCAGAAAATCATTTATTTATTTGGAAAAAGAAAAAAGAATTTGGCCAACTATGAAATCGGAGACAGAAATAAATAAGTTTTATATTTTAGCATATTATTTCATAAATTAAATTAAAATTATGTTATATATACTTTTTTTATTCTTTTTTATCAGTCACTTTTGTTGTTTTCACTAAAATTAAAAAATAATAAATAGACTTAAATTTAGTATTAAATTACGTGATTAAAATTAAATTATCAAATCTGATTGATTCTAATTTTATTAGAAAAAAAATAATTTGAAAAAGTAAATTAAATTATATTAAAAGTCTAAAAATGACAGATAAATAAAATTTAAATTTTATTCAAAAGTGATAGATAAAAAAGAACGAAAGGAGTAAATATTTTGCTCAATTATTGAGGCAATACAAGCTTATTGGCCAAAGGCCCCACATTAATTCAAGAATAAAAAGAAATTATAGCTTTATCATTTATTAAATTATCCTTTCAAGACAAGAAGGGAATCTCTAGTTTTTACTATCTCTTTTTATAGCATAATTTAGATACATAAATTTTAGCATCCTAATGTGGTTAATTGTATGGTTTCCTTTAACTTAAGAGGAGCCTCCATCAAATGATTTTAAATAAAATAAAAAAAAAACTTTTTTTAAATGATTTTGAGTAAAGTTCGAAACACCAATTCAACTAAATTTCGTGTAAAGCGATTTCATTGAGTTTGATTTATTGTGAAATTTGTATAATTCGATCTGTTTGTTATTCGTTTATGTTATTTATAATTTTATAATTTTTTTATATAATGTGCATATGAAAATACCGTATAACTTGATACGTTTTTGACCTATTTATAACTTGTTTGATGATAATTTATTTGAGTATATGCTAACCGATCATTTATAACTCTTGCAGTTTGACTATACACGTTTGAAGAATAGGAATCCTTTATTTCCTGAAAATAATTTTACCAATTTTTAGAACTAAATCAATAATAATTTTACCAATTTTTAGAACTAAATCACTAATAAAATATTTTATATTTTATTTTATTCTTACTTTAGTTGATGAATAAATTCCTGAACTAGTTGGACAAAAATATTAAGTCGGAACTCTTTTAATTAATAAATTTTCAGATTAATAGGAATGAGAGGTCTCATGATTGACTCCCGACATCTCCCATAGGGAGGAACAAGAAATCTTAACCTGCAACGACATTCCGAATTCAAATTTGATCAATCCAATATAATTTGAATACCGGATGGTTAATAAAAATAAATAAATTTCCAGATTAAAAGAAAACAATAAAACTATTAATTGGCTGGCAACTTATTCCTTTGGTTTCTTTACTTTTCTTAAGAGTGGAAATGGGAAGAGAATTGGTAAAAATTGCGCAGAAATTGTTTTGCTTAGTCATTGTTGCTTAATTTATTGATGAAAGATTGTGTGGTTCAAAGTGCAACATTATGATAATAGACTTTTTTTTTATTATTTTTCTGGTCAATATGTATGATAATAGAGTTGACCCACAAGAGTATACATTATTGTCTTGTAATTTCATGATTGTTATGTCAGTCCATCTTTCGCTATTGCTATTAATTTCTAATTGTAATAAAGAAGCAGCAATTGACAATACAATAGTCGTTCAAGGTTGTTGCTATTTGGGTGGAAGCAAGTGAAGATTTGAAGTTTTGCAGGTACTGAGCTTTCAAATGCTTTGGCCGTCAGTTCCTACGTTTGAACATTTAAGCTATTTTTTTAGCTAAATCCAACCAAAATCTAATAAAACAAGAATTCTAGAAAAGGTATCAGTATCACAAGGTTTTCCATCTTGCACCGGAATTCACAAGTTTGATATATGCATTCTTGAAATCTTCGAAGAACATCTGCTGATCATTAGCATATTTTCTGATCCACCTGTACAACAAACAACTCGTTAAGAATCTTCACGACTAGGGCAAATGTCAAGAATGTTACTGATTCAGGAAGAAACATAAATAAAGAATCTTCATAACAATAAACTATAAAGTTTGTGCTTGTTGAACTTTTGTAAATATGCATAGCTCATCCATATTAATAATTACACTGAAACAGAATTCTTCTGACTTTGAAAAAGATAGAAATATTGATGATATCATTGTGCAATGAAAATTGCATTTGCACAAGTATTGTGATTACTGTAGACTGTAGTTAGGGGATGAACACGGTTTCATTTTAACAGACTACCAAACTAAGTCGGTTAATTCGATTTGGTTAATCAGTTTGATTTTGACTAGGTGAAGTCCAAAAATCATTTTTGCCTCATAAAATTTCCAAACTTGTTAATCGGTTTAATTCTATTAGTACTAAAGTCCAATATGGTTTTGATTTTCGATTATTTTGATTCAGTTAAATCGAACTGTGTTCATCCCTAATTGTAGTGCTAGTTGCATTGTTGTGGAAGTTTAGAACAATATTTGCAGAATATCCATAAAAAAATGACATGAACAAAGATCACCAACCTTAAGCATTCATTGTCCTCAACAAGCGCTCGATCTGAAGGAAGTTTTCTATGGCAAAAATTTTCCTAGAAAAGAGACCATTTTTAGTAAATGCAATTATGAAAAAATAAATGAAACTCCAAGCAAAATGATGATAAATAAATCTGCATTAATATACCGATTTAGTCACCGACTAATCTAAAGAATTTTCAACTAGACAGAGAAGAGAAAGTCTTCTTCTACAAATAAGCTCTTACCTAAAGACATCCACGGCTTTTCTAGAAGAATTTTATAGTAAGAATTGTCAAAAACAGTGGGATTTCCAAAGCCTTTACTTCCAAGAGTATGAGCCCCAGACAGTGCAACAAGTTCTTGTGTCCTGTTTTGGAAGAATAATCTTTTTTAGAAGAAATCACAATTAAAATATATTTAAAAAATGCAATTCAACTCACAATAAGCCTTTTCTTTGAAAACATTGCTTCAAACCAGAACCATCTAGAGACTCTTTAGGAAGTTTGCCTTCAGCATCAGGCTCCCTGTAAAGAGGTGTTCGTTAGTAATTAGTGGCAGGAGCAACAATAGATAAGCTCTTGAGAAACTGATTTAAAAAGCCTTATCGATAATTTGTTCATTCCATGATAAGGATAATGTTGGGTCCCTGCAAAACTTAACTCACTAGCAAGAACACTAGCAATAATAACAATGGATAGAAGTGTATTAACCAGAAAAAAATGGATTGTATTGGTAGTAAAACAAGAACAGAATTACAAAAGTAGGAGAGGATTTCGAGAGCCTCTCTTCTCTCCCAATTCACACTCAATTCATGCCTACCTTCCCATGCAGAAAACACCCTTATTTATAGCTAACAGACCCCATTTCCCAAAGCATAACAAACTCCCTAACTACCAGCCATATTCCCCAATTGCCCCTTACGCCTACTATAGGTTTTGTAAATGGGGGGCCTAACATTTCCCGCTGCCCAAAGATCAACCTTGTCCGCAAGGTTGAAAGCAGGAAACTGTGAAGCAATGGCATCAAAGGGCTCCCATGAATCTTCAAATGTGGGAAGGTCTTTCCAGCGAATGAGCACCTCTGAATGAGCTGGACCAGCAGTGGGAGAGGGGCGGATACCACGCACTTCCAAAGGCTCCACCAGCAGTTCCATGTCTTGAGTAAGTGATGGAGGGAGAGTGGGGGAGGAGGGCAGTGTACCTATTGCTCGCCTGAGTTGAGAGACATGAAAAACATTGTGGATGCGGGAGTGAGCAGGGAGAGTGAGAGCATAAGCCACTGCCCCAATGCGCTTCTCTATAGGGAAGGGTCCATAATAGCGAGGAGCTAGCTTTTCATTCCAGCGGCGGGCAAGGGAAGCTTGCTTGTATGGTTGGAGCTTGAGGTAAGCCAAGTCTCCCACCTGATAAACGACCAATCGACGTTTGCCATCTGCATAAGATTGCATCCTCTGCTGAGCTCGGTGTAGGTGCTGCTTCAAATCATCCAATAGTTTATCCCTGCAAGATAAGTATTGGTCAACCTCTTGGTTGGCTGCCGTGCCCCAGTCATATCTGGCCAATGGAGGAGGAGGACGCCCATAGAGAGCGTGGAATGGAGTCTGGCCCAGGGAAGAATGTGCAGCAGTATTGTAATGGTATTCCGCCCAAGCCAACCAAGTGAACCATTTGGTCGGGTGGTCCATGTTAAAGCAGCGCAGGTAAGTCTCCAATCCCCGGTTCACAACTTCGGTTTGGCCATCCGTTTGAGGGTGGTAGGCAGTGCTGCGTTTAAGTTCAGAGCCTTGGAGGCGAAACAATTCGCGCCAAAAGTGGCTCATGAAAATCCTGTCCCTATCCGAAATGATACTCTTGGGAATGCCGTGAAGGCGAATGACCTCTTGTAAGAATATCCGAGCAATGGTAGGAGCAGAAAATGGATGCTTTAAAGCGATGAAGTGTGCGTACTTGGTTAGGCGGTCCACGACCACTAGAATGGCTTCATTCCCACTAGACTTGGGCAAACCTTCAATGAAATCCATAGTTATGTCCTCCCATACTTGATTCGGAGGGGGTTAAGGGCTGGAGGAGACCTGCTGGTGCCATAGCCTCGTACTTGCTGCGCTGACAGATATCACAGGCAGCCACAAAGTCCTGGACTTGCCGCTTCATACCTCGCCAGTAAAATTCAGTGGCTAACCGTTGGTAGGTGCGACGCATACCTGCATGACCTCCAATGGGGCTACAATGGAATTCCTGCAACAGTAGAGGAATGTAAGAAGAAGTAGAAGGCAATGCAAGCCGTCCCTTGTACCTAAGGAGATTCCCAACCAATTGAAAATTCGGATGGGCAGCCGGATGAAGCTGAATAGTTTCCATGATGTTGGAGAGGAAAGGGTCCGCTGCTACTTGAGCTGGCACATCCTGGAAATCCAACAAGGTAGGAGCGGTAAGTGAGGAAAGAACAGCAGCAGTGGGGAGTCGGGACAATGCATCAGCTGCCGAATTAGTATGTCCCGGTTTGTATTGAATCTCAAAGTTGAGTCCCATCAGCTTCCTCAACCACTTGGCATAGTCTCCCGTCACAATACGTTGGTCAAGGAGAAATTTGAGGCTTTTCTGGTCTGTCCGGACTATAAATCGTTGGCCCAGCAGGTAGGGACGCCATTTCTGGACAGCAAAGACGATGGCCATAAGTTCCCGCTCGTAGACAGACGTGGCCTGAGCTGTTGGACTTAGCTTCTGGCTGTAATAAGCAATGGGACGACCCTGCTGCATCAGCACTGCCCCAAGGCCAAACCCAGAAGCATCGGTTTCCACTTCAAACGGCTTAGAGAAATTAGGGAGAGCCAAAACCGGAAGTTGAGTCATTGCATCTTTGAGCTGCTGGAAGGCTTGCTGGGCAGAGGCATCCCAATTGAAAGCATCTTTCCGGAGCTGTTGTGTCAGGGGCCAAGCTATCTTGCTGTAATTCCGGACAAACCGCCGGTAATACCCCGTAAGTCCCAAAAATCCTCTTAATGATCGTAAGGAAGTAGGAATGGGCCAGTCCACCATGGTCTGCACTTTGGATGAGTCAGCCGAGACACCTTCAGAGTCAATTATGTGCCCCAAGTATTCCACTCGGGTTTGGAAGAACACGCACTTCTTTTGGTTGGCAAATAACTGGTGTGTTCGCAAGGTGGTCAGCACCTGCCTCAAATGTTCTTCATGCTCTGCAAGGCTCTTGCTATACACAAGTATATCATAAAAAAAAACTAGTACAAACTTGCGGAGATAAGGCTGGAATACCTCATTCATTAAGGCCTGAAATGTGGATGGAGCATTGGTCAGCCCGAAGGGCATCACCCTAAATTCGTAATGCCCTTGGTGAGTACGGAATGCAGTCTTGGGGATGTCCTGTGGCTGGATGCGAATCTGAAAGTAGCCAGTTTTGAGGTCGATCTTGGAGAAGATCACTGCCCCATGGAGTTCATCCAGCAGTTCCTCAATGACTGGAATGGGAAATTTGTTAGGTATGGTCTCTCGGTTCAGTGCCCTGTAGTCCACACAAAAACGCCGACTACCATCTTTTTTTTTAACCAGAAGCACAGGGCTGGAGAAGGGACTGGTGCTGGGTTGTATGACACCTGCAGCTAACATTTCTGCCACCAGTCTTTCAATCTCAGACTTCTGGAAATGAGGATAGCGGTATGGTCTAACCGAGATGGGAGAAGTTCCAGGCTTCAGGGTGATGGCGTGATCATGTCTTCGTATTAGGGGTAGACCCGGTGGCAATTGGAAAACCTCCTGAAATTCTCTTAACAATGAGGACTGGTGGACATCGGGTACTGCCATAGGTGCATCATCCAGAGCGATTTGATTCAGATCAATCCTACACCCCTCCAATAAAATACAATTACCTTCCTTCCGAGCTGTCCTTTCCAGTGCATGCAAGGAAACTCTAGTCCTACATAGATTAGGGTCCCCTCTTAGAATCACTTTCTTGGTGCCGACCTTAAACTCCATTGATAACTCGGCCCAATTCATATACGATGACCCTATCGACAACAGCCACTGGTATCCCAATATCAAATCAGTGTTCCCAAGTTGCAGAGGAAAGAAATCTGCGACAACTTCTACTCCGGGCAAATGGAGAGAAACCTGCCGGCATAATCCAGTGGAGCTGATGTGCTTTCCTGTTCCCAGAGTAACCCCAAACTGCTTAGTGGGAGAAATCGGGATATTGGCTTCAGAAACTAAACTGGAAGAAATGAAGTTGTGTGAGGCCCCTGAATCAATGAGTACTACTACTTCCCGGTCCTGAACTGAACCCCTCAACTTCAAGGTGTGAGGAGCTGTGAAACCGATTAGAGATGACAAGGTTAATTCCAGGTTGTCTAAATCGCCCAACTCAGCTGGTTCCACTACTTCATCCACCACTGGAACTTCGTCCTCTCCTAGTTCGGCGTCATCCACCCACAATACCTGTAATTCCTTGTTTGGGCATCGGTGCGTTGGGCCATATTTCCCATCACAGCGAAAACAGAGCCCTCGCTCCCTTTTCGATTTCATCTCTGCCTCAGTTAGCCGCCGGTATTTTTGCGGCGCCTGGAAAACCGTGGTAGGAGCAGGAGCAGAAACAACCGCCGAGTAGGAAGAAGAAGCGGGGGATGTTGGCGACAGAGCCTTGGGGGAGGTGAACCCAGGCTTAGAGGAAGAGCCAGGAAGCATGGATCTGGTGTTTAGGGGTGTACCTGAGAAAGATCGAAAACGGTTGCTGGATCCGCTGTGACTGGATTGGGCTCTTAACCTGGCAGCTTCATTTTTGTCTTCTAACATCTGGGCCACCTTCATGATTCGGCCCAACCCTCTGGGCTCCCAAAGCCTCAGCTCCGATTTGATCTCCTCTTGAAGCCCATTCATAAAGGTGTTCTCCATCACCACCTCAGAGAGATCGGGAAACAACGCTGATAACAACTCAAACTGTTTCCGGTATTTACTCACCGTGGTAGTCTGTCTGAGAGAGAAGAGTTGTTCCATTAAGTTGCCAACCTGAGTACTCCGAAATCGCTCCAACAGGAGTTTCTTGAATTCGTTCCACCCATGGAAACTCCTTCTACTGCTCTCGTAGTAGTACCAGGCCAGGGCCTCTCCTTCAAGACAGACTACTGCTGATCGGATTCGGTCTTCCAGTGATAGACCGTTGAGGTCGAAATAGCGCTCAGCCCTCAAGATCCAACCATCCGGGTTCTCCCCATCAAATACAGGGAGCTCTAACTTCCTGGGTAGTCCTTCCGTTTTGGGCCAAACAGTCACCGGATTGGAGTTTTCACCTATCTCCACCTTCTCCGTTTGATCTCTCCGATTTTCACCAGCCCCTTGAGTATCTGAATCCAGCTGTATGTTCTCCTGATTTGCGTCGGGTGGAACTTGAGTCTTATCCGGCTGGGTCATGTTGAGCTTAAGGAGAATGGTCCTGACTCCTTCCTCAATCAATGACAATCGCTCCATCGACTGGTTAATCGTATCTATGTCCAGGCGTTCCAGACGATCCAGGCGGGCCATCACTTGCTGTAAATCGGCCTCCACTGTCTCAACCCTTCTCTCCATCTGATGATTTCTAGTTTTCATGCAAGGATCGGTGCTCTGATACCACTGTTGGGTCCCTGCAAAACTTAACTCACTAGCAAGAACACTAGCAATAATAACAATGGATAGAAGTGTATTAACCAGAAAAAAATGGATTGTATTGGTAGTAAAACAAGAACAGAATTACAAAAGTAGGAGAGGATTTCGAGAGCCTCTCTTCTCTCCCAATTCACACTCAATTCATGCCTACCTTCCCATGCAGAAAACACCCTTATTTATAGCTAACAGACCCCATTTCCCAAAGCATAAAAAACTCCCTAACTACCAGCCATATTCCCCAATTGCCCCTTACGCCTACTATAGGTTTTGTAAATGGGGGGCCTAACAGATAAGAACTATTCTCTTACACAGAATCTAGCCTGCCCAATATAACTGGGATTGTTGGACCTCCGCAAACAGAAACAGCTTCAGCTCCAGCTACAGCAATCATGTCCGCCCATGATACTAACAATGGAAAAATCCAATTGTACATCAGGAAGTGACACTATCTACCATTACAGAAATCCTATCACAGATCTCGACATTAAGAAACACCTGGTTGTATTGCATCCACTTCCTTCTTTGCTTTTTCGACAATCTAAACAACAATGCACCCACTATTGAGTTAGCTGGAAAAAGATCTTATAAGCTTTGACCAGTCTGGATCCATGTTCAAGAAAACCAAAATATTTCACGTGTAGAAACGATAGGACTACAATACATATACTGAACTCTATATATGCATTCACATCCATGTGACCAGGTTAAATGTTTGTGTTTTTGGAGATCAAAAGCATGAGAGAGAGAAAGAGAGACCTTCAAAGATTTCTTTAAACCCGCATTTTCAGGCCTTTCAAGTTCAAGTACTATAGAACCATTCATACCACCTGCAACATAGTAATATTGCAGAGCAAGTCATAAGTTTAAATTTTAAGAGAGCAACTTATGTTAAATAAGATAGGAATGCAGAGAAATAAGCAAATAACAAAAGACCAAGTACGGTGCAAAGTTTTGACAAAAACTTGAAATCTGAGCTTAAACAATTTAGCTTGCCTTCCCTAGATTCACTTACCAATCCCACTAAAAAAGAAAATTAAATCATGATTTCCATGGAACCCTTAAATGCCAATGAAATAAGCCATTTTGGAAAACTCAGTTGCTTCTACAACAATTTGAATGAATAAGTTTAAGTGATATACATAGAATTTCCAGAGAAGCAACTGAAATAGCTATGCCAATATTCTTGAGAGGATCTCTGTGAATCCAAGATGTTAAAAGTTCATATAGAAACAATCCAGTTATCACTCGAAGTTTTCATTTTCTCATACAAATTCAACAAAATATTTTATCCAACAAAAGGATTTCATTCTAATATAAGCAATAAGCATTACATTACATACATTAAGATCACTTGAAGATCATATAATATAACTTTTGCCAAAATAAATACCTGCTTTCTCATTCATTTCATAGGTTCCAGCATCATGAAAAGCAAGACGGAGAACCCCAGCAGCCTTGCCTTTCGACACTGCCTTCCTTACTTCTTCCTTCATCAGCATATATGTATCAAACCTTAAGGATCAATAGATGAAATAAAATCATAAATTTCATAAATAATAACAACACCATTTAAGGATCATCTTTGAAGAGGATGTTCCACAGGACAATATCCATCAAAAGCAGTACAATGCTATGAGAAAATCATTTGTAATTAAATAAAAAAAAAAAGCAACTCGAAAACCAAGCAAAGAACAAAAAGGAGGGATTTTGATCACTCACTCGGCCGCCTTAGCACCAGAACGCTCAACGGATTCATGCAAATGAAATAGAAACGGCAGTGTGTATATAAAAAAAAGAATTCTCCTTCTAGAAACCCAATCGCCATTTTTGCCTGTAGATCCCAAAAAAATACTAGTTAGAAAAAAGTTCTCTTTTTCTTTGTTTACGGTACAGTGATAATCACCGGAATCGTCATCGGCGGAGGTCGGAAGGAAACATTGGAGAGCTTTGGCTGGAAATTTGACCGTTGAAGGGTGGAACAGTCGTAATTTAGCGGGAAATTTAAATTGGAAAGGAGAAGGGAAGGAGGGAATGGAGCAGAAACGAGAAGGTTTAGGATGGAGGAGGGTTAAAGATGTCATCTTGAACGAACGGTGTGGAGATTGCCTTGCTTGACCTGTTTGCCAAGGGCGTTTTAATGGTTAAGAATAATTCAAAAATAATTAGTTGTAAAAATTATAATTTTGAATTGGTTTTTGGTTTGTTTATATTTAATTTTATGTTATAGGATTTTAAGGAGAAAAATTTGTATTGATTTAGATATTTAGTTGTATTTATCTATATAAAGTCAATAATTGTTTCAAGTTATAATGAAAAATGAGATGAAATAAAAGATCCAAATATTTTATTTTTCTCTGCTCTTCTTCCTTCCTAAAAATTCTAATATAGTATCAGAGCCATTCTTGATCATGAATTTGTAAAAAAGAATTGGTACAATAGAAAATAAGTGATATTCCACCTTACATGTTTAATGAAAAAAATTATTAATTATAGGCATACGATTAAACAAGATTTGAAATTTATAAACGATCAAGACAATTGATGGCACAAGGGAAAGCCATAATGTTTTAATTGCAAGAGATTCAGGTATAATAAAAAATGAAGAACAAACAAATATAGTATATTTGATTGAAGAAGAAACTTTTTTTTGATTAATTGATGAGAAGTACATCAAAAAAGTTGATAAGATGGTGTATCAACAACGAATAAAGTAAAGTTGATGAGAAGTGAATCAACAAAAATGGATGTGATAAGAAATGCATTATAAACAAAAAAAATTGAGAAGTATGGAGAGATGTGCTCCATGAAATCTTAATTTTTTTTTAATTTTTGAATTAAAGGAAAATGTTAAGAATAATTCAAAAATAATTAATTGTCAAAATTATAATTTTGAATTGGTCTTTGGTTTGTTTATATTTAATTTTATATCATACGATTTTAAGGAGAAAAATCTATATTAGTTTAGATATTTAGTTGTATTTATTTATATAAAGGCAAAAATTATTTCAAGTTGTGATAGGAATGATATGGAATAAAAAATTCAAATATTTTATTTTTTTTTTCTTTTCTCCCTGCTTAAAAATCCCAACATTAATTTGGAGAGAAGATGATTGGACATGGTTGGGCAGCTAGAGTTGAGTCCCCATTGATTTTACCCAATTTTTCTTACTTTGAATCCAATTATTTAGAGTTGGTATGATAGTCCAAAATTAGGGTCATTTGAAAAGGAAAAAATCTAATGGAGTTTTTTAGATGGGAGAATTTTTTTAGTAAAAAAACATATAAAAAAAATCATAATATTGCATCGCCTTTGTCATAATCAAAGACCCCTTATTTACATGGCATAAAGTGTGAGAACACTAGCCAACTTTGAAGGTTTCTAGAAGCTAATATTACAAAACTTAGTGATCTAACCATTTAACTGATATACAAGAATACTATAGGCAATAGCTCAGCTCTCAACTCTTAATCTAAACTTACACTACATGACATTGTAAAGGTAATGCTATCTTGGGCCAGAAAGCTGCACAGAAGAAAGGTAAGCATCACTATAGATGTCTGAAGGTCCTGAGGAAGTTCCCTCGGAGGTCGAAGACTTAAGAAAACTCGAAGAAAGGCGAAAGCCCAATGGTGAAGAAGTTGGTGGAGGAGGAACAGGACAGAGTCCTTCAAGCATTTGGACAACCTTAGTCATTGATGGTCTTAGATACATGTCTTCCTGTATACACCACAATGCAACTTTGATAGCAGTTGGGACCCTTGGATCGTTTTCGTCTAAATTCAGCTCGGAATCAAGAATTTCCCTCAGCTTGCCTTCTTCCATCATCTTAAATGCAAAAGATGGGAAATGGGATTTCTCTGAGGATTCGGTTGGATTGAAGTTTTTCCTTCCACCAATGATCTCAAGCAACACCATTCCGTAGCTGTACACATCGCTTTTCTCTGATATGGCATAGTTTGTGATCCATTCAGGTGCGAGGTAGCCCCTGGTGCCCCTTAGAGTTGTGAATACATGGCTTTGCTCTCTAGTCATTAACTTGGCCAACCCGAAATCTGAAACTTTGGCGATGAAATGATCATCAAGAAGCACATTTTCGGGTTTTATGTCACAGTGAATAATCTTTACATCACAATCGTCATGGAGGTAAGCTAGTCCTTTTGCTGTGCCTAGTGCAATATTGAATCTGGTTTCCCAGTCCAGCAGGAACTCCTCTTTGTTTCTCTTGAAGATCCATTTATCCAACGATCCATTTGCCATGAACTCGTAAGCAAGCATTCGGTGACTCCCCTCTGCACAGAAGCCTTTTAGTCTAACCAAGTGGTGGTGATGAATGCTACCAATAATACTAACTTCAGCGCGAAATTCTTTCTTTCCCTGCCCAATTCCTTCCAGCTTCTTCGCTGCAAGTCGTGTTCCATCTGGAAGAACCCCTTGATAAACTGAACCGAAACCTCCCTGCCCGAGCTTCACTGAGAAGTTATTGGTTGCAGCTTGAAGATCTTTGTAACTATATCGAATTGGCATTCCAGATAAACTCTCCAAGAAATTATCATCTTCTGAGGAACCTTGGTGAGATTGTGGTGCTCTTTTACTGTTCCTGTAATATCTGAATGCCACATAAAGCAGACCGAAAATGACAACAACTGTCACAATAACTATTATCACAACATATATAGAACTCTTTTTGCTGCTTCCAGTGTCTGCATTACTCGAGACCTTGACGTATGCAACAAAACCAGAACCTGTGCCAGCCTTTTTGAAACTCCCTATTTGGTCAAACAAGAAGCAATTCCCAGTGCTGTTATGAAAGAACAAAACAAGGCATGAGCAGTTGCTATTACAAGAGGATTTGCAACCTTCCAAATCAGTTTTTGAAGAGGGCGAGACAAACCCAAGCACAGAATAATCGAGCCCATTCCCAGCATCCACCAGCTCTGCAGAGCCATTTGAGCCATCACAGGATGAGACGATACCCGTGTTGCAATTTGAGCCGCCAGTAAGGGCCGATATGCACTGGCATTGGTTGTTATCAGAACAGACATAATAGGGCTTACAAGATTCCGGTCTGCCGCAAGTATCACTCGGTATTTTTTTGGACGAAGGCCTGCCTTGATTATTAAGATTTTTGAAAGAAACAAAGCCATCGCTCCCAACAACTACAATCCAGGTAGAATTTGCATCAGCAGCATCTGCAAATATATATTGCCATAACAACGCTTTGTTCTTATCATAGAACTTCCATGAATTTGCATCAAGAGATGCTTGAGTGACTGTTCCACCGCCTTTGTTAATGGTTATATCACGGTCTTTTTTCATGGACCAATAAGGCTGTGGAGTTGGGAAACCTGCAGAAAGAACCATGTCACCAGATTTGATCTCAAGAACATAGGTCAAGTTATTGGAGCTAGGATCACTGATAAGTTTCATTCCCTCCATAAACGTCTGGTTCGATATGAGAGTATTCGTGGGATGGCTGAAACTCTGCCAAATTACACTAGTACTATCATCCCCAATCAAAACCAAATTTCCTGAATCCTGCAATTCTATTGCAGAAGCCCTTTGACCACCAGTATCTGGCTTCCAGGCCAGGCCATTTCCCTTGTGTAAAGAAACATTACCATCTTTACTAAAAGAGAAAAATTCAGAATTTGAAACTGGGGAGTCCCTATTAGCTGTCCATATAACATCTAAGCTTACTGTGTGGATGACGACTAAAAGATATAAAGTGGTATCTTGAGAAGTAGTTTGGAAACCAAAAGCAAATTTTGAATTGTTAGATAGAAGAAACAAGCCATTTTTATCAATCCAATTCATCTGAGACCCTTGAAACCCTGGGCTGATCTTGCCAGTAGATTGGTAACCAGCCATACAAACTTCAGATTGAAGAAAAAACAGCAAGGAGAACCCCATAAAACATATGAAACACCAGCAATCCATGGCTTCAACAGGAACTTGAATTCTATCCAAAACTTGCAGAATCAGGAGACTTTCTCGATGGAAAGAATTGAGCCACTAATGAAAAGGAGGGAACTTTGATAGTGGAAGAGAGAGAACACAATGAAAATGACCTCTCAGCTGTTTATATGTCAAACTTTACACAGTGCAATGAATCTAAGACCATCAATTCATAACAAACACTGACAAATTTGAAGAATTCAGGAAATTTTTGAGACAATTAAGAAATGGAAAAGTTGGAACTGCAAGAACAAGATTGACTTATGAATGGATAAGCATGAAAGAAACTCCTAATAAATGTCTACACGTGAATTGGAAAAAAAGCAGATTTTTAGTTGCCCACTGATCCAAAATTCAAAAATTTTGCAAGAAAATCCAAACTGGCCAGTCAAAATTGAAATTCTACCAATAAAAACTGAAAAGAGCAGAATTAACAATGAACAGGTGATGGTACCTTTTATGAGATAGTAGCCAGCCACTAGAAGAAGAAAGAAGAAAAAAAACAATAAGTGATAGCTGTAGAAAGATCCTTACTTGACCCATAATATGAGACCAAGTTGCTAGACAGGTAAGAAAAGAGGAACCGATAAGAAAGATTCGGACGAGCTGAATTCTATTGCATCAAATAAATTAGAGAGAGAGAGAGAAAATCCAAGAACAAGAAAGCTCCTTTACCTCATTCTGCGGGTTGGATTGAAGAAACAACTGAGATTGCAGACATGGGTCTTTTGCCTTTTTCCTTAAAACGGATTTGAAGTGAGCTTTTTCTATATATATTTAAATATTTTTCAAGGTTGTCGATCAAAAAACGAACTTTTCTGGTTTTGTGTAGATTGACATATTCATGAATTCCTTTGTTTTTAAGCGTCGGTTTGTTGGTTGACGCATATGGGAGTAGATTAGAGTTACTCAATTATTCTGTTTGTTTTGTAAAAAATATAAAATAAATAGAAGTAATTAATAATTTTATATTTTTTAAAAAAATTACTTTTAATTTAAGAATAATCGAGAATAATTTTATATTTACTCTAAAATTTTAAAGAGTTGTTCTCATCTATTTTCATTTATTCTATATTTATTTTAGATTTATCAAATAAGAGAGAGTAAATAAGAGTTACTTTAATTTACTCTACTCTCATCTACTCTACTCTCATTTATTTCTATCTACTTCCATCCAAAAAGAGATTAAATGTGTTTTCCTTTATTTTTACACCAAATTTGACTCTCGCTTGGATGCCTTGAAAGTAAGGGTCTATTGGTCTTTATATATATATATCATCTGTTTATTAAAATAATTACTATATAATCGTGTATTCACATATTACAATCCCAAATCGATATTGCGAGTAGGGGTGTACAAATAATCGGTTTAGTTCGATTTTGGATCAAAAACCAAACTTTAGAAAATATAAAAATCGAAATCGAATTTTGTAGAATCAAAAATCGAATAAGCCGAAATAATTTCGATCGGTTTTGTTCGGTTCAACTGGTTTTAAATTATATTTTGACTTTTTTAATTAAATTTTTAATCTAAATAGGCTCATATATCCAACAAAATAAATCCAATTAAAAATACATACAACATAACCTAAAAAATATACTAAAAAATATAAATTAAAAAATTTTACAAAACATAATTAAAAAGGCATTCAATGTCGTCCAATTAAAAAAAACATGCATTTAAATTAATACAACAGCATAGTTGTTGATGGATTTTTCTCGCCTTATGCTACACAATTTCCCCAATTAATAAGCTTTTTCTTTAAAAAATTACAAGCTACTTCATTGGCACTATGATTGTCAACTGTTACAGTAAATACCTTTTCAATTCCCCATTCAAGTACACAATTAACTAACACTTTACCAAGTGAATCACCCGTATGACTTGAGATTGGATAAAAATTCAATATTTTCTTATGCAATTTCCAATCATTATCAATAAAATGAGCAGTGATGCACATGTAATTCATCCTTTGAATTGATGTTCATGTATCAGTAGTAAGGCATATCCTTTGTGAATTTTTTTTTATGAAACTTTTTAATTTTGTTTTCTCATTAACATAAATTTGAAAACAATCGCGTAAAACAGTCCACCTACTAGGTACCTTAAACCTAGGACATGCTTTATACATAACCTTCTTAAACCCTTTACTTTCAACAACTTTAAATGGACATTCATCCTCAATAACCATTTCTGCAACTGCTTCCCTAATTTTCATTTGATCAAACTTCCAGTTAGATAAACTATCCGTTTCACCGTCACCCGTTGGTTGTAAACACAATTATTTTTTACTTATATCAACAATGTATGGACTTTTTTTACAAGAACTAAGGTGATTATTTAGTGCACTAGTGCCATTTCGCCTAGGATCACAACAAAATTCTTTACTACAATAGTTACACTTGCCTTTTATGCTGCCCGCTTTATCAGTAAATTTGGTGAAGTGTTCCCACACTTTAGACCTTGGTTTTATAGGTTTTCTTTTTGACTTTTCCTCCCCACTTAAAGATAATGTGTTTGAATTTTCTCCTTCGTTGGATGTGCCTAGTGGTGATTGATGTGACTGTTGCGATTGTTGTGAATTCTGACATAATATAAATACATTATTAGATAAATAATAGTACACTAAATTCTGTCCAAAAAATATTTATCAAATAAGATATAAAAATCTTACATGTTCGGTGGCCATCAATGATTTTTCAAAACTGACAATGCAGATTAAAAATCCTGCAAAATTGATAATAAAGTATTCAATAATTAGTAGAAAATTTTGAAATGGAGTATCAGTAACAGAACATTGGTTTGTCAGATCCTGATCATGCAAATTAAAATTATATTCAAAATATTTGAAAACAAAAGTCATATCTTAACATCTATTCAACTATTTATGGAACACGCACAGGATAAAAAAATTATGGAACACTCAGGTTTGGTGGGTTAATTAATTACTAAACCTATAGAATTAGAAGTTATAGTGTTATGGTAGAAAAAAATTAAAAAAAATAATTTTGACCAAAACGTATAATTTTCAACATCCATCAACCAATTATAAAATACTATGTTAGTATGTAAATGCTGAAAATTACACTGTGCGATCAAAATTACATTTTGAGATACTAATAAAAATTTTGATAATTTTATAGTTATGGTATAATTTTAGTCCTTATATTTTTATGATGTTACATGTTTAATCTACCAAATTTTCAAAAGAAAAAGACTATATCTTCCACAATCGAATATATGTTGGTCCATTTTGTTAGAGTTATTATATTGGCACGGTGGCACTCACCTACTATCTAAATCAGGAAATAAATGCATTATCTAATTAAATTAAAGGATTAGCTCCTTTTTAGTGCAACTATATATATATATATATATATATATATATATATATATATATATATATATATATATATATATATATATATATCAAATTCAAACAATAAAGAAAGCTAAAACCAACGAATCTTGACCATCAAATTTATAATAATTAATTTCAGAAAAAAAGTCCCTAAAATTTGAATTTCTGTTCATTAATCTCTCATTTTTAAAAAAATTCTAAACACCTACTCTTCACAATTGTCAACTAATTTCAAATTCACATCACATAAAGACCAGGGGAAAAAAATAAAGGCATAAGGCAAGAAAATTCTGAAATGAAGTTCTAGTTCAGTTCATTAATTTTCGCACGAAATCACAATAAATCATACTATCTGATTAATCGGAGTGAACTAGTGAAGCAAGCCTCATTTTGTCTCTTTGTACTTTAACGAGCATTTACATTCAGCAATCAAAAAATAGGCACGTGCTCCATTCTCGCTAACAAAGAGATAATTTCTTATCAATCTCTCTTCCATCTTCTCATGAACCCAATAGGAAAAGAAAAATCACGAAAATCTGAAAGAAGCCTTACCTAAGAAGAAGAGGGTTTTGTGTTTGTTGGCTGGGTTTTCTATTTGGTGGCTTCGAATTTGTACTGGACAGTTACAACCTTCAGCCTCAAGAGGGCAACTAGGTTTACTGAACTAAACACACCAGCAGCTCATCCCTACTAATGGAGCTCTTATTAGAAAAGGAAAAGGCCTTCAAGAATCCAATACTGCCATTGCAACGAAGAAAGAGAGAAAGAAGCAACTTACCAGGCAGGGCCAAGTGCCAATGATCGGAGGGTGGATTTTTGAGGCAGCGGCGGTGATTTGGAGAGAAGATGAATTAGGGAAAAAAACGTTAGGGCAAAAATAAAATGAAAGGCTTGTTTGTCTGCTGGTTAAGTTAAAACGCTTCCTTCCTTATATATTATGCTAGGCCTATAATCAAAACGACGTAGTATAAGCTAAAGTTCGGTCGGTTCGATTTTTATGCGGTTTTTTACTCCAAAAATCAAACCGAACTAAAATAACCGAACAGTCTTAAAAATATAAACCGAAATCGAACTAAAAAATCAAAAAACCGAACCAAATTAAAAAATCGGTCGGTTTGATTCGATTTTTGATTTTAACTAAAGTTTGCTCACCCCTAACCTCAATGCTCTACTTTGTCGCTTTCCCAACTCGATTTATTATTACTTTATGAATTATTTTCCAGTTTTCTTATTCAAAGTATACACAAAAATTCATAATCATACTTATGCATCTATTATGGCTTGAGTATATAACCCAATCTAATCACAATTGACACCAAGAAGTCATTTAAGTCAAATTATACATATTTATTACTAGAAATATTGTATAACAACACATTATCTTATTATGATCATAACTTCTCAAAGAAGTTGTAATGGCCTCAACACCGGGTTAGCCGTGAATAGTGCTTTCCGGCAGTGAATAGGGTTTTCCGGGCCCGAAAGGACACCCGAAATTCGAAAATATTTTATTTGACTATTGGGAAGTATTGGTCACGGTGACCTCGGGGTTGAAATTTGAAGTGAAATTAAGGTTATTTGGGCCTCGAAAAGTTAAAAATACGAAAAAGGTACCGGGTCGGTTTTGGTTTGACCGAACTTTGACCTAATTTTAAAAATAGTAAATGGACTTCAAAAATTGTTAAATTTTACAGTTATTCATGAAATTTCATGAAGAATATTTTGGTAAAAATAAATAAGTGTTTCGGTGATTTTGACAGTTTTTGAATCGGACCGATCGGTTTGAATCGGACCGGTAACAGACTCTGATTGAGCCAAAAATTTATGCACAAGCTATTTTTGAGGAAATAACACTAGTGGCATAATTTTTGAAGTGATTTGATGTCTAGAAGAGTGAGAATTGGCTTGGGCCTTATATATATATATATATATATATATATATATATATATATATATATATATATATATATATATAGGATTTGGGTCAAAAGTGTAATAAGGGAAAGAATGAAAGAAGAAAGAAAAAAAAAAAAGAGAAAGGAGATCGGGAACGGGAGGAGCGGAAGGAGGAAAGGGCAGGTGGAGGCGCTGCCGCCGGCCAGCAGGCTTGCGCCGGTGACCGGCGCGGCTGCCACCCCTTCCCCGACCTTTCCTCTCCTTCCGGTGACCGTTGGATCGGCGTGAAAGAGGTGAATCTCTCTCCGTCGGCCGGGACGCTTTTCTTCAATTTCCGGCGACATACGGCGGCTGACGGCGACACGGTGACCACCGGGCGACTCCTCTCGGCGAGACGCATCGACCGGTGGCAACCGATCGTCCCCAATCGCCGGCGTTGAGCAGATCGGGAATGGTGGTTTTCGACGGTTCCTGTGATTTTTTCGGCCAAACGAAGCCACATTGGAGCGCGTGAAGGCCACCAATGGACTTCTGGTGATGCCGGCTACAAGTGAGGAGTGTCGGTGCAGTCTCCGGTGAGGCTCCGGCCACGCGCCGGCGAGACTCCGGTGACCAGAAAAATGAAATTTTCGACACCGACGGGTATGTGACTATAAAATCCTTCAATTTTCCCTAATCTTACTGAATTTTGCCTTTAATTGTAATTAGAGAAAAGTATTGAAGTTAATATGAATTATTTGAATTAATGTGTAATTGTTTAATTAGATGTTAAATTAAGCTTAATTTTATATGTAATCTAAGTTAAGAAAATTATTGGTATTATTTGAATATTTGTGAAATATGTATTGTATATTAATAATTAATAAAATTAAGGAATTTTATTAATTATGCCTTAAATTGATAATAAGTATAAAATTGGAAATATCCATAATTTTTAGGAAAAATATGGAAATTTATTAGAGAATTATAAGTCCAAAATTGGAATGTATGTTATAAGAAAATAATGAATTATTGTTAAATAATTCATAAGACATACATGATTAATTAATATAATTAATTAATGTAATAAGTGAAAAAGGGTAATAAAAGTAAAATAAATAATATGTTAAATTCATGAGATTTAAATGAATAATAATAAGAATAATTCTGAAATAATTATTGAATTATTGACAAATAATTCAATAAATAAGCCCAAAATAGTAGAGTAAGATAAATTAATTTATGTTCCTTACAATAAAATGAAGGAAGATGACAGGTCAAATGATGAACTAAGAAAGTAAAAAGTATAGTACATGTAATGATAAAATGTTACTAAAATGTTCTTAAATTCAAATAAATGAGTGAATTATTACTAAATAATTCACAACCCGTATAAATATTACAAATTCCGAATAAAAGTTAAAAAGTTATAAATTAAAGGTTTGACTAATTTATCACATAAATTAGTCATAAAAAGGTTAATTACTGAATTATTGAGAATAAGTTACAATAGTCAACACAATAAGAAATTCTGCACTGTAATGCTATAATTTATAAAACGTATGAAAAGATTGAAAAGTTAAAGTACAAATGCGACTAATTTATCAAAATAAATTAGTCAATATAAAAGTATTAAAAGACTAGATTATTGTAAAATGGATCAGTATTAATGGCGTATCCGAATGACCCAGATTTCGGATAAAAGTAAAATGAATGCAATTATATAAAAAGAATGAAAGAAATGTGAATTATAAATGTTTATAATTCATAAGTGTATAAAAGGGCTAAAAAGTGACTTAAAAAGCATAATATGAAAAGGAAGTGAAGCAATAAAAGAGAAAATCTTTAAGTGATCAAAAGCACTGAAAAGAGTGTAATTGACCCAAAAATGTAAGAATTCATAAGAAAGAAAATAAAACGTTCTGAAAGGTTAAAAAGTACTAAAAAGATGTGAATGTTTGTAATGTGTCGCAAAAGTGCACACATTACTTGAAAAGAATTTAAATGATGTTGTACAGAAATTAAAAGTGTAAAAAGAAAACGTTTAACAGCTTAATGTAATGTTTTATGCCCTTAGCAAATGTCTGGCAGTAAAACTTAGTTCAGGATATAATTGGCTAGCCATAGGGATTACTGTACCGCGGTGCAAGTCATGGCGACTTGCTTTACTATGGACGAATCGTTGATCTCCATAATATATATATATATCATACGTACTTTCATATATTCATATGTTGTGAGAGATGACTTTTAGAGGTTATTTCTCATTTTATTGTGGCCCTGTGGGGTCCACGTCCCGCATATCCGGTCTGAAGGTTTTCTGCTGGGTCTGTACTGTACTAGGGGTGTACTGGAAATGAACAAATCAATATTGTTTAAATGAAAGGAATATGAAAAGTCATAAACGCAAAAGACTTCTTTAAAAAGGAAGGAACTGTTTTAAAAAGAAAAAGAAAATGTTTTATAAGAATTAAACCATAAATGATCATTATTTGCATAATTATAAAGAAAGTGATTTAATATGCATCCTTACATGAAAACAAAGTTAAAAGAATGAAAAGGAAGTTATAAGTCAAGATTAAAACTGAAAAAGGACCTAAGTGAAAAGAATTAGAAGTTTAGGGGTAAAATTGTAATTTTACCAAAAAAAAAAAGATAAAAAGAGCAATTTGAATAAGAAAACGTATAATAAGGGTAAAATAGTAATTTGGCAACTTAAAGATTCCAAAAATGACCTTTTTAAACAAAAGGACCAAAAGCGTAATTTTACGCTAAAAGGTCAAAACAAGGTAAAATGAATAGTTTACAAGTATTTTGAACATGAGTAAGTGTAAAAAGAATAATATGAAGATTTATATGTAAAATATACATTTTAAAAGTAGTTGAATATGATTAATGTAAAAAGAATGAAATAAAGATCCATAAGTAAAAGTTAAAGTAATTAAGAAACTGTGAAAGTACAAGTTAAGCCAAGTAAGAATCATAAGAATTAAAATTAAAGCTAGAGTTAAAGTAAAGAAGATCGTATAAGTAAAAGATAATATGAAGTTAATGAACTTAAAGAACTAATGTTAAGTCAAGTTACATGAAATAAGAAAAGGTATTGTCTTAAAAGACGAAATTATGCTTAATTGGGAAATTCTTGGATTTATAGTCACCACTGAGCATATCTAGTGCTCAGCACGTAGTGTTTACTGCGTGCAGGTTACAAGGTGTTCAGGGAGCACAGAGCAGTGAAGCTTATTACACGAAGAATCAGGGCAAGAAGATGAAGTTATTGTATCTTTGTTTTTGTAAGCGTGGCATGTATATACTTAGTTAGTGATAATATAGAAATGATATGTAATTGAGATAAGTTTTTAATATGTTAAAGACTGTTCATATGAGAATTGTCAGATGTGAATTGTAAATGATGAGTATGGATTGAATGGATTGTTCTATTGTTATATGATTATTGTTTATATGAATTGTGATGCCTCTGAGAGGCTGTACTTGTTTGGATTTTTCAGGAGGCTAGAAAGTACTAGCCGTTATGCTGCCGGAATTTCGAAAAAAATAATAATGGTATGAAATTGGATTCAGTATTAGGTTGTGATTAATAAGTTAAGCAAAAAAAAAAAATCATTGTTACGGTTAAGTCAACATCGGAAAAGACTGTTCATAGAAGGGTGTGACATTTTGTGGTATCAGAGCAATGGTTTAAGCGGTTCTAAGATCGGAGTGGGATAAGGTTAAGTGATAGGTTTGTCTGTATATACATGCCAATTATAAGTGGATAGGTGTCAATGAGTTTGAAGTGTACTTGCTCCCTTATAGGTTTAAAAGTGAAAAGTTGACATTTGACTGAGATTGTCAAGTGTGAAAGGATTGATTCTGCACAAGTAAAGATGGTAATAAGTGAATGAAAGAATTGCTGCTTGACATCTTTTGGAGATCAAAGCAGGGAAATGGAATGTTAATTGAAACTGTGTTTATATGTGAGTATCTAAGCATCTATGTGGATGAGAAATAGTCCAAGGGAAGACAAAGTAAAGAATGTGTCAGAAGTTAACATGGAATTGTATATTGAGATTTGATAAAATGTCCAGGATACAGAGATATGTTAATTGGATTGTTATAATATAAGGATGTTAATGAGCAAGATGTTATAAGTCAAGGTTGTCTAAGATGTTCTATATATACCTGTCAGTGATTTCTTTACAGATGTGGGGATTTGATTGTACATTTCATAGTACTGGGATGGGTTCTGATGTCTGCATTATATGGGAATACGTGACAGTATTCCGTTTGCATACATGAAATCATACATTCATTGCATAGCATTTCACATTGTCTGATAGCATCTGAATTGCATTATATCATATGTTTAGGCCCCACTTGATAGGAAAAACTGACAGGGGATATGATGAGCATAGGGACGACCTAAGAATGAGATGAGAAATAGTGTATTTAAGATTGTTTTCTGCATTTGATGCGGCCATTATGGGTTATTGGTCGTGATGCACAGAGTGGTCAATGTATGGCTCGCCTTTGTGAAAAGATAGAAAAAGATTTTCCACCTTCTCTTAGATCAATGTTAGAGGATTTATGTAATAACCCTCTGATATGTTCTGAGATGATCAAAATAATATGGTCAATGTTTGAAATTGTTCTGTGGAAATCAAAAGAAAAGTGATTATCTGCTCAATCTAATGAATGTGATATCTGGTTAAAAGTGAAATTCTTGAAATTTATCCGGATATGAAAGAAAAGTTGATGAAGTGATCGAAACCTACTGAAATAGTAATGCTTTGTATTCTGAAAGTCACTAGATGTACCAGGGTTAAAAGTTTAGTTCTGAGAATCAGATTGAAAATGCGATGTGACGGATAATATGAGTAAATGTTTAAATGTGTTAATGCATGAAAGAGGATCATTAGATTTCTTAAGGAATTGTTTCAACTTATAAGGATAATTGAAAATGGAACAATGTGATTAGAGAATCTGCTATTGGACTGTTTAAATGTCAAAGAGAAAAGAGGAAAAACGAGAGATTGGCAATAATCTCAATACTGATATAGTGATTCACCCTTGGGCTAATGATTAGTCCGAGTGAATAGCTCAGAGTTTGAAAGATCAGATATGGTAAAATGTATCGGATTGTGATAATGACTGTAAAGAGAATGTGTTTATAATAGAATCTGACTCTTGCTAAGGCATTGTCAGAAAGAAATATTGAATCCTTTATAGTGGATTAAATGGAAATGTAAAGAAGTCAGCAAATCTTGATTTGATTCAAGATATGAAAACACTTGGCACAAGGATGTTGGGACCAAAGAAAAGAGCTACTGATAAAGGTTATTGATATTGAGCTTAGTCAGTTTAAAAGTAAACGGATTCCAATGACAAAGATGTTTTGGAATCATTAAATGTGAAAGAAATGATAAGATCACTGTTTTGTATCCTCTACTTTTAAATGTAAGTAAATTTCGAGGACGAAATTTCTATTAGTAGGGGAGAATTGTAATGGCCTCAACACCGGGTTAGCCGTGAATAGTACTTTCCGGCAGTGAATAGGGTTTTCCGGGCCCGAAAGGACACCCGAAATCCGAAAATATTTTATTTGACTATTGGGAAGTATTGGTCACGGTGACCTCAGGGTTGAAATTTGAAGTGAAATTAAGGTTATTTGGGCCTCGAAAAGTTAAAAATACGAAAAAGGTACCGGGTCGGTTTTGGTTTGACCGAACTTTGACCTAATTTTAAAAATAGTAAATGGACTTCAAAAATTGTTAAATTTTACAGTTATTCATGAAATTTCATGAAGAATATTTTGGTAAAAATAAATAAGTGTTTCGGTGATTTTGACAGTTTTTGAATCGGACCGACCGGTTTGAATCGGACCGGTAACAGACTCTGATTGAGCCGAAAATTTATGCACAAGCTATTTTTGAGGAAATAACACTAGTGGCATAATTTTTGAAGTGATTTGATGTCTAGAAGAGTGAGAATTGGCTTGGGCCTTATATATATATATATATAGGATTTGGGTCAAAAGTGTAATAAGGGAAAGAATGAAAGAAGAAAGAAAAAAAAAAAAGAGAAAGGAGATCGGGAACGGGAGGAGCGGAAGGAGGAAATGGGCAGGTGGAGGCGCTGCCGCCGGCCAGCAGGCTTGCGCCGGTGACCGGCGCGGCTGCCACCCCTTCCCCGACCTTTCCTCTCCTTCCGGTGACCGTTGGATCGGCGTGAAAGAGGCGGATCTCTCTCCGTCGGCCGGGACGCTTCTCTTCAATTTCCGGCAACATACGGCGGCTGACGGCGACACGGTGACCACCGGGCGACTCCTCTCGGCGAGACGCATCGACCGGTGGCAACTGATCGTCCCCAATCGCCGGCGTTGAGCAGATCGGGAACGGTGGTTCCCGGCGGTTCCTGTGGTTTTTTCGGCCAAACGAAGCCACATTGGAGCGCGTGAAGGCCACCAATGGACTTCTGGTGATGCCGGCTACAAGTGAGGAGTGTCGGTGCAGTCTCCGGTGAGGCTCCGGCGAGGCTCCGGCGAGACTCCGGTGACCAGAAAAATAAAATTTTCGACACCGACGGGTATGTGACTATAAAATCCTTCAATTTTCCCTAATCTTACTGAATTTTGCCTTTAATTGTAATTAGAGAAAAGTATTGAAGTTAATATGAATTATTTGAATTAATGTGTAATTGTTTAATTAGATGTTAAATTAAGCTTAATTTTATATGTAATCTAAGTTAAGAAAATTATTGGTATTATTTGAATATTTGTGAAATATGTATTGTATATTAATAATTAATAAAATTAAGGAATTTTATTAATTATGCCTTAAATTGATAATAAGTATAAAATTGGAAATATTCATAATTTTTAGGAAAAATATGGAAATTTATTAGAGAATTATAAGTCCAAAATTGGAATGTATGTTATAAGAAAATAATGAATTATTGTTAAATAATTCATAAGACATACATGATTAATTAATATAATTAATTAATGTAATAAGTGAAAAAGGGTAATAAAAGTAAAATAAATAATATGTTAAATTCATGAGATTTAAATGAATAATAATAAGAATAATTCTGAAATAATTATTGAATTATTGACAAATAATTCAATAAATAAGCCCAAAATAGTAGAGTAAGATAAATTAATTTATGTTCCTTACAATAAAATGAAGGAAGATGACAGGTCAAATGATGAACTAAGAAAGTAAAAAATATAGTACATGTAATGATAAAATGTTACTAAAATGTTCTTAAATTCAAATAAATGAGTGAATTATTACTAAATAATTCACAACCCGTATAAATATTACAAATTCCGAATAAAAGTTAAAAAGTTATAAATTAAAGGTTTGACTAATTTATCACATAAATTAGTCATAAAAAGGTTAATTACTGAATTATTGCAAATAAGTTACAATAGTCAACACAATAAGAAATTCTGCACTGTAATGCTATAATTTATAAAACGTATGAAAAGATTGAAAAGTTAAAGTACAAATGCGACTAATTTATCAAAATAAATTAGTCAATATAAAAGTATTAAAAGACTAGATTATTGTAAAATGGATCAGTATTAATGGCGTATCCGAATGACCCAGATTTCGGATAAAAGTAAAATGAATGCAATTACATAAAAAGAATGAAAGAAATGTGAATTATAAATGTTTATAATTCATAAGTGTATAAAAGGGCTAAAAAGTGACTTAAAAAGCATAATATGAAAAGGAAGTGAAGCAATAAAAGAGAAAATCTTTAAGTGATCAAAAGCACTGAAAAGAGTGTAATTGACCCAAAAATGTAAGAATTCATAAGAAAGAAAATAAAACGTTCTGAAAGGTTAAAAAGTACTAAAAAGATGTGAATGTTTGTAATGTGTCGCAAAAGTGTACACATTACTTGAAAAGAATTTAAATGATGTTGTACAGAAATTAAAAGTGTAAAAAGAAAACGTTTAACAGCTTAATGTAATGTTTTATGCCCTTAGCAAATGTCTGGCAGTAAAACTTAGTTCAGGATATAATTGGCTAGCCATAGGGATTACTGTACCGCGGTGCAAGTCATGGCGACTTGCTTTACTATGGACGGATCGTTGATCTCCATAATATATATATATATCATACGTACTGTCATATGTTCATATGTTGTGAGAGATGACTTTTAGAGGTTATTTCTCATTTTATTGTGGCCCTGTGGGGTCCACGTCCCGCATATCCGGTCTGAAGGTTTTCTGCTGGGTCTGTACTGTACTAGGGGTGTACTGGAAATGAACAAATCAATATTGTTTAAATGAAAGGAATATGAAAAGTCATAAACGCAAAAGACTTCTTTAAAAAGGAAGGAACTGTTTTAAAAAGAAAAAGAAAATGTTTTATAAGAATTAAACCATAAATGATCATTAATTGCATAATTATAAAGAAAGTGATTTAATATGCATCCTTACATGAAAACAAAGTTAAAAGAATGAAAAGGAAGTTATAAGTCAAGATTAAAACTGAAAAAGGACCTAAGTGAAAAGAATTAGAAGTTTAGGGGTAAAATTGTAATTTTACCAAAAAAAAAAGATAAAAAGAGCAATTTGAATAAGAAAACGTATAATAAGGGTAAAATAGTAATTTGACAACTTAAAGATTCCAAAAATGACCTTTTTAAACAAAAGGACCAAAAGCGTAATTTTACGCTAAAAGGTCAAAACAAGGTAAAATGAATAGTTTACAAGTATTTTGAACATGAGTAAGTGTAAAAAGAATAATATGAAGATTTATATGTAAAATATACATTTTAAAAGTAGTTGAATATGATTAATGTAAAAAGAATGAAATAAAGATCCATAAGTAAAAGTTAAAGTAATTAAGAAACTGTGAAAGTACAAGTTAAGCCAAGTAAGAATCATAAGAATTAAAATTAAAGCTAGAGTTAAAGTAAAGAAGATCGTATAAGTAAAAGATAATATGAAGTTAATGAACTTAAAGAACTAATGTTAAGTCAAGTTACATGAAATAAGAAAAGGTATTGTCTTAAAAGACGAAATTATGCTTAATTGGGAAATTCTTGGATTTATAGTCACCACTGAGCATATCTAGTGCTCAGCACGTAGTGTTTACTGCGTGCAGGTTACAAGGTGTTCAGGGAGCACAGAGCAGTGAAGCTTATTACACGAAGAATCAGGGCAAGAAGATGAAGTTATTGTATCTTTGTTTTTGTAAGCGTGGCATGTATATACTTAGTTAGTGATAATATAGAAATGATATGTAATTGAGATAAGTTTTTAATATGTTAAAGACTGTTCATATGAGAATTGTCAGATGTGAATTGTAAATGATGAGTATGGATTGAATGGATTGTTCTATTGTTATATGATTATTGTTTATATGAATTGTGATGCCTCTGAGAGGCTGTACTTGTTTGAATTTTTCAGGAGGCTAGAAAGTACTAGCCGTTATGCTGCCGGAATTTCGAAAAAAATAATAATGGTATGAAATTGAATTCAGTATTAGGTTGTGATTAATAAGTTAAGCAAAAAAAAAAAATTCACTGTTACGGTTAAGTCAACATCGGAAAAGACTGTTCATAGAAGGGTGTGACAGAAGTAACCTAACATAACAAAAGTATAACAAGTCAAAAAGAAGTGCATTCACATTGTTAAAACAATTCCAGACTATTAAACATCACAATCAAAACTAAGTAAATAATAAAATCTAGTTAAGTAGCTTCCAGACTATTAAACATCACAATCAAAACTAAGTAAATAATAAAATCTAGTTAAGTAGCTTGATAAATCATCACATTTCTTAATTAGTTATTACCTGATGCCTTCTAACTCTCTCTCTCTCTCTCTCTCTCTCTCTCTCTCTCTCTCTCTCTATATATATATATATATATATATATATATATATATATATATATATATATATTCATAACTATAATCCTTAATTAATTTCTTCTCCCAACCCAAAGCCGGTTAATAATTTCAATTGACCAAATCAGTTAAGTGAATAAGGAATTTGATCTTTAAGCTAATGTAACAAATTAATTTCATAAACTAAGCCTATTGAACAATGCAAAATCAACCACCAAGATGAAATTCAATAGTTTATTAACATACTAAGATTAAGCAACTTTATCCCTTTAAAGGCATCTGTTTAATTTTTAGATATTAGTGTCGTTACTCCACCATGTATAGCTAAGTCTTTACAAATCCTTTATTCAGTATAAAGTTTAGTTTTCCTGCAATTTATAAAAGATACTAGTTTTAGCTGACCTTAGCATTAATTATGCATAATCAAATATAACCCTTTAGCATACACATAAAAATGAAAACGTGGAAACTATTGTTTCCCCTTTATGGTTAGACGTCTCATTTGTAATAAAAATGCAAATGTCCTTCCTAATATAGGCATAATAGGCAATATTCATAAACTAAAATGACCAGATTACCTAATTATTTAATTCCAACACCATAAATTCCATCAATTATTTTGACTAATTTTATTGAACCTCATGATCTATTAATCCACCAAATCAAGCTAGTCTGTTTGCTTAACTTGTATGCACTCCTTTCCTATTTCTTAAATTCATTTTTATTAAGGTAGATAAATTTTTTAATATTGTTAGTAATTTGATCAAACTCTTACTATTGTGTATCCAATATATTCTAATTAACCAAAATGCTCTTCGAGAATAATAACCTATGCTCAGTACAGTAAAGAAAAGGGACAACAACTTATATTAGTGACATCCTTTTATGTTCTAAATTAGAATCATCAACAAAATATTGAAATTCAAATCTGAATCCTAAATTAGCAAAGCTCGACTAATAATACATTATACAAAATGTTTCACAAAGCAACAGGCATCAAATTTTATACAAAAATAAAACAATATTTACTCAACCAGTCATAATTAATTTAAATAGTCTTTAGAGGTAAATTTGGTGGTCACATACCTATTAGGATGAAATTTCCACAATTTTTGTTCACCAGTGTGCTCGCCAGAGTCTCACCAGATCCTTACCGAACCTCCGCCGGTGATGTCTCGATGCTGCCGCCACGAAGATTTGAATCCCAGGATTTCATTTTCGATGACCACGTGCCCAACAGCCATGTTGTGTGGTCGAAATTCGACAAAAATCAAAATAGCTTCCCTTCTCCGATCTCCATACTGCTGGCGATCAGGAAAGAGCGAGAGGTGGCGAGATAGATGCCTCATCGCGAGGAACTCGCTGATGCCCTTCGCCTGACCGGTGGCTGTTGTATGACGTCGAAATAAGGGGAGATAACTTTCGATTAGGGAAGGAAATCAAACCAATCGGAGGCTACGACGATGGCATGGTTGATCGTCGATCGGAGAAGAGGGTTGTGATGTCATCGCCGGTGGTCTGCATCACTGGTCGATGGCGAGACTCACTCCCTCCCTCTTCATTTCCCGATCTTCCCCGCTCCATTGTCTCCCTCTTCTTTCTTTTTTTTATACTTTTATTAATAGATAGCCACATAATATTTTGGTCCCGAAATTTCTAGGGACTTCCCCTTTTTTTTAATTTCTTATTATTAGAATATATTTTAATTTAAATTATTTATTACTATATTTTATTTTAATAACAATATTAATTTCAAGAATAAAGTTGATTTCTAACTTATCTTACTAACAAAATTTTAAATTTTCAATTCAATTATCGATTTTAACATTTCGGGGTGTTACAATATGAGCATATAACAACTGAATATGAAGATCACATAATCATATCCATGCCCAAATAAAGATTAGACCATTCAAAAGTTTAGTGAGAATCATGTTGCTCGCATTCACTGTCAGCTACTTGCAAGTAATATAGGAATTTCAGCATTTCTGAGCATATAAAAAACACGCATCAATTATCAAAACAAAGAAAATAGAATATGAACTTTCTGATGGTTGGCACTAGCCACTCATATACATAGGAATTTTTCTTGGAAAGAAAGAAGATTTCTGAAGTTTTTTACATACATATTTTTTGCTTCAATTTCAAGCCGCACTTGACTCTTGAGACCAACATATGAGAAATTGCAATCTTTATATTGTTTCATTGGTATCAAGGAAAAGAACTCAGCAAAATTTTCACAGAATAAGACAAAAGAAAGGTATTCCTCAATCATACATTTCTCAAATGAATACAGCTTCTCTCAAATATAAAGAAACGAGAATGATAATAAAGCATTTGAAATTACTGACTGAAAACTTGATTGATTCTGCATCACCCTCTAGAGCAAGCTACTCAACTGCTGGCCCACCACTCCTCCTCAAATCAAGACCAAGCCATTTAGCTATCTTATCATATGCTTCACCAATGGCATCATCAATAGTGGTTCCCAGTTGTACATATTGGCCAAGATCACAAGCTAGAACAAGCAGATTGTGTCCTCCTAAGAATTAAAAGCAAATGAAAATAATGAGAACACGATTACACATGTAGCTAGAAGAACTTGAACTGCTAAACTTGAGTAACTGTAATTAAATTAAATTCAGTCTGCAATATCAATACAACATATAAATGTTGATACAAGTAAAAAAAAATCAAGGGATTGCACAGAAATAAAGCAATATATGATACATAAAAACTCTGGCAGAACTCACAACACTGAAGTTTCTGAAATTAATGTTCTACGGCCATTAATGTCATTTACTAGCATTAGTTGAGCAATTCATATAATGCTCGTTTGGAACACACATATTGAGCTAAAAAATGAACTCTGCATGCTCGTTTGATTTCAAATGAATACTTCAAGCACTCTATGTCTACATTTGATAAGGGGATAATTTTTTAAATAGTCCCCTCAGGCATATGCTTCAGTTACTAAAGAAAAGGAACAAAAACATAAACAAACAGAGCAAATCTGCTTACCAGAAATAAACAGGGCCAGGAAAGGAAATTGCAACTCTTGTTCAATTAGCCTAAAACAAGAAACATATAAATAGATGCATAAAAATTAAGGTAAAAATCAGACCAGTGATATACAATTTCAATACGGAACAAATAAGCCCTTTTGGAGAATAACAAACGAAAATAAAGTTTGATTTAATCCATTAACCTAGAATTACGAACAAAAAAATAAGGAGTGAATTCAAAAACTGTTGCTCTTAGACAGTTTCTACCTTTGACCATCTTACTCCTATTTTTCTTCAACTAAATTCTTTATTTTAACATTATATATATACATGGAACAAAACCAACAAGACAATACTGACAAATATACAGTTTAAAAATTCAAAACAGAGCACAACCATTCGCAAAAATCTGAGTATTAAAATTGATTAAAGGACCAAAAGGAAAATACTAACCATTGTTGCTTTGCAGGAACACTTGCAGCTTTGTAGGACAGAAGAATCGAAGAAGAGGAAAGGTAAAAATCGAAGAAGGGGAGACAAAGACGAGGCTGGTTAGGCATTTGGGTAGAAATGCTTAGGGATTTTTGTAGAAATAGATATATATACATACAAGCAAAATGGTGAGTTTAATAAACTTCGGTTGGTTTGATTCTTTTGATTTTTTAATTTTAAAAACCGAACCGATTAAATCAATTTTTAATTTTAGTTTAAAACTGAATAAATCGAAAATCAAAATAACCGAACCAAATATATCAAAATATATTCAGTTCTCGATTTTGGTTCGGCTCTGCACACCCCTAATTGCAAGTCTATGAATCACAAAATCTTTTTATTATAAAGTTATGTGAGACTTCATGGTTCTGATAACTAAAATTATTAGCAGTATTTAAAAAATGAATATAGTGTTTTCGATTTCATGAGAAATATATAAAAAAATATATTATTATAATAATGAAATTTGTAACTCGCTTCGTATGTTTTTATAATTAAATAATGATATAAGATTATATTTTTATGTTTTCTCATATAACATGAGAATTCTTTTGTATATACAGAATAAAAAGAGAATTCGACCAAGTGATCAAGGCAAAATTCATAAAGATATATATAATTTTGTATTAAATTTTTTAGTTTCTAATATTAAAATTTGACTAATATTTCCAATTCTCTATGTGAGATAATAAATAGGATTAGTCAAAAAATAATAAAAAATGATTATATATTTTTCTTATTGAAAATTGACTCCATGAATGAGTTTACAATTAAAAAAAAATACTATAAAATAATAGAACTATTGTGCATGTGGTTATGGAAAATTGCTATTAGCATTATATCTAGGTAGTGTTTGTTAACATTATAAAGGTTAGAATGGAAAATAAAATAAAATAATTTCAATTTTTCCAAACTTTTTAAATGTTTATTAAAAAAATAGATTTCACAAAAAAAAAATTAACTACCTAGAAAATTAAGATATACATATCTTGATAACAATCAAATATACATTCATATACTTTGTCAGATAAGAAACGACTAAAAAATTAAAATATATATATATATATATATATATATATATATATATATTTAATTTATTCCAAAAAATTTGAGCAAATAATTAAAAAAAATTGAAATATTTTTCAATTTTATTTTGACTCTTTCAGTATTCATCTGAAAAGTATTTCAATCTTATCTTAAAATTTTTTATTTGAATTAATTTAACGAATAGTACCCTAATAAATCTCAAGGTTAAAAATATAATAAAAAAAATTAAACATGGTAAAATTAATTTTCTATTACCATAATAAAATGTTATAATTCAAATTTACATATCAAATGAAAATGTCATTAATTTAATAAAATATTTAGGTGGCTATGCAACAAGAGAAATTCAAGCAAGAAATTGAAAACTGAGGGAGGGCTAAGAATAAAACAAATGTAACTTTGTTGGCAAAAAAAAGAAACAGAATTAAATGAAAAGTTTGACACAAGTGAGAGAATGAGTCAATGCCCTATTGCAACCAACTCATCCATTCATGTAATAATAATAATAACATTCCTTGTGTTATCCTTTATATGTAACTTTTAAATAAAATTTAAATTTTATTTATTTATTATATTTAAATTTTTAATATAATATAATTTATTTTTTTAATAAAAATATAACTAATTAAATTTAATAATTTAATTTTAATTATATAATTTAATATTAAATTTAAATTTATTTATTATTTATTTATTTTAATAAAAATAACAGATAAAAAAACGAAATGAGTAATAATAATAATAATAATAATAAATAGAATCAACTTTCAGCTTTTTATACAAATAAAAAATTATTAATTAATATAAAATTTAATTAAATATTCGTAATATATAGTCGGTCTTGCTTTATCAAGTATCTTTTTTCATATGTAATAGTAAAATAGAAAAATATGTAATTAACGTTTTTTAAAATTTAAATATTATAATATTAAATTTAATTAACATAAATTAAAAATTACCGTGATAAGTGTAACAAAGAAAAATAGTGATGATGATAATATCAGATAAAATGGTAAATGTTTTTTTATTAATTAAAAAATTAAAATATAAATATTTTTAAATATATAAAAATATTTTGAATTTTTGCAAATTCATATATCATAAATTCAAATTAATACAGTCAGCGAAATTTAAATAGTGAATAGTTAAAATAATAATAATAATAATAATTGATAACAAAACCTTACGAACTTTTTGGATATGCCAAGCAACAAAGCCGGTACATCCTAATAGTTCAAAACATGAAATCATCCTCAACTTATATTTGGTTACGCCGAGCGGTTACCATGCAATGCAAAAATCATATCCTAAAAAAGGAAAACTGAAAAGCCGAATAAAGTATTAATTAGCAGAATTTCGACATATTAAGAGAAAATAATTTTTTTCTCCAAATTAGAAAAATATATGTTTATTTTATTTAAGGAAAATGAAAAAACTCTATTTTAAATTTTTTAAACGGATACAAATTATGTGATTCATCATTATAATTTGAGAAAGAGTCGGACATGCAAATTAAATTTTTCTTCAATTTTATTTTTATTATTATAGTTACTGACTTGACTTTTATCAAAAAAATCTCAATCGAACTTTTCTTGTAACTTATTCGTGAAGTCCACTCCAAACTTTCTAGTTAAGTTGTCAATACTAACTCCAAACTTTCTAAAGGGTCTTGTGGAAATCAACTCGATCGTTGGGACCCATTTCTAATTATTATTCTCAAAAGGTCTTTAATTTCATAATAAAATCTCAATTTTTTGAAAAAACATAAAGAAAATAATTTTATGCAGTGACCTTATAGTTGTTTTTGGAAGAAATATAATAATAGATCGTTATATAAAAAAATTTCTCAATGGAAAATTTTACCCATATATATATATATATATAGATCCTAATGTGCTTAGAAATTTTGAATTTAAACATTTTCTTTCCTTTCTCTGTATAAAAAGAAAAAGAAAATAGTCATTATATAAGATAAATAATTCACAGTCACTCGCATATTTACAAAATATAAAATTTCAGTATTTGACATGTTGATAAACAATTATACACAGTAAGCATAAACTCTCTTAATTATTTTGCAGAATTCAAGTACTTAAAAAAAGATTTAAAAAAATTGTTATGAAATGATCCAATCTTCCTTAAAGATATCAAAATCCATGTGAATATTAGATACTAGATACTTCTTCCATTCTTTTTTATCTGTCATTTTTTAATAAAATTTAAATTTTATTTATTTGTAACTTTTAAACTTTTAATTTATTTTAATTTACTTTGTAATTTATTTTTCTTTTTCAATAAAGTCAAAATCAATCATATTTGATAATTTAGTCTTAATTATATAATTTAATGATAAATTTAAATCTATTTATTATTTCTTAATTCTGATGAAAATAACAAAAGTAACTGATAAAAAATAATGAAGAAAATAATAAAATGCTTTTGTTGAAATAATAAAATGCTTCTGTTGCAGGGAGAAACCTTAAACACAGCTAATTAGAACTTAATTAATTGCGCGATTAACAGTCTAATCCAAAAACTAATGATTATAGTTTAGTGTTTAAGAAATTTTGTTAAACTTTAATGCTAAATTTGAGAATTGAGACATTGATGGATGGAGGAACGTTGGACAACATCCTGATCTTCTGTTAATAATTTTCCCAACTCCAAGAAAACCAAAATGGCCCATTAATTAATTGATTCCATAATTGAAAAATCATGGACTGATTTGATAATATATGAAAATATTTGTTGTGATTCGGAACGATTTATGCATGTATGTTAACCAGCATATGATTCTTTGTTAGGTACAATTTTCCCTATTTTATTTTTTTTTTTATTATTTTAACCAATTATTCCAATTTCATGTAATATCCTCAAAATTATTCTATTCTAGTATCACCATTCTCCGCTTCAGATCAGTTGTCGTTTTTTTTATTTCATATATATTAAAATAATTATTAAATTTTCTTAATTTATCCAAAATACTTTTAAAAAACAATAACATTATCTTTCGGAAAAAATATATATTACCTACGAAATGATAAATTATTGGGATAATATATAAATTTTCCCTTAAACTCCAATCATTTATCAGATTTTTTCTGTAAACTAATTATATATTAAATTATCCCTCTGAACTTGTTAAAAATAATATATTAGCTACATGAACTTGTTTAAAATGTAAAAATGTACTATATACTGTTGAAAATATTAAATTACCCCCTAAATTTTGTTAAAAATATCAAATTATCCCTTTTGTTACTGTTTGACGTTTATTTTTCACTCGCTAATTGTGAACTGACAAATGTTTTATAGGGAATAATGTGATATTTTCAACAAATTCAGAAGGCTAATCTAACATGCAATTAGTTCAGAAAAAAAAATCTGATAAACTATGATAATTTATGAGAAAAATTTATATATTAACCTAAATTATTCATATTTAACTCATTGAAAGTATAAATTACCTTTTATACTATTAAAATCTTTATGAAATATCTTTTGAATTTGTTAAAAGATTTCATATTACTTTATGTTACTATTCACACGACACATGCATGTGACTTATGTATTTTTTATAATGTTTTATCATGCATCTACATAAAATATAACATAATATTTTTAGCAAGTTTGGTAAAGAATTTAATAATTAATTAATTTTAAAACATAATATATTACTTATTCCGCTTTTTTATCTGTCACTTTTGTTATTTTCACTAAGATTAATAAATAATAAGTAGATTTAAATTTAGTATTAAATTACTGGATTAAAATTAAATTATCAATTTTAATTGGTTTTAATTTTATTGAAAAAAAAATTAAATTGAAATATTAAATTAAATTATATTAAAAATTTAAAAGTGACAGATAAATATAATTTTAATTAAAAATGATAGATAAAAGATGAAAATTTTTTTTAAATAATATTTTTTAATAAAATAATTAGTGAAATGGGATCTGTCAGAAATTATTTGTCGATTTGGGGTTCAGATAGAATATGCTGCACAATGCAGCGTCATTGTCAGGCGGGCTATGATAGAAGATACAACCACTGACTACGTCTTCAATCATATATATATATATATATATATATATATATATATACATATATATATATATATATATATATATATATATATATATACATATATATATATATATATATATATATATATATATATATATATATATATATATATATATATATATATATATATATATATATAGAGAGAGAGAGAGAGAGAGAGAGAGAGAGAGAGAGAGAGAGAGAGAGAGAATAAAATTTATACTTTTTTATTATTATAGACATTAACTTGAGATATATTAATCTATAATTAACTAAATGAAATAACTCACTTAATCAAAAGTTTTGAATTTAAATTTAAAAAATTAAATATTTTAAATACTTAAAATAAAATATTTTATTTCTTTTATAAATTTATCTGATATAAATTTAAATTAATTAAATTATTAAATACCGAATAAATTATATATATAAAAAAATTAGACACTTAAAAACTATTCCATAGAAATAATTTGAATTTTATGATTATTAAATATAAACTATTTCTTTTTTTTGAATTTTGGACAGAAAAAAATAACTATATATATATATATATATATATATATATATATATATAAATTGAAGTTTGAATTTGTCAAATTATTAGTCGGAATTATAAGTAATTTTTCCCTTTCAAATTGGTTCCAATTAAAAGATGGAATCAATATTTTATAGAATTCATGTTCTTTGTAAAAAATATGATTATTGTTCAATCATTTTTATTCTATTAGACTTTTATGCATCTAAAAAGATCAAGATTTTCAATTATTTTTTAATTAATTACACAGTTATATTACCATGTATTTTTTTCATGCCATTAAATTTTTACTTTTTATAAAATATTTAATTAGTTTTTATAAAACTTCAATTTCTATGTAATTATATATATATATAAAAGAAATAGTTGCTTTTTTCTATCTAAAATTCAAAAAAATAAATAATTTCTATGTAATAATCATAAAATTCAAACTATTTCTATAAAATAGTTTTTAAGTGTCTAAATTATATATATATATATATTCGGTATTTAATTATTTAAATTTATATCAGATAAATTTATAAAATAAATAAAATGTTTTATTTTAAGTATTTAAATTATTTAATTTTTTACATTTAAATTTTAAAAAATTTGATTAAATGAGCTATCCCATTTAGTTACTTACAGATTAATATATCTCAAATTGATGTCTATAATAATCAACAACTTTAAATTCTATGTGTGTGTATATATATATATATATATATATATATATATATAATTTGATAGAAGACGCAGCCAGTGGCTGTGTCTTCTATCATGGCCCGTTTTACGATGATGCTGCACTGGCCTACATCTTCTAATAAATATCTCAGACCTGTAAATATTTTCTGACACATCCTATAGCTGTTATTATTTTAAAAAAATATACTATTTAAAAAATTATCCCATAAAAGATAACCGAAGGAGTAATAATTATAGTTGAGGAAAAATTTATACTCTCTCTGTATTTTTTATGTGTCACTTTTCGTTATTTTCATTAAAATTAATAAATAATAAATACACTTAAATTCAGTATTAAATTATATAATTAAAATTAAATTATCAAATTTAATTTATTAAAAAAATATATTATATTAAAATTTTAAAAATAATAAATAAATAAAATTTATATTTTATTTAAATGTGACATATAAAACATAACCAACGAAATACTTCCTTCATTTTTTTTTATCAGTTATTTTTGTTATTTTTATTAGAATTAAGAAATAATAAATAGATTTAAATTTAGTATTAAATTGCATGATTAAAACTAAATTATCAAATTTAATTGATTTTAATTTTATTAAAAAAATTTAAATTAAAAAAATAAATTAAATTATATTAAAAATTTAAAATTGATAGATAAATAGAATTTTAATTTTAATTAAAAGTGATAAATAAAGAAAATGGAGAGAGTATTATATTTTTAACTGATTCGCCTTTTCATGTTTAATTTGCCCACGAATACTACAGCCCTTGTACGACCAATCCATAAGGTTTTTCAAACGTATTTAATTATTAAATTAGGCATTAATTTGGGGATTGATCTACATGGCAAATGAACAGCACTCGATGGGTGTAGACATGGTCTGCTCGTTAATTGCTCGCATCTTGCACGATCCCCTTCCCCATTTTGACAAATTATTTTTTAAACCCAATTTAGGTAAATTGCAGTATAAATTAAATTAATACATAAATATTATTCATTTTATTAATTTTTTATTTAATTTTATATAGGTGGTTATGTATTATCGACTTTGGAAAGATTGAAATAAAAAAATAAAAGAATTATTTCAACTTTTTCGATCTTTCTAAGCGTTTATAAAAAAAATAAATCTCACAAAAAATATATAACTGCTTATATTTTGAAAAATCAAAATATATATATCTTAACATAAAATCAAGATATGCATTCATTCGATATCTCCAATGAAAAGGGGTAAGGAATTTTAATCTGTAACGACGTTTCGAATTCGGATTTAATCGGTCCAGTAAATTTGAATACCGGATGGTTAATAAAAAAATAAAATATACATTCATTTATTTTATCAGATAAAAACAACTAAAAATTTTTAAAAATATATTTTTAATTCATTTCAAAAATTCTAACAAACAATTAAAAAAAAATTCGAAATATTTTTTAATTTTATATTGATTATTGCGTATCTTGATCCAGAAAACACTATCTTAGTACATAATACATACCAAGACCGATTGAACTCTTTCTGTAGTTTTTTTTTTCTAACTTTTTTTTGGCTTATTATACATAAGAAATTAATCTAACCTATAATGATAAATCCTGCTTTCAAAAAAAATTACAAATATTTATTTGTTTATTTTTGAAAGAATTAAATCATTCATTTTATCACATTAGCTTAATTAACATTATTTATATGAGATTTTTACTAATTATATATATAAATGAATTGAAGCAACTCATTAATTTATATATAAACTCAATCTAGTTAAGATAATTTAGAACTGATCAATAAATTATACCAACCGATAACATCCCAAAAAATAAAGGCTACGAGGCCCATAAGTTAAAAGACCCAATAACTAATGTCTAGCAGATACCGTCATTGGGTAACCAGCACAAGAAACGAGGCCAATTAAATAGACGGTACCTTCTTGATGTGACAAGATTGCCTGATATATGCTACTATCAAAATCATTATTATTTATGTCATAGGTCATACCTTCTTTTATACAGAATAATTATTCAAAAATACTACTTAATATTTTTCAGACATTATAAATAGCATATTTATTTTTATGAAAATGAAGATTCAATATCTCAAAAAATATGTATATCTTCTCTTTACAAGCTTTTTTCGATTATAAACTTAAATATCGAAATATTAACGTTCGATATGGCCGATAAGTATCTTTTGCAAAGCTCAGAGATCTATTCTCTCATGTGATAATTTGAGTTGTACCGTCAACATAAATGAAGTAGTGACAGTGTTCACATGCTACAATTACAAAAAAAAAAAAGTTAGTTTTGTATTTTATTATATAAATAAAATACTTTCCATTAACTTTTAAAATTTAGTATCGTGATTAATATTCAATGAAAACTATAATTTATTTCGAATTTTAATTATTTTTTAGATTATTATAATTAAACTATACGTTAGTTATAGAATTATCAAAAAAATGTATTAAAATATAGTCTGCACAGAAAAGAAGAAGCACAAGAAGATTTGGTGAGAAACAAATCAATGCATAGAATATAAAAGGCAAAGGACAAGGTAACATGGACCGAGTATGCACTTTGGACACAAGAAACAATCAATTTTACATTTTTTTTATTTATTGATTTGAAAATAATCATTAATAGCACGATTATTGTTCGGTGAGTCGGTTGAAATCGGAGTTATTTCTTCATTGATTTCAAATTCTTATATTATATTCGCAAATAATTTTGGCATCCAGCGATCCATTGTCTTGTTTATTAGCCGACGTAGACAGTGACAAAAGGTGGCTAATCCTCGTAGTTAATTTTTTATTATAAATATCACGACTTTTGACATATTTTCATGTAAAATAAATGAAGGTTAAAAATGTCATTAAGTTTTTCTATAGTTACAGTTGTTCTAAAAAGAAAAAAATAACATTATTTCGTAAAATTTTACAGTAGAGTATGTCTATTTTAATAAATTTAAAAGATAATAATTATCTAATTAAAAGTGCAATTCACACTCTAAATTTTGATTAAAAAAATAATTAATTCCTTAAAATGTATTGTGATGCAATGCTTCTTATAAAATTTGCAAATTATAATGATATCACCTCAAAATTTACGAATTCGTTATTTTAATTATTTTTTATCAGCTAACTGCTTACGTAACATAAATGTGATACGTTAATAGAAGTTAAATTGCTTCAATTTATAAATTTTAAAGAGTAAATTGCTCTTTTTGAAATACTTTATAGGGTTTTTTTTTGCATCTCCAATCTTGCCACGTGTCAATTTTGATACCATATTAATAGTTAATAGATGAAAAATAGTCAAGATAATGAATACGTCAATTTTACAGTAATATTGCTTAAATTTATAAATTTTAAGAAAAATATTACATCAAAATAAATATCAAAAGATTAATTTTTTTTGTCAAATTTCGTAAATTGTGTATTTGGCCATTATCTAATTTAAAAAATAGAGGGACAAAGTCTATATATTCTAAAACTTTAGAAGTGAAAAAAAAAATAGCATCATCTAATAATTTGAAAAATTTTCATGGTGGAAAATAATTTATTTATTCGGCCCCTTCAAAAGTTGGATTATTTAAATAAAAAAAGCAAAAAGAGGAAAATCAATTAGTTAAAAAAAAAGGATTAGGTTGTCTTAATAACTTGCAAGTTTCAACAAAAGGGGGTGAATTGGAAGTAATTTCAGAAATGTGATTCGTTATTTACTTTAGACTAAGGTGAAGTAAATTAATATATTAATTGCTTAGTGTTTTCTTTCCTCAACATTTGACTTAGAGCAATATTTTCTTAATTTATGTTATTATCATATTTATGAAAACTCGTTTCTTAATCACTATATTACAAATATTAAAATCAGCCTATTCTTGAAAATTTGGACTCAGATGACAATTAATGATCAATCAAGTTTACTTGCTTATATCTAATTGTCGGAATATCACGCAAAAACAATACAAATTATATATATTATATTATATTTGTGAACAAATTAAAATTTATGTTTTGTTTCTTCTCTCTTCTCAACTGATACCAGCATTTTGCCATCGCCTGATGTAGCCAAAGTGAATGCCCGCAGCATCTAATTTTTCCACCTTTAACTGTAAAGATGTTCCAGTGAAAGAAAAGCATATGCCTAAGTTTTAAGACTACTAATGGAGTATAGTAGGACTAAAACAGATGATTCCTTGTGGGGAAAATAGCTTAACTAGCCTTGCATTTTCCTTTTTTCTATTGAATTTTACTAGCAGAATATACACTTTCTTTAGAGTCACTAAGCAAGTGAGAAATACAAGTATGCTAGACACAATGCAAATATCAAACAGACAACTTTTGATCTTTCTTATCAGTAAGCTCTAGCATTGTAATATGTCTTTTTCCAGAGTTATGAGCATATCGATATGGCGCTCCAGTCAGAATATTGTTAGATAAAAGAATAAAAAAAAGGAAAAGAAAAAAATAACTCTTTGACAGGAATTATTTGAATTCCATATTACCCTTTCTCCCATACATGAAGATGCTGCTGGTTCCCCAAGAACCATCATGCAATGAAAGCAATTATGGACTTGTAGCAACTCAAAATGCTAAAGAATGAAACCCACCTCTATCCATATTCTTTGACCTACATCTGATTAATAATTATTAAAAAAAAAAACTTGCAATGGCCAGATGGCCCACATAAAGAGCTGTGACATAAGCTAAAGGCGAAGAAAGCCTTAGAATCTTGACCCTACAAATGGTTTATAAGCACCTCATGCCTATAAAAATATTAATCACCACTTGTACAAACCAAAAAGTCTTATCCCCTTCCTAATTAGAACAAATAGAAGGGGGTCCACAAACACAATCCTAAAGCACATGTCTAAGATATTTGTAAGATTTGGTATTAGAGACCTCCTTGTCCCCCACTAAGACATACAAAAAGCCCTATCCGGTTATATTCATAAATAATTTCTTCCCCACTTCTTAACCAAGACCAATCAGAAAGGGAAGGCCAGTGATCCCATATATAATGATCCATAATTATTTCTTCAAATAGCTAAGTTCAAGGTTTAGTAAAGAGACACAGTTCTGCACCCACCTTTCCACATAGACAGTTAAACACCAAACTTTAGATATAAAAGAAACTAGTTTAAATATGCTTTCCATACTTCCAATTTCCTCTCTTACGATTCACAGTTTTTCGTTTCACATAGACAATCCCATTTAATGGGAAAAAAGGTTGAACAAGCTTATAACATGATGTTCTGGATTCCAAAATGTACCAGTTTGTTGCATATTAGATTTAAAATTTCTCTGAAACATTGCAAACAACAAGCCTCTTCGGTTAATTTCTACAAGATCATTTCTGCTAATTTACATTGCTTTATATTTACATCTCGTTTCTCATACAAAATATTGCAGCAGGCAACTAAAGCATTATCCAGAGAGACTACACTAGTACAGCTGGATTCCAAAAATGCTCTAGTAAGCCATATTCTCACCAAGACATGTCAATAGTAAGAAACAAACATAAGCAAGAGGCTGTCAGACTACAAACCTGCCTATTAATTCTGCCATTCAAGCAGTAACCTTTGGTTGGTCAGTCGATCAGTCTAAGTTCCAGTGCTTTTCATTCTGCCTGTTAGATCATTACATAAAAACTCATCTTTTTGGGGCATCTGATTGTTGAACTTACTTGCCTCTTGAGAAACACCATAACTAACATTTTCAACATGCTCATGCTGCCTTCTTTGAACACTTGGTGAAGGAGCTGAAAGAGAGCCCAACCGCAATGATAGATCACACCCGATTTCATGATGGTCAATTAGATCATCCTTGGACTCGTTTTGATTGATTCTAACAACTGCAGCATCATCATAGGAGAAGAGACTCTGCTCAATACCCACATTGACAGGTTCCACATTGCTAGGAACAGATTTAGGAATGATTCCTAGACCAGGTTGGGACTCAAGGCAAGTTCCATAGTACAAAGGGTAAACTGAGCACAAGCTTGACACAGGACAATTCTCCATGGGCAAACACAGGTTATAGTTAGATAGATGCCCAGTATCAGTTGGAAAGAGGAACTTGTTAGAAGTGACACTCAAATTCTGGCAAACAAGGTTTTGTAATTCGGAGCCCGAGGCAGTTGAATGTGCAACTGTGGGTTTTATGATATTTGAAAAATTAGGTATGCATTGTGAGCTGGTTGTAGAATTTGCTTGAATGATATTATTTGCTATGCTAGTAGAGAAAGTGTTGGGCTCTTGAGTGCCAGGACTAAGGTAACACCTCGGATGACAATTCCGTTGGCTCCTTGAGGTTCTTCTAGGAGTGCATCCCAAATTAAGAGCAGCTAAGCATTATTAGAATAAACAGAGAAGGATCGCAAACATATGAGTTATTTTGTGAGAAAGTACAGCTATTTTATAATCAGCTACATCAAACTTCTCTCTCTCATCTTTTTTCAAGCAAGACGTTTGCATAAATGAAATCTCATTTCAAAGTATCGCCATTAAGCAATGAAAGTTAGAATGAGAGAGTTTCAAAGAGGCAAATCCCCCCTGCAGATATGCGAATAACACATTTTTCAGATAGCAGAAATCAAATGTATACCTTCAATACAAGGTTGAAGAAGATCTCCAGTTTCTGAACCCTCATCACGTTTAATTATTGTATTAATGGCATCATTTGTTCTGTCCCAAAGTGTTTTAAGGTCCATATACTCAGCCTAGGCAAGAATTTAGAAGCCAAAGTCACAAGCTTTTATATAACAAAAGAAACAAAGTCAAACATATTATCAAAAGCTTATTGTGGAATACCAAGGAAATGAATAAATGCATAAAATTTAAAGCTTTAATTCTTAAAATTCTCAGGACCCAACAAACAATTGAAATCCAAACTCAGAACACAGACATACCCAGATGGGGAAACACAGTTTTAATCGAGAATAACCAGAGAAAGAAGGAAACTTTTACCTCGGAATTGGCTTTAGAGTACATAATCTTTTCGGCTTTCAAGACAACAACAGGAAGCTTCTCTTGCCATTCCTTATTCTTCTTAGTACCAGAGCTATGGACCTCGTGGACAACTCTAATCAAAACACAAAAACCAAAAATTGGTGAAAAAACTTGCACCACTCGCAGATTAACAGAGAGAAACAGAAAGGGAAAAAACCTGAAAATTTCTTGAATGAGAGAACCTCTAATGGGCAGGTGCCTATCACTATGCCAAGCTCTCCTAACACATTCGTAAGGTCTAGGTCCTGGCCTAGGCATCTTCTTCAACAGAAATCTCTGGTTCTTGCAAAGAGGACTTTAAGCAGTGTGAGAGAAAAGACGAGGTAACTTAAGATTTTGGTTGAAGTCACGTAGTAATCAGCAGAAACCAGAAATGTAGAATAGAAGAGGGAAGTGGGGGGAGAGAGAGAGAGAGAGAAAGGGTTGAGCTTTCTTTTCCGTTCTTTTCTGTCACGAACTCAATAATTTCAAAAGGGATTTTGATTGATGAGTTTGTTGTGTCCCCCACTGATCCACATGCCTGCTTCCCCTAGCCCCAAGAGTCCTCTTTAATGGGTTAATCTGTGTTACTGTTTCCCATTGCAAAATTTCTTGTGAACCATACAGTGAGAGTTGAGGTTGGGGTTTGCTTTGACAACACCGACAGCGACAATATCATCCCCTCCACAACATTACTTTAATGCTCCAGAAAAATAGATTATGGTATGTATGTAATGTAAACTTTCTTTGTCATGATGAAAATGCGTGATCTTTCTTAATCACATCTTTATATTATTTGTTTGCAGTATTACAACCCTCCGCTCGTACGCACCACTCATTAATTTATCTGATTAGACAATACGTACATCATTAAATATTTTTTTTTTATTTAGATAGCGGGTTTTTTAATTTTGAAAAAATTAAGATAAAAAATTTATGAAAATTTATTTTTTTAATTATTTATATTTTAAAAAATTAAAATATACATATATCAAAATATGTACTCTCTTAATTTTTTTATCAGTCATTTTTATTATTTTTACTAAAATTAAAAAATAATAAATAAAGTTAAATTTAATATTAAATTACGTAACTAAAATTAAATTATCAAATTTGATTGGTTCTGATTTTATTAAAAAAGAAAAATAAATTAAAAAAGTAAATTAAATTACATTGAAAATTTAAAAGTGACAGATAAATAAAATTTAAATTTTACTCAAAAGTGATAAATAAAAAAACGGAACGAGTATTTTTTTTTGACAAATAAAAAATAATTAAAAAATTTTAATTTATTTCAAAAAATTTAACAAATAATTAAAAATAATTTTCAGAATATTTTTTAGTTTTATCTTGATTATTTTATATTTTGATTCGAAAAATATTTCAATTTTTTTTTTAAATTTTTTATTTGAATTGATTTAATAAATATTATTTTATCTGATTAGCTAATATATACGCATTGACTTGTAATATCAATTTATTTGAAATCTAAGCTTTGTGATTTAATAGCGAGTTTATTTGAACTTGATACTATCTCAACTTAGTCTATTGTTTTTGTTAAATAGTTAGATTAAAGTCATTTCCTATCCTCAAATTTTTTGAAATGAATAGAAAAATACTTTATTTTACTCGTATTTTGCTTCTAACTTAATTGAAATGTACACATTTTAGCTCTAAAATAAATGATACATGTCATTCTATATATAGTTGTCAAATCAAATAAAAATATTTTATCTTATTAGAAATTTTAACAGTAAAAATTAAAAAAAAAAATTATATAGTGGTACTGGAAGGATGCCGTATCATTCGGTGCATTTGTACGTAATGTATGCGCATGAGATATTGTCATGTCTAATTGGACAATGCATATGTACACGCACCTTATATATAATGCATCAAATCGTATATCATTTTTTGAGCACTTTAAAAATTTTAAGGTAATAAATTGATCTTGTTACAAATATTTTTATGGTGGTAAATAAAAAAATGTGATTGTTTTATTAAAAGGGGAAAAAGATAATGAAAAGAAAAATCTTTGGGTATAAGATATGAAACATGATTTTGTAAAAGAGATATAAAACAGTGACAATACACAGGATTGACCCAAAAAGAAAGCAATTGAAATGAACCTTTCATGGAGCAGATGAATTATACAAAAAGAAAAAAATAAAAAAGAATTGAGTTTTTTTAAATATCAGAAAAAATTAGTCCTTATTTGAAATTTACTCAATTAAAGAGAGAGCAGAGCATATGCTTTTTTATTGGAAGAAATGGTTTATATCACCATTTAGGAACATAAATTAATAGTTTAGATTTCACATTGATAAATAAATATTTCAAAAGAAATAAATAAAAGATAAAATTATTGAAATTATAATATTTACCATCGATATATGTATTAAACTTTTAATTTATAAATTCAATTAATAACATGATGTCATAAAATGTGTATTTACCTTTTTTTTAGAGTTTTTGCCTTTGATAAAGTTTTATTCTTTTTGAGTCCTGAAAATCTTCTTTAGAGTTTTTGCCTTTGATAAAGTTTTATTCTTTTTCCACGGATCTTTTAGACTTTTGCAGTTATGTCCCATCTGTATCCATGGAGTCTGTAACAAGTACTGTTTTCCTCCGTGAATCGAATTTATGTAACCATTGACTGTCTCATTCAATCCAAAACTTACCATACCGTAAATTTTCGAAAGAAATACTCGTAATTTGTCATCCATGCACCAACCCTTATCTCCATAACGTGCCAACTCTAGCAGGGTTCGATCGAAGTTTCATAGCTTAAAAAGATACATGGTTGGCAATGTTTGCCAGAAACAGTGATGCGTAAATGTAAATTAGACAACAGAAGGGGTGTTTTTGGTAGTAGAAAAAACTAAAATTACTCTACGTACATAATGACAAAATGTAAAATTTACCATGGGTGAAACTATAGTGTCTGGACATTGGAAAAATAGATATTTAAAGCGATAGAAAAGGACAGGGGGGAGGTGTTAGAATGGAATGATGCAAGCAGTAGTTTTCTGAAAAGAAAAAAACAGTACAGTATACAGTAATATTAAATCCAAGGCTAGCAGAGCAGAGAAGAGCAAGATTCTGCGGGGGTAGTGTGAGAAATGGAACCATTGATGCATGCTTGCTCCCACTATTTACATTTTCTTTACCAAAAAATTGAATGTCATCATTCAATGTGTTTTGGTACATTTAACACTTATAAAAAAATAAAAACTTTTAATCTTTAAATCAACCCCAACTTACTAAAATAAATTTAAGATACAAATCGATTCTTAATTTTAATGCAATTTAAATTAAAAAGTTTAATTTGTTGAGATATTACTTTTAATATTTTAAAATTAATATAATTTAATATCTTAAATAATGATTAAAATTTAAAAATTTGACACGATTTGTATCTTTGGCCAATAAAATATTATAACTATTGGGTAAAATTTCAACATAGAGAAATGATAGGAGGAACATTTTGATTTTTCCAAATGTAAAATTTAATTTTCTGTTCAGAGTAAGTGATTAATAGTCGATGGAAGGAGCTGATAGGACTGGGTAGTCAATGGACAACTCTTAGCGGGGTTTGCCGCCTTGGCCCACTAAGGTGCCTTTTGTAATGCTTGCTTAATATCAATAAACGATGCAAAGACACCCTTTAAGATATTTTTCAAATCTCTTTTTAGGGGAGAGAAATGATCAGTTCGGTTCAATAACCGAACCAAAAAATTAAAAACCGAAATTTCATTATTTTTATTAATCGAATTGAAATTTTAGAATAATAAAATTTAAATCGAATATAAATTTTTTATCAATTTGGTTCGGTTAATCGAAATTTAAAATTATTTTTTAAAAAATAAAAAATATTATATCTAAAAATTATAAATCATAATATACTACAGTAAAAACATCTAAATTGTATAAATAAAAGTTCAAATTAAAAAAATAATCCCAAAATATATAATAAATAGTACAACAAAACTGTTAAATAAATCTTTTTATTTAATCAATTTTTAATTTAATCGTCAAAATTTTAAATTATCAACTAAAAAATAGATATTGATAATTGATAAATGTACATATATAATTTACAACTAAAAATAAAATAGTTTATATGTATAAAATAATTATTCAATAAAAAAATAAAAAAATTATATAATTATATAAATTTCGGTTTGGTTTGGTTTTTATGCTGTTTTTTCCTTCAAAAACTGAAGTTTCTTAAAATTAAAAATCAAAAATCGAACCGAAAAATTGAAAAATTAAACCAAATTAAATTTGATTGATAAGGCACGTCCTTCGATAATCTATTGACACATATATCAATCTCATTTATTATCAGCTCTGTATCACATTATCAAATATTTACTCTGATATCTGGATAGACTGTTCAAGTGAATTTTAATACCTCATAAAATAACAGGTTATTGCACACTTAAATAACATATTTCACTCTTGAGATACACATTCTCTTTGTATTTTTTCTTTCAAAGTTTCTTATTAACTTAAGTTTTGGATTGTTAACATTCGATTGATCGGATTAATTTTCTTGCAGGATTCAAATACTATGAAATTCGATCGAATTTTACTGATATTTTCATTTTGATACTATGCTAACTCGAACGCTATAAACGAACTCTTATGCTTATAAAATTTCAAGATTTATCAAAGGTTAAAAGGTGGGGGATAAGAGTATTAGGTGAAGAAGAGTTGATGTCAGTAGGATTTTGTTAATTGCAGCACTGAAATGTTTCGATTTCCATTGAAAATCAGACTGCATAACATTTATGTTGTAAAAGGAGTAAAAACAAAATAGAAAAAGAGGTCCAACAAAACCGTAGAAAATGGAAGCGTACGCATTTGACATTAGTAGTTATTTACTTGCTCAACCAAGCAACTACTTTATATTGGATGACACTAGGTCTAAAGATTTGGCATGCTTGACACGTGGCATTGACCATCCCATCCAACCAAAAAGAATAATAATATAATTAATTAATAGTTCCAGTTTCGGAAAAGCAGAAAAAATAAAACTTAAATCAACCAATCAACGGCCATGACATTATTTTTTTATTATTATTTCTGTGAGTAAAATTTAAATTTTATTTATTTATTATTTTTATAATTTTAATATAATATAATTTATTTTTTTAATTTATTTTTTTATAATAAAATCAGAATCAATCAAATTTAATAATTTAGTATTAATCACGTAATTTAATATTAAATTTAAATTTATTTATTATTTTTTAATTATAATAAAAATGATTGATAAAAAAAAAACGAAGGAAGGAAGTAATAACAATTTTAGTAATAAAACCCTAATCAATACAAAACATTAATCAATTGTAAAGATAAAGGTAATTTTCCTTTGCCTTGTCAAAGCTTAAGTGTTGTATTAAACTGGTTCTAAACTGTATATCAAAGGGTTGCCAAACTTCAGCTGTCTTCGGTACCAACTTACCATACAATATATATATATATATATATTGGATCGATTTACTCAGTCAAGCAAAATCTTTAGATTCTCTCTAAAATCGCTTATTTCTGTTCCATTTAATCGGAAATTAGGACGAGAAATAAACCCCAGAAGAAAAAATGATGTCTCCATCTCCACTTTCTCTTCTCTGTGCTTTACTTCTGTGCTTGCCTCTGGCCGTCCTTTTCACCATCACCACTACCACCAGTGTTACCACCACCACTACCACCATAACCACCACCACTACAGCCACCATTTCTCGAGGTTCCCTTCAAAACCCAGTTACCCTTTTCGCTAAAAAATCCCGCCATCATGAAATAAAGATGAAAACTTTTATCTCACTTGTAAGACCGCCACGTCCTCCGCCGCCTCCACCATCGCTTCAAGACGATGAATCACTTATCCGAGCAGCAGCTAATGTGAATATCCGGCCAAATCATCCAAAGAAGATAGCTTTCATGTTTCTTACAACAACCCCTCTCCCCTTTTCTCCGCTTTGGGAGCTTTACTTTAACCAGACACCAAAAAAGCTGTACAACATTTATATCCACGCCGATCCTCGTTACAGCTACGCACCGCCGTTCTCCGGTATGTTTGCTGAACGCGTTATAAGTTCTAAACCCTCTAAACGCTTCACTCCTACACTTGCCTCGGCGGCGCGTCGTTTACTCGCCCATGCTCTCTTACATGACCGCGGCAACACGATGTTTGTTCTTCTCTCTCCGTCTTGCATTCCGCTGCACTCTTTTAATTTCACGTACAGAACTCTGATTGGGTCCCGGAAGAGCTTCATTGAAATACTGGAAAACGAGGAGTGGGCGTACGACAGATGGGCGGCGCGTGGGGAATACGCGATGCTTCCAGAGGTGAAGTTGGAGGATTTCAGGATTGGGTCACAGTTCTGGGCGTTGACACGTAAGCATGCTAGGCTTGTCGTTAGTGACCGTAAGATATGGGCAAAGTTTAATCAGACGTGCGTTAGAGAGGACGCGTGTTATCCGGAGGAGAATTACTTTCCTACCCTTATAAACATGTTGGATCCACGTGGGTCCGTCTCGGCAACGCTGACGCACGTGGACTGGAGGGATAGGTATGACGGTCACCCGCGTATGTACGATGCGATGGAGGTGGGACGGGATCTGATCCAAGCGTTGAGAAGCTGTAGGCCTAGGTATGGTTATAAGGAAATGAACAGTTCAGATTGGTCTGTGACGCGACGAAATGACCCGTTCTTGTTCGCGAGAAAATTCTCTCCCGAGTCGATCTATCCTCTGATGAGTATAGCAAAAGAGGCTATTTTGAAGGATTAGAAGGATAAATTAAAAATGGCAATATTGTAAAAGAAAAACATTTTCAGGGGCAAATGTATAAAGAATGGAGCAAACCCAGCTTCTTCTTTTTTTTTTTTTAATAAATTAATTATGTGCATACACGAGCAAGAAAATGGAAGTGTTTATTTCAATTAAAGAAAATTGAATAATTAGATATTTAATTACTGAAAACGATATTTCATTTTCTTATAGCTGAAATTGCAAAATTACACGACATGTGTATCTCATTAATACTTAAAGTCAATGATTTACTCATATAATATATGATTTTTATTCATAAATAGAATAGAACACTGAGTTTTGTGAGATCCATTCTATAACACGTGTCTGCTTATTATGGATTCCACAACTTTCGGGGTTTGCATTTCTGCTGGACTTTGTTGTCTTGTTCTGAAATTGGGCCCTTAAGAACAAGCCCTTCATAAACAAATTTTAAGGAATTGTGGCCTGTCTATATAAACCTTAAAATAATAATTATTTTATTTCTAAAAAGAAAACTGAACTGCCCGGCCCCACTTCCGAAGGACCCACATTTAGCAGTTGACCAACACGTTTGCTGATCTACCATGTGTTTCTGCTTTTGGCTAATTACCAAATTTCTCACCGAATTTTTACCTTCTAATTATTATAATTTTATAAAAAATACATAATTTATAATTGATAATGACAATCTCAAATTGTCCACTCATAAAAAAGCTATGTCCAATTATACCCCTTCTTGAAGCCTTTTGTTTTAGTGAAGTAATTTTCAAACAAAAAGAAAAGAAAGAACGAAGCTTTTTCTTTTTTCTTTTTCTTACATATAAATAGTATATATTAAAGAAAAGAAAAAGATAAAAATAGCATGAGAACAATATTGCCCCAGAATAAAAGGGGAGTGGGTCATTGGTGCTAATGCTAGTTAATGAGTTGGTTTGGAATCTATGAACACAGCTGTTTTCAACTACAAAGCCATAGAAAATCCATGGAAGAAGACAATGAACTTCTTTTCAATGGAATCCATGATTTTAGCACCACACCATTTATACTGTTAATACAATTTTGTTGAAGTTTTGAATGGCTTAGCCATGACGAAGGAATAAGAAATTTCAGGTAAAACGAATTTCAAAATAAGATGCATGGAATCCTATGCCACTTGAAAGTCACTTGTTGAAAAATGGCTTCTTTGGTAGTTGTCGTGGGTATCCATGAAGCTATTGCACAAGTTTCTAGCTTTACACTGATTATACAAGAGAAACAAAATTCAAAAATAATAATAAAAAAAAATGATAAACCGGCGAATAAAAGAAAAATGAAAACTATGCTTACAATATCCTTCTTACATTGATGATAAGAAAAACACAATCCTAATACGTAAATTGAAATTGTGTCTTCTTCCTATAAATTCTCCCTTTGTTTCTATATTAGAAACTAAGATGTCATATATTGTAGATAAAAATTTCTGTCAACAAGATATATATGCCCAAATGGTAGAAGACAGACGGTGAGACAAAGTACAAGAAATGCACGCAAACAAAGGTTCAGAGTTGGACAAAGATCTACCTCGTAAAACTCGATGCTTTAAGAGTTTTACAACTCAAAACCACCGTTCTGGTCGGTAATCATTTCACACAGTTTTCTAATACACCTGTTCATGATAGTGATTAGAAACTTCTAATACGAACTTTAAACTTCATCTCGAGATGTTTCCAAGAAAGGAGACGACCACACCATGTTAGAAGTCAAAAGTAACATTATGTATCAATCTACAATGAAATAACCACAACAACAAAAATAGCAAATTTTGAGAATTTTCACACTTCCCACAGTATCTTTGAATCCAAGAAAGATGTGTGAATTCCCAATTTGAGAAGCTTACCACCTACCTTCTTCTGCCTTTGATCAGAATTTATCAAGGCACAACCAAGGCTGTCAGAGAAGGGTTTTTCATGCCAAATAATTGTTAACCCACAAATCACAATCAAAATGAATCAATTAATGTTTTTTAAAAAAAAAAAAAAACTTACCGTGAAGATTTCAAAAGAAAATGCTAATATTACAAACCAGAAAGAGATGGCACATGATATGAATCAAAGTTTACAGATCTCAGGAACATCAAAATTCCCCGCAATCATCACTCTCTTGAACTCAATCTCTCCCCCATTCCCATTTTGTGCACAAATTGCAAGATTAACACATCCTTTCATAAGTTTTTACAAAAAGACTAAACAAAAAAGCATAAAATGAACAAAGAGATGTTTATCTATAGAACAGCACAATAAGAATCAGTAAGGAGGGTAGTAGTACCCGGCCGGAGGGCCCCATTCCGTTGACTGGTGGCATTCCATAAGGCATCACTGGGGGCATAGGCCCTGCATTGTAGTACCCATTGCCACTTATCTTAGCCAAACTACCTTGGCCTTGCATCCCCATCTTTGGAATATTGCTGCCATATCAACTGCTCCTGTACAAGCAACTGTTGTTTCTTCTCCATCTCAGCCATTTGCTAGTATGAAGGCGGTGGAATGCTCAATGAAGCAGCAAAAGGATCCTGATTAACCGCCTGAACTGATCCATCAGGAGCTGGGGAGAGCCAAAACAGGTGCTGTACTCTTCCCTGTTGCTGGCAATGCCACACTGCTGGCACTACCTCCAGTCAACTGTGTTGTGCTAACATGTTGCCTCACCATTCCTTGATCATACATGCCATTTAACAACAATGGATCAAGCCCACCACCTAATGTCGCCTTTTGCTTTGACAAATTGCTTGCTGATTCCACCAATGCCAATTCCCAATCTGCCTTGTCAGGTTCAGCAGCTGGGTTCTGCCAAGCTGAGGTCACCTCTCCATTAGCAGGGAACGCCTCCCATGATCCATTATTTAGCAGGTGGTCCAGCAAACAAAGCCAAAGCCAATCTATTTCCCTGATCATCAGCAGACACACCATCATCCTTCAAATTCACCAAATCATCAGTAACTTGAGGTTTCTGAGGCTTAGGCTCAGGCTCAGGTGGGGGTGGTGGAGAAGGAGTATAATTCTCTGGTGGAGGCAATGCCTTAATCTCATTCATATCAGGCATAGGCTCTTCCTCTTGAACAGGAGGAGGAGCCTCCTCTTTCCTCTCGGGACTCTTGGGCTGTTTTGCTCTATCCCTCACAAACTCCTCCAACGTTTCTAACAATTTACTTGTAATCTTCTGCACATCGGGATACTCGGATGATCTTGCCACGCCTGTATCCTTACACCAATTATAAAATATAACCAGCTCGTCAATCTGTTTCGCTGCACTAGCATAAGCATCAAAGGCCTTGACACAATCCTGATACTCCATGTCGAAAAATTTATCAAGCAAAACAGCCAAAACCTCACATATATCGGCATACAACTGAAAACTCTCCCTCACAATGGGATAAAGAGCAATTAGTATCATCCTGCTGTTCTTGGCTAATCCTGTGGGTCGACAAGATAAGAATCTATCCAATAACCTCTGCAAATGAGTCATTTTCCCAAAAATCCTCTCAGGCTTCATTTCCCTTAATGGAGTCACAGTCACAGACTTTTTCTCTTCGCGGCCATCTCTTCCCATGGCCTCACTCATGTCCCCAAAAGATCTTGTTCTCCTAGGAATTCCATATCCTCCATTCCCAAATTCACCTCTATAGTCTCCATAATCACTATATTCATAAGCTCTCTGCGGGGGTGAGCTGAAATCGCCTCTGCCGCCATATCTTTCAATTTCACCATGGTGACTGCTACCAGCGCCGCCACTGCGGCCTTTCCGGTCAAAAAGAATCAATTCAAGTCTCTGATCTAAATACATAGCATAGGTCCTAACAAAAGCAGAATGATCCCAAGAACTAGAGTGCGCCTCATCTCGAAAATCCGACATATTCAAAAGCCTCGTACCTCTCCTCGTAGCATACAAGATCTCCTCCTGAAACAGCAGATCTCCCTCGTTTAACAACCTATGAATCAATATCAAAGCCTTGAGAGCCACAATCCAATCCCTAGTCTTCCCTAACCTCTTTGACACTGCCGCCACACAAGCGTTGACATATCCACGAGAATACGAGGTCAAGTTCAAGATCTCCCTTATATACTTCTCGTTCGCCGGATCGTCGTCGTGGCTCGTCGCCTTAACTATAGCCACCTCCAGCTCCGGCGCCATGTTGCTGGCTACCTTGGCTATGCCAATGCTTGTTTGATCCTTAACGGTCCCGATCGCTTTCCGGATCGTGCTGGGCGGCATCTCGACCGTCGGATTCAACGGATCTAAAACTCTAGTAAATACGAGAATCAATAAGACTCAGTTATAATAGAGTAAGGTTAGTTACAATTATGATTAGTGAAGTGAATAAACCATACCGATTGGGTGTCGGTTACAAGGTGGTTGTGGATCTGGTAAGAGAAATTTCCGTTCGGAAAAAAGGACGTCGGATCTGCTAACTCCTCCGACAAAAACGTAGCCGGACAAGTCGAGGACGGCGAGGTTGTTCTTCTAGATTCTCTCTGTGCAAGAATGGAGGGGAAATGAAGGGGGTAAAAGAAAATCGAATTAAAATAGTGAGTTAAGGTACAGAGTACACGTGGAAGAATCAGAGCCGATGATTCGATCAGAGATCTGAAATTAACAGAGAGACAGCTATATTAGCGGATATGTCGGGGGGTGTGTGCTTTGTCCGAGGGGAAGGCACTGGGTGAAGTAAAAATGGAGAGGGAATGAGTTTTAATTCCATGCATGTAGACTATTTTAATTAAAATACTTCACGTACGGTATTCGCTGACAGTGACTTTGTATTTTCCAGCTTGGATTATCAATACGGAAATTTATCTCTAAATAAAGATTAGACGGCTAGCTAATCCAGGGGCAATTTTGGAAAAAATTGGTAGTAGTTAATACTCACAATCAACTTCTGATTAGCGAATCCATTAACAATGCTTAATTTTGGATTAGTAGATAATTAATTGACTGACTTAACTTATAATAGAAAATCTTGTGATATTCAACATTGAAAATATAAAATTTAGTTTCTATAGAAGGTTTTTTTTTTTTATTCAATGGTGGTTGTCAACTATTAATTATTATAATATAAGAATTTTAATTAAAAGCCAGTGGATATTTTATTGGATTAATAAATAGTGTATGTGTTGTGTATCAATGTCAATGGTTAAGAGAGATTGATAATAGTCAATACACTTGTTGTATGTTGCATTAAAATATTTAGATAATATGAATTAAAGTATTTTAGAAATCTTTTTGTTTTTCTTACTTAAATTGGTAAAAAATCATTTTTAGCATTTCGATCCGGTTAATGATTTATATTATTAAACAATATGTTGCGTTTTGAGATGAATAACATTAGATTAAAAATAATAAAAGAAAAAGGAAAATTAATTTATGATTCATTTATGTGTTATATTTATAGCATACTGTAATAACATTCAATATTTTTGTATAAAGTTTGAATTGTTAGATCGCGTGGTCTAAATTTAAGAGTGTTCACAAAGCGGAACGGGGGTGCAATCACTCACTGCTTTGCCAGGATCGGAGATTCCCCGTCCCTACCCCCGATTCTATAACGAGAAGGAAATCCTCTTGTCCCCGTGGGATAGGGATTCCCGTCTTTCGAAAAATTAATTTTTTTAATTTTAAAATATAATATTTTATAAATAATTAAAATTAAGATATAACATTTAATAAATAAAAAATTTAAAATCAATCATAATATAAATTTTAACCATTAATAAATTTAAAATTAAGTATAATTTAAAATTTAGTAATTATAAAATTAAGTTATATTTTAATTTTAATTATTTATATAATATTATATTTTAAAATAAAAAAAATTATTTTTTGCAGGAGGAATACCCCATTTTTCGTCCCCATCCTGAAATATATACGGGAAATTTTTTTTCCATCTCCATCCCCGTAGGAGGAAAATTCGGAAATTTTTCACTCCGAACGGAACGAATCCCCGCCGAGGTCAGAAATTTCCCATCCCGTGAGTATCTCTAGGCCTAATGGATAAGGCGCTCGACTTGCCGTGATCGTTTCACCACTGACAACCAATTAGATAAAATAAAATCAATGACAAATCCATGAAACTTTCTCATTTTACACATTAATTTATTATTGGTACATATTTATCCAGTTTCTGACGAACAAAAGAAAAAGAAAAGAAAAAACTATCCAACAATTATGTAGATACAAGAGATAATGAGAACAAAAAGGCAAGGCCACAATGACAAAAAATTCCAAAAACTATTGTCCATAGGAAAACAGCCATAAAAGTCACATAGCATTAAATTATAAAATGTCCTAATATGAGATTGCTCTTGAAAAGCATTTGGCTGCTTGCTTCTTGTCAATTTGATTTAAGAATCAAAATTTTGGAGGTGGGTCGTTGTGAACTTGGACATGCTTGTGTGAATCCCTTGTCCACCATAGATAGAACACAGAAGAGATTATCAGTAACGCAGCTGCACTACCTACTGCTATCCCAACATATTTTCCTACGTTCTTCTTGTCATGCTTGGAACCATTAGAGACTGCAAAACGAAGAACGAGTTAGTAGAAAATTTGAAGAGGAAAGACAGAGAGGAGAAATTGCATTCATGGCTAGGAAGAACCTTGAGAAACATGAATTGCTGAGACTAAAGGTCCATATGTACTCTGAAATGGTATGCAGCAAGTGCCTTTTCCTGCCCAAAACAAGTGGATGTCCATGATTGTGTTCGTAACATTTGCCTTGAAAGTTTTAATCAATGCTTTTTTTGATCCTCCTGCTCCTTTTTGAATGTTGAAATCCTTCAGGACTCTTTCTCCCTGCACCCATTCATTAGTTATGGTATGTATTCCAATCTGATAATGCTTACCTAGACGAGATGCATGAATAAATTTATAAACTTTGACATTGACAATCACCGCATATTCAACACTAATCAATGATGATCATGGTCAGATTAGTTTGACCGAGTTTTTATATTCAGGATTTACAGTATACCTGAATGTAAACATCAAAGACGCGTCTGCCAAGACTTTTCCAGGACAGAGAGACATCATCATCCATTGCAATCTCTGCAAAGTGAAGCTCAACGTTGTATCTTCCATTCCTTAAGCCAAGACCGTAGTACCTCAACGAGCTAGGTGAAATCCTTGCTGTCTTATATAGTTCAGAATCCAAAGTTCCTGTGATTTGGGAGTCTGTCTGTGCTATAAACTTGGGTTTAGGATTTGATATGAAATTCCCAACATTGCTCACTGACCATAAAGTATCAGAGCTCGTGTGTAGTGATGCAGCTCCTAGTGTTTCAGAATCGTCATCGTATTCAATTCCAGATGCAGATGTTTGGCCTGTGCCTCCACACTTTATGGCAAATGAAGCTGCAATACAAGTGTAACAGTGCTCGTGAAATCAGAATATCAACTTGGATTTTCCTTGCCTAAATCAAGAAACTGGCAGTTTACAAATAGATTTATTGGCCTGGTCTAGGTATATATTGTCCAACAACTAACTACAATTTCAAGGATATTTAAGAAATTGAAATATCAGATGGTTAGAAGTGTCAACAAGGCTTTACTTACAAGACGGAAGTTTATTGTTGCATTTTGAATCAGATTGAAGGCACTGCAACATCCCAGAAACCTTGCTGTGATTAATCAAAATTGGTGAAAACATCAATTCGATAGAGATTAAAGGTTGCAATTGATGAACTGAGCTGCAAGGACAGAGATTAAGCCATCCCAGATTAGTAGATTAATTACTCTTACCTATCCTCTAGACCATTTGCATTAATGGAAGTTCCAGTAACAAGCCTGAACAAAGACTCAACAAGTCATTTCTTGCTCAATGGACGGCTTTAGTTAATGAACAAAACAAGATTTGCCTTACATGGATGACCTAACTTTGGCAACATTTTGTGGCAAATTTCCAGAAAGAGGATTGAATGAGACATCTCTGCCATGAAGTAGTCAATAATTAGAAATTAAGTTATTTGCATCAAACTTACAAAAGTTAACAATGATCACATTAATTGCCAACCACCTTTCATTTTCAAGAACTTTGATTCAATAACAATTTTTGTATTTGGTTAGTGGTCGATAGTCTTTGCTTAAACTTGAACCATATCTGAAGAAAGTTTGCACTTACATTGCAATAAGCTCTGGGCCTATTATATTTGCAGGTAGCTCTCCTGTCAAGAGGTTACTTCCAAGATATCTGAGATTTGCTCATAAGCAAAATTTCTATTATCAGAAAAGGAGGAGACAAATCTTTTTAATTTCCATTTTCTTTATTCCCGCAAACAAAATGAATGATTAAAACCAAAAAAAAAGATGACTTACAGAAATTCCAAAGAAGCCAACTGCTGGAGTGAAGTTGGAATCTGCCCTGTCAACTTGTTGAAACTCAGGTCCCTGTAATAGCATTTTTGTCTCAGAAGGAACAATAAGAACTTGAGAAACTTTGTAGGTAACTGAATAAAGACTTTGATTTCAGAGTGACTAACAGTAGTTTCAAGTTAGAAAATGAGCCAAGAACTTCTGGAATTGGTCCAGAAATTAGACTGTTTCTCAGGATCCTGCAACAATGGCAGATAGGGAGTGTAATATAGGAAGAAATTAATAATACTACTGCAGACTTAAAATGTGCAGTAATCTTACAATATGGACAAATTTGTTTGGTTTCTCAAGAAGTCAAGAGAAGACTCTTCACCACTTAGATCACCAATTCTCCTGGAAAAAACAGACAGATATCAATATATATTGCTCAAGCAATAAGGAAAACAAAATCAAAATCTATTGCTTTGAAGAGCTCACAGGTCTTCAAGATTGTTAAGAGCACTAAAGCTCGATGGAATTGGACCTTGAAGCATTGTACCTTGAAATCTCCTGTAGGCAAGAAAATGCAACAGTTTATATGCTATGTAAAATTATCTGAATAAAATGATTTTTTTCATCAAAGAACAGCAGCTTAAATAAAGGAAAATCACGCATACAAGACCCTGAGTTCTGTAAGAGTCCCAAAGAATTCTGGTAGCTTCCCAGTAAATTGATTATCAGATGCCCACCTGAAATCAACAAAAATTTCCAATTATAAGCTTATAAACTTGTCGAACAAATTCTACTTTTCAAAAATATTTTTGAATCACCCAAGGAGAAGTACAGAATCTGAAGGGATTTCAAGTTGGCAAATTCTTCAGGAATTGGCCCACTTACTCCACTGCTAGAAATATACCTGAAAAGAAAGTACAACACGCATTACTAATTAGATGATTAAACAGTCAAAAATTAGAACTTAATGCTTCTTAATGCACAACTTACATCTGCTGTAAGGAAGTCAAGTTCCCAAGGGCTGGAGGCAATGGTCCATTGAAATTGTTTGAACTAAAACTTCTGTGAAATGGAAGAAATTTGAGATAATTAGACCCAATTCTGATAAACGCATATCTAAAAGAATATTTGCAGATAGAACTTAACAGAGAAAGCAACTTGGTGAGATTTCCAAGCTGTGGAGGCACTGGACCTGAGAGATTGTTGATGCCTAGGCTACTGTCAATTTATCAAACAAATAGAAGGCAATTATTAATACCCAAAAAATTGAAAGGGAAGAAACCTTGAAAGCAAATAAAATCAGGGTTCTTAGGCATTTACAGGTACTGCATATTTGATAACTGTCCAATCTCAGGAGGGACGGTTCCATTTAGGACATTCTGACCCAAATTCCTGCATAATAATTCAGCGATTCAATTAAGAAATGGAAACAATTAAGGATTTTTTTTTTCTAAATAAATAGTAATGACTTACAAGTCCATTAGCTCCTTAAGCTCAAAAAGTTCACTGGGTATCTCACCAGCAATATCCAAAGCATAAATTTTCCTGAAACATATTCAATGAAGAACAAAATTTTATAACATGGAAAGTTCATTATTAGCTTGATCCATATATTCATTCATGTATGTATGTATCCGTTAGCTGGCTACATAAATGGACATGATCTAGACAAGAATTAAATTGACAGTACATTATTAGCTCGGTACTTATATTCATTCATGCACGTATCCATTAACTAGAAATATGAATGTATATGTGGACTCGGTTTAGGCAAGAATTGAACTGACAGGTGAGTAATATGGCAAATGTTCCCATTGCAGTCACAAACAACTTTAGGATTTGCATTTTCATTGGCCCAAGTTGCATTCCGAACGCAGGGATCAGTTTTAATGTTCAATTTGGTTCTCAATTTCCAGTAATCTATCATCTTACTGAGTGCATCCACTGAAAAACCAAGAAAACAAATAATAAATTTAAAATACCAATCAAAGCATAAAATCCAATGAATTTACTAAGAAATATAAGGAAAAAAAAACCCACCTTCATTAGGATCAGTGGTGGGCTGTGCAGAAACAACCTGAAATACGTAAACAACAAAAAAGCAGAAGCTCAAGAACTCCATTGCGGTGCAGAAGCAAAGTGAAGAAGCAGGGACTGGCCTGCTACATCTTTATACTAAAAAGAAGAGAAATTTAAGATTATGATTTATATTTTAAAGATTAATTTTCAATTTAAGAGCAGACAAGAAGATGCAGCCAGAAAATCGAAATTTGCAATATATAAAGCATCATTATTGTGAGAGGGGGTTATCTTGACTATGTATGCCATAGCTGATGGATGAAAATGAAGTACGAACAGAAGTATTAAGCTTGACTAAGATTAAAATATCTCAATTTGCATGCTTAAAACTATGACTTGTTAATGTATGATGTTAGCAGAAAGAAAAAGAGAGTTCTTGTCCCTTCTCTTTGTCTCTGTCTTCTTCTGGCTTATTAGTTTTTACTTATTACTCCATAGAAGAATCGTTGAATTGGTCTAATTCTAGAATTACAAGAAAATATCATCGGTCAAAATTAGGGGAATAATAAAGAAAAATTTTGCTAATTTTACATTTTCATTCAATAGTTTTTTATATTTTATTTTTAATAATATAATTTATTTTTACGAGTATTACATATAAATATAAGATAATATTTCAATTTTATTTTTCATCCAAATTATTGGTGTATACGTATAGGCACGGTATTTACGCTACCGAGTTGACAAAATCTTAGCCCTGCTGGCCTTGGGCCCATGTACTGTTATGTTACTCAAAAACAGGCCCAATAACATATTTATTGGCATAGTGGAATGAGATGTAATCCGGTGCTTTCATCTCCACCGGAACAGAATGCAATTCTTTTTTTAAATAAAACCCTTACCCTTTGTTTGGATCAATGAAATGGAGAGTAATAGAAGGAAAAGTAATTAGAATTTACTCTCAATTCCACTGTTTGATATTCCGAATAAATCAGAGTAAGTAAATTGAAAAATTATATTTTTTAATTTACTCTATATCCTTTAAAATATTTCCCTTCAATTTAAAGAGAAAGTAGAGTAAATTAAATTTTTATTTTCTTCATTAAAATAAATTTAAATTACATCGTCCAAACAAAGGGTTAGGTAATACTCAATTCGCACAATAAAACGTTAGAAAAGGCTTAAATATAATATCTAATTTTCTAAAATTACATTAACAGTACTTCATAACTTCCATCCATTTTCTAATATATATAACATAATAATTATAAATATAAGAAAATTCCCATTTATGTAGAATTTCCACAGTATTCATATATAAATTTCAATAGCCACTTCTCTGCAGCTCCAGACGCTGGGCAGACTCCATAAATGTCCTGCAAAAACATAAATTTCTTTTTAATTAAGATAATGTAAGAAAATCAATTTTCATGACAATCTATTATATATATATATATATATATATATATATATATATAACGTACTGCCATGGAACATCTTCTGCAAGCAGCCAGTCTCCATTTTTATCTTGATAAGTAAGAGTGTATTCTGCAGTGTCTTCTTCAGATTGTTGGCCTGTGCATTTGGGAAACATAGAGATCAAGAACTCTCTAAGGGATTGATAAGATTGGAAAAGCCTGAGATCAATCTTTCTTGCTATTGCCACACCTTCCATCTTCACTTTCACAAACCTATAATTTGATCTATAATTACTATGGCTAGCACCACCTGCAGCCATCCTATTTTTAACTATGTGACCACCTTGTTGTTGGTGGTGAAGCAGCTTCTTCCTCCATGATTTAATCGGCGGCCAACCCACCACACCAACTTCTTCTTCCATTACTGCTTCATCGTTCCTATTCAAATAATTCATCTGTCAAATTTATATATACTACGATATCAAAAAGTTCTAACCTAGCAATACTAATTAGGAGCAAATTAATTATAATTATAGGAGTACTCACAAGTGAAGGGCGCAAGAGAATGGGTTCTTTTTTCGGCGATGATCATCGTCATTAGGCTGACCACTCCATAAAAGTAAAGTCTGAGATGAATCTTTAAACTTAGTAATATCGGGAAAGGCATCTTCAAAGCTACGCTTTTTCTGCAAGTTAGAACTCCATGGATTGAATCCCAACAGCTGTTCTGAGTGGAACCCATTTTTGTTTAGGTTTGAACCAGTAACGGGATTGTGGGTGGAGAGGGAAAGACCAAGCTCAAGCTCCATTAATCATACGTTCAATAACAATAAACATCCACCACTTTTCTACTTATTATTAAACTGTAAAATGAAACAAAAGCAATAGAAGTGAATGCAGTTCTTGCTTCGGTACAGTGTGTGGGCGTAAGCATATTATATATATATAGAGAGAGAGAGAGAGAGAAGTAGACAGAAGAAATTGGGGATTGTCCTGATGAAGAGAGAAAGTTGGGGACAGCATGGGAGTTGGGTCGGGGAAAAGCCTGGCATTGATACGGACAGCTGAGAAAAGAGTGCTCCAACGTGCTACTACCTCTTACCTTCTGGCTCTTAATTTTCAAGATATCATATTTCATTTAAAAAAAGCTGGTCAATAATAAAATTGGAATCTCTAGAGGTTGGATTTTAAATACAAATAAAAAATATAATATTTAGTAGAGAGAGATTTGTATATTTTATAGGCTGATGAACGTAAATTCATATTAGTTATATGATGAGTAGATTTTAAACAGTATTGAATGACTAGATTTTGTTTTGATAATATTAAGTTTCCAATCCTTAATTTAGTAGGTAGTTGATCATGTTACCTTAATTAGATTATTTGAATAAGTGAAAAGAACTACACGTATATAAGAGTTTCGAAATAGTAAATTATAAAGTTTATATCAGTCTAATGAATCATTCGATCATACTAACAATTTAAAAATAAATTATAATTACCAGGAAAAAGTTTCGAAAGATAGTCAAAATGAGTATTATGATGATTCAATGAGATTCCAAGCTAAAGGCCATACTTAAAGATAGAGAAATTGTAAAGAGATAATATTTATAATCTTTCAAGAAAAAAATTAGCAGAATTCTCATTAGGGTTAAGCAAACCTTAACTTCATAATTATTAGGGGTAATTCGACTTTTAGAACTCTTAAGCTTTGATTAAAACCCATAAAACAAGAGAAGGATGAATGAGGCTACCATGTTTGATTACTAGTAATGCATTGAGATTGTACATTTACGAGCATATAATTGGTATTTTGATGGATTTAAATACATTTGGAGATTATTAATTGTTGCTATATATCGTATATATGTTGGCATAATTTAATAGAATAGCTCAATAATTACAAGTAATTGAATTGGTGGGGTGCAATAGTAACTTCAATTTGTGATGAGAAATGTATTCAATTAGGCATCATAATCTATCATTGCCTAATCTAATTTTACCAATTCGATTTGACTAAATATGCTTAAAGTCTTTAGTCAACAACCTCAGCCTCACTTTTCTAATACTACTAAAGTATAATTATCCTTATTTGTGGTCAAAGTGATCCATTGTTTCCTTCAAGAAAGGGAAAGGGGAAGTGGTAGGGATGAGCATGGACCGGGGACCGGTTAATCGGTTCATTAATAATTTTTTTAAATTAATTCATTATTATCGATTAATAGCTATATCGATTTCGATTTTTAATTCTATTTTTCGGATCGATTTATTGGTTAATCATTAAAAAATTTTAATATATAAATTTAATAAATTTTACATTTTATAATATTATTTTTAATAGTTAAAAATGCTTTAAAAATAAAAAATACAAATTAAATATAATATCCATTAAAATAATCAAAATAAAAATAAAATTTTCATAATTAATTATAAAAATTAAAAATATTAAATATAAAATTAACAACAGAACGTTAATTATGCACATAATTTTAATGTTTATTTACTAAAAATATATATTTTACAAAATTATATATCATAATATTTATAAATTATACAAAAAATTGAAAAATATAAGTATAAAGTTTAAAAAATAATTCATAAAATATATATTCGGTTTCGGATCGGTTAACCACCGATTTTTAAAATAAAAATCATAAACTTAAAATGTTAGTTTAATTAACCTAAAAATTGGTTCGATTTCGGATCGATTTTTTGATTAACCTAAATTTCGGTTAACTATATTCATCCCTGGTAAGTGGGCACAAGAGATAAAAGCTTGCATCCTTGATTGGGGAAAAGAAAAAGAAAAAAGATTTTCGTCAACATTTACAATATTTTTTTTACTTCACACCACAAACTTTATTTTATTACTTTTTTGCAACTTTTTTTCATATGCCAAAGTTTGTGGACGCATTTCTCTAGAGGCTGAATTTAAAATATATTATAAAATTAAAAGTTTTAAGGGATGTCAAACTATAATTAAGAAATAAGAAATTACATTCATGGGTTTAAAAATTAGTCTAAAAAACATAAAATTTATAAGAATATTTATATAAAAAAACTCATTCCAAATGTGTAACAATATGTGACTATTGAAAGAACGTATAAAATAATATTAAATTTCAATCTGATTGTAGATATATATGCATATAATTAAGTACAAGCAGGCTATAAAATTATAAATTAATACTCAAAAAAATTCAAGGAAGCATTCCAATGTAATAACTGAATTTGAAATATATATATATATATATATATATATATATATATATATATATATATATGAACGCTATCATTCATAAAACTCCAAAGCCAAAACATTCTCTTCATCTTCTCCAACTTATAATAATAATAATAATAATAATTAACAATCAAACTAATTCACTCTCCCCCAAATTCTATTATTATTAATATTATTATAATAAGGATTCTTTTTGTCGGTTTTCAGTTCTACTCTTCTACTCCAATAATATTGGAGAGAGAGATTGGAGAATGAACTTAGACAACAGTAACATATATATCCCAATTATTTAATAATTCTTTGGTGTCCTGATAAAGTATGGGGTAATTTTTCTATAATAACGCTTGAATTTACCCTTTTTGGTATAGTTTAGTGCTCTCATTTCATCTTATATAAAAAAAAATACTAAATTTAATGCGTTTATAATACAAAAAATCCAATATATTACTTATAATCGAATTATATAATTTGAATTTTTAAAAATCAAAAGTGGTATTCTCATTAATTGCACTTATAATAGTAAGATATTACTTTAGCTCAGTAATAAAGTTGTTTGCTTCAATATTACAATTTAAGTTTTTTTTCCCTTGATGTAAAAAAGTTAAAGGTCAAAATGTGGTAAAGGAACAAGTTTTAGGACAGAAGTAAATCACTCTCCAAAGTGTTTGTGAAAATGCGCAAGTGAGTGCGTGTGTGGTAGGGTTAATACCTAACAATATTCCCAGATTGGAGCACCTCACGTTTAGAGGGTATAGGGAGTGCACCCTTGTGAAGTTCACGTGACAGCCAGCGTGGGCACAGCATGTTAGTTTCACAGCCCAGCAAGGCCAAGTGTGAGTGTAGACAAGCTTAAACCAGTTAGTCAACAATTCTTATTGATAAGTCTAATCAATTAATGTGGCTCGTGCATTTGGTGGAACCCATTTACCACCTAGGGAGTGAACCACAATTGTCTTGTATAATTTACTGCTGAGTTTGTTAGTTGGCATTTCATCAATTCAAATCTTATATTGTACTAGTACTGGGACTTGGCTGTCTGGTTTGGTTTTGTGTCTTAGTGAGGGAATTGAATATTGGTGATAGACTTTGATATGGTGGGATATGGGTCCAAGCTTCACCAATTTGGCATCACATGGTTTAGGTTGAGTTCTTATTGTCACTGGTATAAGTTTAAAGCTTAGTTGTTGTTGTATATTTTATAGTATTGCAATGTTTTCTGTGTCATCAACTGGAACCTAACTCCTTTATTTGCCTAATAAAAATAAGTGAAACCTAACTGCTTGTTCTTTTTCTTTAAATTTCAACCATCACTTTAGGCTTTTCTTATTGCCAATCAACTAAACTTTAAACTTATATGCAGATTGAATCGGATTCGAAAATCTAGAATTATATTTTAACGAAATATTGATAAATTTTGTTTAGAAGTAGGAAATTTTAATTCAATTTTTGGAATCCGATTCAATCTGCTTATAAATATATGACATAAATTATATATAATCTTTTGATGACTCATTTATAACTTCACCCATTAATAATCTAATCAATCATGACTTAATCCAAATTCAGCTAATCGAACCAATTATCTACCTATAATTTTGCTAATTTGTTAATTTACCCAATGTGGGTAGACATATCCATGGACCTACTTGCTTTGAAATGCAAGTGGATTGCTCTTTTTGTACTCCAAAAAGCATTCATATTCTTATCTCCATGACCCATATAAGGTCCCCTTCGATGTGACTTTTTTAAGAATAGGGTTTTGATGGGACTTTTTTTAAGAATAGGATTTTTAAATTCATAATTAATAATAATACAAAAATTCTATTTAATTCAAAAATATTATATGTATTAAATAATAAATTTTTACCAATTGTTCGTAATAAGACATTAATAATTATAAATTACTGTACTTGATAAAATAATTCGTCAATATTTCTATGACATATTTTGACAATATAATATATTAATATTGATTTTTTTAAATTTAACTCTAAATTAAAATTATTAGCAACTAGTTAATTATCGAAAAAAATTAAACATATATAATTATCATATACTTCATATGAAAAAATACATCTATAACATTAAAATATAAATTTTAAAAGTTTAAAATACAAAGGTATACATAAGAAATTTAAAAATCTTAAATACAAAAGTATACATAAGAAATACAAGTCATTAAAATTAAGTTGCAATGCAATGGAAAGTATTACATAAACACTATAAAAAATAATTTAATACCATTGCGGAATTAGTCAAAGATTATCCTATTTTCACAACAACCGGTTGCGGAATTAGATCAGTGGATCGCACTACTCATTTCACATTTCTAACCTCCCTCGTTCACCGCAATTGGCCGGGCCCCATTCCTATTTTCGCAACCTGCCATTGCTGGATTAAGCACCCTCACACCATTTTCCTAAATACTTTTATAAACACATCAATTCTCAAAATAAATTTTAAAAAAAATCTCATTTTTAAAAAAGTCACCCAATTATCTACCTATAATTTTGCTAATTTGTTAATTTACCCAATGTGGGTAGACATATCCATGGGACCTACTTGCTTTGAAATGCAAGTGGATTGCTCTTTTTGTACTCCAAAAGCATTCATGTTCTTATCTCCATGACCCAGATAAGGTCCCCTTGAAAGGGATCAATTGCTAAAGTAATAAGAGTCTACTCTTCACAGAATGGTCTCTCTCAGTTCAGGCTTCAAGGATAAGACTCCCTTAATTGATGGAGACAACAATACTTCAATTTAATTCAAAGTAGTTGTAGTTTCATGTCACATTCAATCTCACCAATGGAACCTACTTCTCTGCATTTTGTAATTTGATGGAAATTGTCTTCAAATTTCCCTACACAAGTTCATAAACATCTAACGCCACACGTGGTGGCCTATGAACTAGGGATAAGCTAAAGAACAGTGTCTGTTTATAGAGTCAGTACCCTCTAATCTGTGGGTCTTTTGAAAACCAAATTTTGTCTTCTTTGTTCAACATTAATTCAACACCTAGGATACCCATATGCTTCTTAGACAACGGTTGTGAAATCTTTAGCCTACAAAGAAGCAGAGGATCTACTGAGGCTGCTTCGGTTTGTAAAGGATCAAAAATCAAGAACATGGAGATAAATTATTGATTCTTTTTACACTCATTTCCATCATTACCTCATTTAATTCTTTTACAACGCAAAAAGTCGTTGTCAATAAGCAATTGGGATACCATTGCAAACATAATGATTTGGCTTAACTGGCCTTCAAAATCATGTAATTATCTTGCCTCGAAAATATGCATATTTTACTGTATGCTGATCATTTGTTTTCATCTCCATTCTCCATTCCCATCCCCATCCTAGTCCTTCAATAGCAGCTAAAGGGTGCCCGAAGAAGGGTGTAAAATTTAGTTTACGTGATCTGGAACTCGAAAGACCGAATTGGAAATAAAACATTAACTTCACTGCCGAAGCAAGACAGAATTGACGATTAAAAAATCGAAATCTGAATTAGTCAGTTGATCAAAACCAATCTAGTCTAACTCCTCTAGGAACTGCAGCTAAGAAATGTTGAATGAAAAATAAACGCAATTATCATGAACTATATGAATGAATAGAAATGAATAAATAGTTAGTAGTGGCTATGGGAAGATCAGATTCGGTGTTCAGATAAAGCAAAGATTATCACTTCTCTTCATTTGAAAACCATCAGTACTATAGGCCATCCTTCGTCAATGTGTCGGCGTTTTCTTTGCAGCCGGAGCCAATACACAATGCCTTCCATATAGGCACCAGCATCTTAACAGGGGGGCGCAATTCCTGGATGTCAAATTAGCACCATATTTAAGAAAAGAAGTACATTGAATTCTTATAACATTTCAGATTCTGAATTAGTTTTCATTTCTTTGAAGCTTTCAAGCTTAGCTCAGCCAATTGGTCAGGCAATTTTCGGAATTTAGTTTTATAAATGTGCAAAGTTTGTTTACCTTGAAAACCAACATCAGTTCTGCTTCCCCACGTAAAATCAACGACAGATTCCAGTAACAAGTAACTGGAGTCACACATTCTACCAGCACAGATTTCAAAATCTTGTCAGTTGGAACAAATCGGCGGATAATTCTTCTACTGCAAAAAATAAAATAAGGTGTTTCAAGCGCAGGTCTAAGGAAAATGATATTGAAATATTTAGAGATGACTAGTAGATATTGATAGATGAAACAGGCATAAACTAAGGCCTACATTAGTTTTGCTTCAACAACAATAGCAATGTTGGCCATAATTCACAGAATGAGCCAAAGGAGAAATGAGAGATTGAAATATTAAATTAAAAAAGTCCATCTTGGATTCCATTATACTGTGATTATACAAAATAACCTCCAATCATGGCACGAGGTTTCCTCTCATTTCAGTAAATTTGCTTAACTAGACTAATTATCAACCATGAGCTTGGAAAACCCGATGCAAGTTAAGTAACCCAGCCTCCAAAAATGAGTGATACCATAAACCGAATTAGGAACATATTTTCTCTATTCATAACATGTCTACCACTTATATAATTCCATGAGTGTGTAAACTCACACGGTTACGAAAATTGAGGCATGTATGCTGTAGAAAAGAGAAAAAAAAAGATACCTTGCATAATGTGTTTCAAGTTGGACTCCAAAAGCTGGCATTACGATGACAGATTCTGAGGCATTCCAGAATAAAAATAAGCAAATGAGTAAAATTGAAAGAGGACACACTCACTAGACTCTCAAACCATATACATTTAACCTTGTAATAGAGCAATCCTTCATGATAGTAAGTGCCCTGTCCTTTTACAACAGACTTCCAAAACATTAATCTGATAAGGATTGCACTTAAAAGAAAGGTCCAGAACAAGATGCTGACTGATATGTTCTGTTTATATATGGAAATTGCATCAGCTAATAATATCAGAGATGACATAATGCTAGAATAAACTAGTCAATTTCATGAACTTAGAAGTCAAAAACAACTTCTTAAGAAAAGTACTAGAGAGAAAATAAGTGAACAAAAGCCTGCCACAGCTTCTTCAGTTCCAGAAAATCTATACAGCATAGAATTAAAAGCAGGAGTATGGTTTCCACAGAAGGCAGCACGCTCAACTTCACATTTAACTATGTAATAAAACAGAAACATGAGCCTAACCGCACAAACAAAATTAGTGTATGTATAATTTAAGCCTTGAAAACATAAAACTATCTGCAAAAATTAAATACCTTGACTAGAAAGAGGCACGATGCATTTGCTACAAGAATAAAAGCTAAGAAGCATAACAAGAGACCCTTTTTATTACTCCTCCGAACTAGAATATGGTGCAGATCAATTGCTTTAGAAGGCCAATTATGATTATGTATATAAGTGTATCTCCGATCAGCAATTGAGAATCCAGCTATTGTTTATAGCTGAGAATTTAATTCACACTGCAATTATATTCTATACTAGAGCAACGTTAATTGGTGTGACAGTGCAGGAGGTGAAAAGAACAGCAAAGCATTGGAAGAGTGAAACAACTGAAATAAGCTGCAGACAATTGTTGCAGAGATCATTAACTTCAAATTTTAAATGAAAGAACGATGTTTTTAAAACCAGATCAGACAGCGAACTGGATTGCCAACTGGTTCATGCAGCTGTAAATTTGTAAGCAACTTCATTGGCATTGTTTGTGTGGAAATCATAGAACTTCAAAAGGGCAAAAAATTTGAGGGGATTTAGTTCTATTTACTTCATTTACTAAAAAAATACAATCATTAGATTTAGATTTAAACATGATTGTTCCCTAAGAATTAGAACCTAATAACTCAAAACTATTTACAAATTCAGAGAGATATACCATTTGGCATGTAACACCCAATACCCAATCCGCTAAGGGCCGGATACCGAATGTTACACAATCTAATATTCTTAGAACTACAAATGAAATTCAAACTTAACTTTGAACTTGTAATTTATGCAAACTTATACTGCTTGTTGCTGCTCTCTCTCTCTTTTTTTAACAGAAAATCAAACAAAAATTTTCCTATATAGGTCAGGTCTCTATTTAGGGATGATCACGGGAATGAGATTCCCCGGCTCCGGTGGGGACCTACCCTGTTCGGGGCGAGGAATCCCCGAATTTTCCCCCCGCGGGGATGGGGACGGGGAAAAAAATCCCCGTTATGAATTTGGGGACGGGGGCGGGGAATGGGGTATCCGCCCCGCGGGGATCCCCGCCCCGCAATTTTTTTTTTTAATTTTAAAATATAATATTTTATAAATAATTAAAATTAAAATATAACTTAATTTTATAACTATTAAATTTTAAATTATACTTAATTTTAAATTTATAAATGGTTAAAATTTATATTAAATTTAAATTATTATTTATTTTAAATTTTTTATTTTTTAAATATTATATTTTAATTTTAATTATTTATAAAATATTATATTTTAAAATTAAAAATATATATATATATTCGGGAGACGGGGGATTTTCTCTCCGTTCTAGAGTCGGGGGTGGGGACGGGGAATCTTCGACCCCGCGCGGGGCAGTGAGTGGGGATATAATCCCCGACCCCGCCCCGCCCCGTGAGCATCCCTATCTCTATCTCCTTGTTAAACATTTAAAAGTTTCATTTTTGTAAAATCAATCACATATCTCATTGACTTGCATCCAATATATACTCAATATTTCCCATCCTCCTCAAAACTTCAATGTAAATAAATAAATCCACCAACAATTATAAATTTTATCGCTTCAACTAATTATCTTTACATAAATAGAAGACAAAAACATCTATCTCTATACATATATAGTTACAAATATCCTTTGATATTTTAAATGGATATCAGACATCATCCAAAAATTTACAACTCAATTTCTAGTTCAGCTTCTGGTAAGGCACTGTAAAGCTTCTGCATCGCAAAATATCCAAAATGACAAAATATAAATCCTAACCCTAAGCATTCATCATAACGTTAAAAGGAATTTCTCCTCATTTCTTGGTAGATCCTAGCTAGCTTTTCTGTCCAATCACTTTGTGTATCTATGCGCGAAAATAAACTCTACGTGCTAAGCATGATGCTTACTGGCAACCCCTAAATTTACTTTTCTAAATAATCCACATCAAAAGATTTAATCAAAATCTGTAGACAACAATAATCAAAAACAATTTCCAAATAACCCAATTAACCATTTTCTAGTAACATGCCAATCCATAAAATATGCTTGTAAAAAAAAAAAAACACTTTTCTTAAATATTACCATAAAACATGGTTAACTTTTGTCATTATTCAATATTAAAATTATTTTAAATTAAAAAAATTTATTCTATTGCCCAAAATAACCCGAAAAATTTCATCAAGAGAACATGCAGGTTTGAGGCCCTTTGGGACTATTAGATTGAAGTGGCCAATACCGGATATTGCACTTCAATTTTGTGCAGAAAAAAATCAATAGCTAACACTACTCTTTTTACACCAAATCGTGAGTGGCCAATACCAAGCACTGCATTCACTTCTTTTACATAAGTTCTCATTAACTTGCCATATAGATTGCAAATAACCAGATACTCAACTGAATTTTCATTCCTATGGCCGTTAATTATATCCTACCTATGATTCCAACATTTACCAAGGGTACCGATAATCTTTTTACTCACACTATAATAGTTAAAATATTTTACACAATTATATAACCGCATAAGTTAAATCGCAAATCATAATTCCATTTTCTATCTTGTGTCATAATATTGCTTACTTTATTACTTAAAATCCAATAATTTCTTATTTACTTCCTACCTTCTGAACTGTTCGTAATTGTATTTAACATATCCACCTTGTATGCATAAATATACAAATTTATATATATGTGTATTTTAGGTAGTAAATTAAACTCAATACTTTTTGAGATACAGTATTCAACTCAATACCCAAATCTCATTAAAATAACCTTGCAAACATACTAACTCGGGCATTAAATTCAATAATTTCAGTTCAACTTAACAAGGCATAAACAACTCAGGACCACCAATTATAGTTAAGTCCACATTCCAGCAAGAATTCACACGTACAAGCTTTTTTTTTTTCATCACCTTGGTGAACTAAATAAGCTCATTTACATGTCAATAACACAAATTCATCAAATATGTTTGCCTAAAAATAATTTCCACCCTCAAATCACTTGAATAAAGCTTAACTATACGTCATATGCACCATCCTAGATTAATTCTACCAAAATTAGTCATGCCATAATTTCTATCTCAAATATTGGACAAATAAAATTAAAAAAAAAAAAAACAAATTTAGTGGTTACTATTCAGGATAAAATTGCTTTATTTTATATTGCAATTACACTTATCAAATTGGGTTATGAATTTATTGATTTATATTCTATGGTGAGCAGCCTATATATATATATATTAAAGGGTGACAAAAGAGAACAAAGGGAAGAAGAAATTTCTCCCAAAAAAAAAATTAATAATAATAATAATAAAAGAAATTAATAATAATAAAATGAAAATTTAGCAGGAGAACAAAGTTTGCCCGGTCAAATTCGTCGGAATTGAATTGGCCAATGGCGCAGCCGGTCTAACGTCATTCCAGTTATGGAATTGGTAGCGAGTCACGAATAATAACTTGCCATCCGATTCGGGCTATGACTCGCTCCGACCTTACCGCCTGAGAACTTTGGCCTCCGCGCTTGGCTGATGATTTGCTGGCGGCCCCTTTGGATTTGGCTTGCAAAATTTTGATTTTAACGACTACATAATTCACTTGATTGTACTCTATCATAATAATAATAATAATAATAGTAGACAATGAAGAAAAATTATTATAAAACAAAAAATAAAGAAATATTAAGAAAATTACTTTTCGTTGTAAATTAGAGTATTATATTAATTAAATTAAAGTAGAAATATCTCCTTTTCTTTTATTCGGAAAATGTTATACTATTATGAAATGTGTACATAAAGAATAAACACTGCATAATTAACCTAATAAAAATATAACTATTTTATTTGTTGACTATAGCTAACATAACTGCCTTGTTCCAATGTAATATGCAAAATTAAAATAGGCAAGATATTTCCTCCTTATGGTAAATTAGAAATTACTTGAAAAAATAGGCAAGTTTGCCTCGTGGTAATTGGTAAATTACTTGAAAAAAAAAATCGAATTTACAATTTAAGGAAAATAGAAATTTAATTTCAAATATATGCATGTATCTATATAAATAATGGGGCTTTTACTATAAATAATAATGATTCTTAAAAAATTTATATATGGTTTGAAATGAAAAATATAAAGTTTAAGACAAAAGATAAAAATTTATTTTTATTTTTACGGCGGATGGATGAAAAAAATAAAAAATAAAACTCACATCAGCAGCAGTGATGACCAGCATAAATTTATTGCGAATTGCAAATATAAAAATCGAAATTTACAGTTACAATTTTTAATTAATGATGAATATAATAAACTTATCGTAAATCTCATGTACTTAAATTAAACATATTATTTTATAATTTTACGTACTCATATAGAATATATTGTTTTAGATTTTATATCGAAATCTCATATATTTTTCATTTGCCCCCATACTTTTTTTTTAAATGTGATTTTCTTTCTTTATTTTTAATAAAAAAAATCACCAATACATGCTAAATAAAAAAAATATTATTCATGAGGTATTATTTTGATGGTGATACAGGTTAAATTAGGAATAAGAGATTTTAATATCGATTTTCGACATCTTTCATGAAGAGGAATGAGAAATCTTAATCTATAATAATATTTCGAATTCGAATTTAATTGGTTAAGTGGGATTCCTATAATAGATGGTTAATAAAAAAAAAAAGGAAAAGGCATTAATGAGGTTTTCATATGAATTAGCGAGTGAAGACGAGTTGGCAACTGTTTTCAGTTTGAAAGGTTGGCTAGGACGCGTCCAAAGCGAGTTCCGAGCCGTACGACTCAGCTTTGTGGAGCTGAGTCAGCTGCCTATAAAACCTATGCTTGGTTTCACCAATTTAAAAAATATAAAATCCGAAAGAGAGCTGACAGAAATGTCTCCAATGGCGTCCAATTCATCCAACAATCCGTTACTTCCAGTTTCCATTTCTCCAGGCGGCGAGGAGAAGCAGAAGGAGAGGCTCATCAAAGGAGGAGATGAGAAGCTTTTTAGAGGATCCGCCATGACTAAAAGAGGAGCTTATGCTGCAATCTCTTACATGTCCTGCTCCGGTACGTTCTTTACATCACAATTTGTGGAAATTTCAGATTGGCCGTTATCACTGTTCGTTGTAATTTAAGCGTAAAATCTCTTTATACGTATACGTTGATTCTAAATCTCTAATGGTTGTTCTCGTATGAATAGTTGGTAATTCGTTGGTATTTGTTGTAGAATGGAGATATTGTCACTAGAATTGCAAATTTTGAATTCGAGTTTGTTTGAATTGTGATTTGGATAATGTTTTAGTTCTGATTTTGCAAATGATTGTAGCTTTAAAGATCATGGCTCGATAATTAGTGCTAGTTTAGGTTTTGAACTCGTCGTTTGCCATCTATTGGGTCTCATGGAGCTCATTTGTGGATTCCGCGAACTTTGATGCTGCTCCAATCATTTTTGGATCATTTTGAAGAATTACATACGTTGAGGTCATTTAGTGTATATTGTCACTTGAAAACCACATGGATTACTTTTACCTCCAACGATATCAAGTCTTGATTTTTCTTGCATTACTCTTGAGAAGTCCATATGTGAATACAAAAAGAAAAACTCTTACTGAATTTTTGATGGACGAAATGAATTTGAGGAAAACAAATCCTTTCAACGCTTTCACAGATTGATCATCTTCATAAGTGTCTGATATCAATCTTTCTTGTTGATGAGATAAGGTCTTCAAATAGGTTGGGACTAGGGACTCATATTATTAAGACATCTCAGGGAGCAATCTGAAAAAATTTGGTCCTCTACCTGCTTTCAGCTCTTTTTAGTGACAGCTGCTCTTCTGCCTCTTATCGTCATGGTGGCTTGTCTACTAGAATTCTTGCTATTATTGGTTTTGTTTCAGATACTTACAGGATTTCAATCTATTTTACAGTGCTTTTGATAATGTTCAATAAAGCAGCTCTTTCTTCTTACAACTTCCCCAGCGCAAATGTCATAACACTACTTCAGGTATATTTTCACAGAGATGATATGGTTCAATCTGGATTATTCTATATGTGAATTTTACTTTTTTTTTTCTTTATTGTACTTCTGAAACTTATCTTAAAGAATTTGGCAATGCATTTTTGTAGGTTGTTTGGTCTATTTTCCAGAACTTATCTTATATTTGCTTTTCTTTCTCTTTTTAATCCCTCAAAATGGATGACACTGATTCTATTTGAAAGAGGGAAACGCTGAGCACCAGGTGTACTTGTATTGTAGGTTATGGAATTTCTTAGCAAGTACCAATAGACTAATTATTTGTCTATTGACCGGAACAATGCTAAGAGTTTGGTTAGGAAGCTCTTGCTCATACCTATTGGTCTGAGCTTAAAAGGAGTTTGACACTGCCTTGAGCTGTTCTAACTGAAGCTCTTAACTTGGGGAGATATGGAGTGAGCCTCCTGGCCAAACTCCTTGGAATACCTCCAATTGAGCAGAATGCATACTTGAATGTGTAACGAAGACAAAATTTTTATTAATTTAGTGACATTTATGTACTTCATGCATTTCTTTTTGTGGCATTCCATTTCATATTGACATTCAAGCATAAGTCTATGGTCTTTTCTGGATATATTATACTTGCACCCTTACTGTGTTTCTCTGTAGATGATAAGTTCAGTCGCTTTTCTATATGCATTGAGATGCTGGAAAATTATCTCTTTCACTGCCGGTGAACCTATTTCTGATGGCAACACTACTTTTGTGTCATTTGAGACATTGATGCACACCCTTCCTCTTTCAGCTGCATATTTGCTATACATGGTATGTATCGCTATACAATTTTGGATAGGTCTTTCAGAACTTTTTTTTTCCTCTCTATAATTAATGTCTTGCTGTTGTTCTTTTATCCACAAAAGCTAGTTACAATGGAGTCTGTTCGTGGAGTGACTGTTCCAATGTACACTACCTTAAGGCGGACTACTGTAGCCTTTACAATGATCATGGAATACTTTCTTGCTGGGCAGAGATATACATCTTCCATTGTGGGAAGGTAAATATTCCTTCAATGCTACTGGTTTTCTTAGTGTATATTCTTTTCATTGGCAATTAAGACCTCGAGACAATATATGAAGCAATTGATAGCAAGAATCTACAGAAAGACTTGGATAATGTATCAGCTAACTTCACTTTATATAGTAAAATGTTCCTGAGTAGAAAACAAGTATTTGGCACAGTGTAATCTAGAAAAAACAAACAGATTGCAGTGTGAATGAATAGAACAACCCTCATTCAGCATAAAGCCTGGGGATTTTTATAACATTTGAAGTACATGAAATATATGTAGTTTCATTTCTTAATCCCCATTGAATCGCAAAGCATTAATGGCATCTTTACGGCATAAATTGCATCCTTCAATTATTCCATTGAAGCATCATAAGAGACAGATATTGCAGAAAGTGGTGTCCAGTATAACAAGTAATTATTAGTTCTAGTTGCAAGTATCAGACAATTTTGCAGTGTTGTTTCACTATTGGTTTGCTTTTGCTACTTTTTTGATGATCCGTCTGATAGAAGAAATTTTGATCTTAGGAATTCCATTTTGAACTTAAAAAATGCTGCCACACTCTTTCTAACTTTTTTTATTTCTTTCTACTTCAAAAGCCTGTTGGATGTTGACTTGGGAATGAAAATAACTTCCATCACTGACACTAGTCTTATTGTATCGAAGTGTTTCCAATTTGTTCCCTCAATTGTTATCAGTGTCGGGGTGATTATTCTTGGTGCACTCGTTGCGGGAGCTCGGGATTTTTCATTTGACTTCTATGGATATGCTGTTGTCTTCTTTGCCAACATCACAACAGCAATATATCTTGCAACTATAAGCCGTGTTGATAGCATTCTCACTTTTTTCCCAAAAAAAATTATTTTTTTTGACAATATAATTTCTCTATCTCAAAATATTTCGCTTGAAGTTGTTAATATATGTATACATATATACATTTTTTTTTATAAGGGAAATCGAGTGGCCTTAACAGCTTTGGCCTCATGTGGTGCAATGGTTAGTTAACCTATTTGAATTGGATTTCTTTTTATTCCCTCTCAAATCCCCTATTTGTTGCCTGAGCATATTGTTATTGTTTTTCCTCTCACAGGAGTTATATGTGGACCATTTTTGCTATTTTGGACATTTATCCGTGGTGAATTGGAGATGACAATGAACTTCCCTTATCTAGTGTCCCCTGGTTTCTTGGTATGGCCTGCTAACTACTGGAATGCTTACTTTCTTCTCCAGACCCACTTAATTTAAATATTATCGCTTTTGTTGCAACTGCATGTTAACTGATGATATCTATTTGCCCATAACAGCTACTTAGAGAAGTGTGCAGGATTGTTTCTGAAAATAGATTGCTATTTAATTCAAGCATTTGTTTTTAATATCATGTATTGGGAATGTTATCAGCATATTAAGTTTTTGGCTCTCTCTCTCATAGTTAACCTTTCTAATCATTGATTTGCTCCTTTTCTTTATTGTTGGGCTTTGACTAAGCTTCTTTTTCCTATGGGCAGGCTGTCATGCTTCTCTCCTGTGTGCTGGCTTTCTTCTTGAATTACAGTATATTTCTGAACACTACACTCAATTCAGCACTTACACAGACAATTTGTGGCAACCTGAAGGTTTGTTTGCTATCTGTTTATTTTCCTATTGATCGATCAAATTTTATGTTTTTAGAGCCATAGCGATGCAACTGAAAACAGTGATAATCATCTTCACCTGTATGCATGAAAATTATAACATTTCCAAGTTACATGGAAATTTTCGCACGTTTCAAAATGGCAGCAAAATAATCAGCTAAAGCATCTCTCTTGGCACTTGGTAGTACTAGTTTCCGCAACAGTATAGTATCTAAGTGCAATGATTTATGCCTCTTGCAATTAGTGTTTAATTATCACCTTGTTTTCTTTTATACCTCTTACTTTGTTTTAAAATCTTTGATTCTAATGTTGTAGGACCTATTTACCATTGCCCTGGGTTGGATGGTATTTGGTGGGCTTCCTTTTGATCTTGTAAGCATAAACTCTTCCCATATAATTGCCACGTTCTTGATATCCCTTTGTAAATTTGGCGCAGTGTTCTAATCTGAAAATATTTACTTGTTCACAGTTCAATGTTATTGGACAATGTCTTGGCATTCTCGGTTCCGGTATGTATGCCTATTATAAGCTCGTAGGAAGGTGATTGCTCGTATCGCATGTTAAGCTAGTCAATAACTAACTTCAACAATACACAAACGTTATGCTGCTGGAGTTTTCCAGTAGCTGCTCTAATCCGCGAATTCCTCTGTTGTATAAGAGCACCACGAGATTTTTTGCCGAGTCTGATTCAACTTCTTAAACAAGGCCGTCTAGCTTCCTGCCATTTGCATCCAACAGCACCATAACAGTGATGCTTAGCCACCTAGAACGTGAAAATTGTAGAAAATTTATAATCAGCCATATATTGTTAGGAACACTTGTCACATATTATAGAGTTTCAGGAATTAGATTGCCCCCATTCTGCTGGGTGACATTGCTAGCAAATTGATGTATGACCAGAGAAATTTGATGAATTGCGACGATGTTGTTTTTACCATTGCTCATTTCTCTAAGAACTCTTTCAAAATCTATGTTTTCTTGTAGAAGTTCTACTCATAAGCTGCGCAGCTTTTTATTTTAATGGTGTCTTGTAATGCTATTACCTATCAAATCCAACCCACAAGCAGCTTGGTTCATTCGCTGTATAATTGTAAGGAAAATTCATGATAAGAAAGATTTTCTATTGTAGGAATAAAACGGTTGTAAATTTTAGATTACTTAATAATTTATCAAACAAATTAATTTTGAGATATACCATCTCTATTTTTTTTTATCTGTCACTTTATTATTTTTGCAAGAATTAAAAAAAATATTAGTTAGATTTATTTAGTATTAAATTACTTAATTTGAATTAAATTATCAAATTTAATTATTGTTAAATAAAATAATTTTTATTGAAAAAATTGAATTAAAAAAATATTAAATTATATTAAAATTTTAAAAATAATAAATAAATAAAATTTAAATTTTATTCAAAAGTGACACATTAAAAAAATGAAAAAAATATAGTTTTGCAAAAAAAGTGCCGTTTTTCTTTGTGAAAGGAGAATTAAGAGATACTAATGCATTAATGAAAATCTAATTTGTACTATATTATGTTAGTAAATATGGTGCATTAAATTGAAAAATGCAATTTTTTTATTTTAATTTTTCCTCCAATAATTTGTATTTAATACCGTTCCGAGCTTACCGAATCTGTGTTCCAAAAAGTTCTTTACTAGGCGAATGAAATAATAATAATAATAATAATAAATAAATAAATAAATAAATCTTAAGGAAAGTTTTTTAGTTTTTACCTTTTTTAAAGGAGATGGTTTGGTTCGGTTAAAAAACGGAAAATGAAAATAGAGAAAAAAAAAGAAAAGGGCGCGCACTCTCTGTCTTCATAAAATCTGGGAACAAAATCCGGACCCAACTGGAAAACCGGATCCAACTGTCACCTTCTTCAAGCTCCCCCGCAAAATCAAGCAACTTCAGATTCCCTCTCTGGAATCTCCCCCGACACAAGCTCCATTACAGCGCCAAAAAGGGCAAACCCTAATCCTATCAATTTACTTTCTTTCATTTAATAAATAATGCGTGTCTCTTTCTCCTCAGAATCTTCTCCCTAGTGGAGCCTTAATCAACATTTATAGAGTTGAATCGACTCTTCTAAAAACCATGAGTCTCGTTGACATGAGAATCGACGTTGACGATCATTTTCCTAAACTCGCCGTCGGCCCCCGCCGTTCCAATTCGTTACCGCCGCCTTCTTCTGCGGCTATTGATGTCCGTCCTTGGATTAGCAGCTTTTTTTATACTAAGCTCCCTGATGAGCCCCTCAAGCTCTCTGTTCTCAAATTGGATGGCTCTTGCTTCGGTAATTTGAAAATAGAATTCAAATGGCAGAGGTTTTTTGGATTTTTAGCTTTGATAAGTTTGAAATTGATTGGAAATTAGGGCTTTGCAGATATTGAAGTTATGAAGACAGCTACAATTGCAGAACTGAGGCAGGCGGTGGAGGATGCATTTAGTCATATGCCTAAAAAGGGGCCTGGAAAAATCTCATGGTATGAAGTTTATTGATTTGTTTTCTTTTTGAATTTGATGTTTTTGATCGTTGAAATCCATTTTGAAATAATGGACACAGAAGAATATCAGATTGAAACCCAATCATTTCCTCAAGTTTCTTAGGTGCTTTGCCATGAAACAGAATCTATTTGTTTCTTCTTTTTGATCTCATTTTGTTTAGAACGTGATATTTTTGTTGTTGTTCTTGAAGGCCACATGTATGGAGCCAGTTCTGCTTGAGTTATGATGGCCAGAAGCTAGTTACAGAAACTGACTACATTAAAAACTATGGCATTAAGGATGGTGATCAGGCATGTAGCCACAATACCCTTGAAAAGAAATGAATTTTTTTCATTTTGATAATATATGTTCAATTTAAAAATGGCTGCTTTCACCTGTCAGCATCTTAATGTCTGACTATTTCTTTCATTGATGAAAACGTGCAGCTTCAATTTATTAGGCATATCTCAAACAGTTTTATCCTGAGGAAGAAGAGAACGACAAAACGAGTTGCTGCTACTGGACAGGATGATATGTATGTCTTTCTTTATAATTGTTCTGTTTACATTTTATTCTTTAAGTAATCTTTCTTTGCTTAATTCATCACTATCAATCTTCATCAGACTTGACCAGTTTTAAGTCTCTCAATCACTCTGCATTTATCTGTTCATCAATTAAAACCATAAAAAGATGATGCAGTTGGTAATTTTGCAGTCCAGATGTGTATGACGAGAAAGAACACATAGAAGATGAAAGTAATTCTTATGATGTAGAGAATGGAGTTTGTGCTAGTTGTGATGATAAGGATAACATTTTTGAAGAGAAGGAAGCTACTAAGTTGGCCACCTTCTTCCAATTCCACCAATGGTTACCTTATTCAAGGCTGGTAACAAGGGAAAGAAGTTCGGAACGGTACCCTTCTAGATCTCCCATTCGTATCTGGGGCAGCGTAAGAAATGTAATACGGTTATGTGGTGATAGGTACTATTCTAGAAGAAATAAATGGAGGGAAAACTTGATTAGTTACGACTGACATCCATTTGATCATTCGGAGCCAACATAAAATTTCATCCTAAGATTTTAGGTGCATAGGATTCAAAATGATTTGGGAGGCCATGTTGCTGTCAGAAGTTTGATAATGGATCAGCATTGGCAATGAATGTTACCATTGTTTTGATGATGGGCAGCCAAGAGGTTGATTTCCATCAGATGATCTCCATGGTAACATGTTTCAGCAGATCTATGAATATGTATTGTGAATAGCAAGGATATTGGCTGAATTGTGGGGGATCACTTCCCACCTTGGACAACAAGGAGCCGGTGGCGAAGTTAGGATTGAAAAATAAGGGGGGCAAAAATATAAATTATATTTAAAATTAAAAAATAAGTTTAGAATAAAGGGGGCAAAATAAAATTTTAAATGAGAAAAATTATTTATTTAATATATATATATACATGTAAGATAAAAAAATTTTAAAAAATAAAGGGGGCAATTGCCCAACTTCCTTTTCACCTAGCGTCGCCACTGCAAGAAGCATCTCTGTAATTCCCATGCACATTTTCTAGATTATTTATAGTTGTTGAAAATAATACAAATATTCTATAATTATCCAAACTTTGCAGCTTCAAATATACTCATTTCATTTTCTTTTATGTATTATTTCGGAGCAAAATTCGAATTATATTTATCTGTTATTTTTAAATTTTTAATATAATTTTTTTCAATAAAAATTAATTTATTTACGATTAATTAAATTTGATAATTTAATAAAAATTACGTAATTTAATATTAAATTTAAATTTAATTAATATTTGTTAATTTTTTCAAAAATAACAAAAATAAAAACTTTTAAAACTTTAAGAATTGCCTTTGTTAATTTCAAGTGACACAATGAATATGTTTTGAAAATTTTTCTTGCTTAAAAAGAATGTATGAATTTATTAATATAAATTGTTACTGAAAATATAAATATCTATATACAAAATTCATGGATAAGTATTTTTGTGAACAATAATATAGAAAAATGATGATATTTGATATTATATATTATTATATAATAAAAAGAAAAAATTGTACCAGTCAAGAGGCAGGAAGCCAATCAAATTGTGTGGCGAGAAATGAGATAAGCCCTCCCTCTTCACTTCCGCCCAAAATCCCTCTGTTTCCAATTTGGCATCAATCACACTCTTCTCAGTTCTCTCACGAAGCTCTAGCAATCCACACTCTCTGCAACTCAAAGAAGCCATGGCCAACATGATCATGGCCTCCTCAAAACCTCTAATTACACTATCTTCTTCGTCTCCTTCCTCTTCCAGACCCAAACTCCAAATACCCCAACTCCAACTCCCCAAACTCGCCAAACCCCAACTCTCCAAATCCCTCTCCCTCCTCGCCGGCGCCGGCGCCGTCGCCACTTCCTTAACCTTCGCTCCTCCATCTCTCGCGGAGGAGATAGAGAAAGCCGCTCTATTCGACTTCGACTTGACTCTGCCAATCATGATGGGCCAATTCTTGATCCTCATGTTCACTCTGGACAAGATTTACTTCTCTCCTCTAGGTAAATTCATGGACGAGAGAGACGCCGCCATCAAGGAGAAGCTCTCCGGCGTTAAGGACACGTCAGCTGAGGTGAAGCAGCTTGAAGAGCAAGCGGCCGCCGTAATGAGAGCCGCGAGAGCGGAGATAACCGCGGCACTGAACAAGATGAAGAAGGAGACTCAAGCTGAGTTGGAAGAGAAATTGGCGGCGTAGAAGAGGAAAATAGAGGCGGAATTGCAAGAAGCGTTAGGTAATTTGGAGCAACAGAAAGAGGATACCATAAAATCACTTGATTCTCAGATTGCTGCTCTGAGTGATGAGATTGTCAAAAAGGTTCTTCCTACTGCTTGATTTCTTTTTTTTTTTTCTTTTTATGAAAATAGTTAAATTATTAATTTCTATATATGATTTCCAATACATTGATGGATAATGTAATGATTCCAATAAAACTTTTTTTTTATTGATTTTGGGAAATTATTGTAATTTGAAATATGGCATTTTATTCTCAGTTCAGTTCTTGAATACTGACCGAATATTGTATTTGAATTTTGTTTATCCTTTCGTCCTACCAACCCAAAATAGTCACGTTATTGAGAGTAAAAATGGATAAAATTCGAATATTGATCGATTGAAAAAGAATTGGACTTTCAATCGTAATTTTGTGAAATTTTTATTGTTTATGTTTGAAAATACATTTAATGTATTAAATATTAAGTTTTTATTCAACTATGCAATAAGCTCCCACGTTTTTTATTATCTATCATTTTTTTATTATGATTAAAAAATAATAAATATATTTAAATTTAATATTAAATTGTATGGTAAAATTAAATTATTAAATTTAATTAATTTTAATTTTATTAAAAAAAATAAATTGAAAAAATAAATTAAATTATATTAAAAATTTATAAATTAAATTATATTAAAAGTTAAAAAATAATAATTTAATTAATTTTAATTTTATTGAAAAAAAAATTGAAAAAATAAATTAAATTATATTAAAAGTTAAAAAATGATATACAAGTAAAATTTAAATTTTGATCTCCATAGCCTTCTTGCTCCACATGAATCCGGCCATACTGTTGTCCGTCAATGCTTAAGCTCGCGTGATTCTCTCCATATTTGCTGTCCACCCATGTTCACCAGTGACCAAACAGCAGGGTGAATCAACGACTCTGTCCGACACCACAACTTTCTCCACTCTGTCTCCCAAAACATCCTTCGTCACTCTGCAGAGCCCTTCGAACTTCTCCTTCAATTGTTCCTTCTTCTGCTTCTCATCTTCACTTTCATCAATTTTCAGACCTTTCTTTGTTGCAGAGACAAGCTTCTTTCCCTCAAATTCCTTGAGCTGACCAACAGCATACTCATCAATAGCATCAACCATGAACAGAACTTCGTAACCCTTCTTCAGCTTCTCAAGGAATGGAGAGTTCTCAACAGCCTTTTTACTCTCCCCAGTGATGTAGTAGATATCATTCTGGCCCTCCTTCATCCTGGTCACATAGTCCTTACGACTGGTCATCTCATCACCACTCTTGGTGGAGTGGTATCTAAGCAATTCAGCGAGCTTTGTCTTGTTTTGGGAGTCATCATGGATACCTAACTTAAGATTCTTAGAGAATGACTCGTACAACTTGTTGTAATCTTCCTTGTTTTCAGCAATCTCAAAGAAGAGCTCAATACACTTCTTCACCAAGTTCTTGCGGATAACTTTAAGGATCTTGTTCTGTTGCAGCATTTCTCTTGAAATGTTGAGAGGAAGGTCCTCAGAATCAACAATTCCCTTTACAAATCCTAGGTACTCAGGAATTAGCTCCTCACAGTTGTCCTTGATGAAGACACGGCGAACATAAAGCTTGATGTTGTTTGGCTTCTTCCTTGTGTCAAAAAGATCGAATGGAGCCCTCTTAGGGACAAAGAGAATAGCCTTGAACTCCAATTGACCCTCAACGGAGAAGTGCTTCACTGCCAGATTCTCTTCCCAATCATTTTGTAGAAAGCAGCATACTCTTCTTTGGCAATTTCCTCGGGCTTCCTCATCCAGATAGGTTTCTGCTTGTTTACCAATTAATATTCATGGGACACCTCCTTGATCTTCTTCTTTCTCTTTCTCCTCGTCGACTTCCTCAACCTTACCTTCCTCATCCTTCTCTTCTTCATCTTCATAATCAGATATCTCCTTCTCAGTAGTCTTCAACAAAATTTCACTCCAAGTTATTTATTGGCACATCATACCCCAATCTCAACCTCTTCCATGCCTTTTTTTGCGCTAATATTTTGTCAATTCAATTGTTTCATTCGTAACTCTTCCTATGTCTGCTTTTCTTCTTTTATTTATTTGATTAATTTCATTTCTAATCACTAAAATTTAAAGGTTGTAATTTTATGAATACTATATTATAATTTGTAATAAAAAAATAATTAAATTTTTATGTTGTAAAAAAAGTCACAAAAATTCGAAAAAAATAACTGAACTTTTATTTTGATTTTGTTAATATTATACAAATTGAAAAGTAGTTGGATTAATATTATACAAATTGCATAATTAATAAATTAATTAATTAATTAATTAATTAAAATAAAAGTTAAATTATTTTTTTCGATAGTTGAATTTTCAAATTTTTTATTTTTATAATTTTTTTATTATAAAATAAAAGTTAAAGTATTTTCTCGTTATAAATCATAATATAATGATGACAACATTATAATTGTCAAATTTTAGTATACACTCATGAAATTAATGCTTTATTTATCCCATATAGTCCTCCATTTCGTTTTTAGATAGCTAATTTGTAAATAGTAAATACTCTAATACACCCTTACTAAATATGCCTATTATCATAATCAATTATTTTCTTAATTTTTAGTTATAAAAAGAGATACAATGCCTAATTCAATCTGAAATGTAGATAAATAAATCGAATTTAAAATTTTCCGAACTTTTAATCGAGTATTAATCAACATGCTAATTGTGGTTTCATTTTGTTGAATTTTATAATATAAGATAAATAACCCTTATTTTCTTGTAGTTCGAATAATAAAAAGCAATAATTTATTAGTGAAACTTCTATCCCTTTATGTGTTCTATAATACTTTTTCTAATTAAGTTGGCGATTGTGACTTTTTTAATTTTTTATTTCTTAAATAACTAAATTAGATCTTAAATTAAAGTTGAGCATGAATCGGTTAACTGATCCATAAGCAAAAAAATTAACCAATCAATTAATAGCAATTTTTTAAAATTAATACCCATTAATTAGTCGGTTACATTCGGTTAACCAGTTCATCGATTTTTTTAATCAATATTTTTTTGTTAATCATTAAAATTTATAACATAAAATTATAAAAAAAAAATTAGATAAAATTCAGTTCAATTTCAAATATGCAAAGTAATTTAATATAAAAATTACGAAACAAACATAATTAACTAGACAAAATTTATGTTCTATAAATTAATAGTTAATATTATAAAATAGATTTGATAGTTATTGAAAATTAATATATTTAATTTTAAGTCAAATAAAATTTTGGATCATATTAAATATTATAACATAAACTCTAAAATATGAAAAAATATAATTAAATGCTATTAAGTAAAATACGAACATTAATATATGATAAAAAATATATATAAAAAAGTTAATCGGATATTATATATAAATATTACTATATAATTAAAGAGAATGACAAAATATAAATTTAGTTTAAAGCATTATATAAATTTTATAGAAAAATATAAAAAATTAAGATATAAAAATAAATATATAATTTAAATATATTTTAAAGTATTATTTATATAAATTTTAGAGAGAAAGAAATAGAAAATAATAAAGATATAAAAATAAAAATAAAAATAATATGTATATTAAAAAAATAATTAAACCAGTCAATTAATCAAAATTATTTCAGTCCGTGAACCAAAACCGAAATATCTCAAATTTATAACCTAAATTGTAACCATTCGGTTAACCAAAAAAATTGATTCGATTTCAGATAGATTTTTTAGTTAACCATTTTTTCGATTTATTTTGCTCAGCTCTACCACAAATCATTCTTTATATTTTCTATTATCATCGAATTTATTGAATTTTTTATAGAAATTTTAATTTATTAATTGAACAAAGTAGTAGTATTTTTTCATATTTACTATAAAATTGTATGACTGGCTATCATTAAAAAAAAAAAAATTGTAGTGTTAGCAAACCTCCAAAATTTTAAATTTGTATTAAATTATGGATGAAATTAAAAAATGTACAAAATAAAAAGGACCCAGCAAAGGAAAGACTGGATCTTTATGGAGTAAATAGTAAATTAGTATCTCTTTCTCTCTCAGTCCAAGAAGGTGAAGCCTTCCATTTGCTAACAAACACTTTCTTCTTCAAATTCTCTTGCGGTGCTCTCTTTCTCTCTTACTCCTACTCTGTCTCTTTCCTTCTCTTCGTACACGTTTTCAATTTCTAATTCCTTTTCTTTCTCTATTTCTCAGCTCTGATTAATTCGTCGAAATCTCCCAGCTTTTCTGACTCTCCACAGTTTCACTGATTAATTTTCCAAGGAAATCTCTGTTTGATAAGATTAAGAAATTGGTATTCTGTTTTTCCACTTTTTTCTTTTTCCCTTTTTCGTTTTGTTGCTGTCTGGAATTGGAGAATTTGAACTTGTTCCACTTCTTCTAAGGCTCTTTATTTGTTTTATTTTTATTTATGTTTTATGCTGAGTTTTGCTTCCAGAAAGGGGAAAGGAGAAATTTTTTTTATAGGGGTGAAAAGAAATGGAATATTCAGATATTCGTGTTTCTGTGTATGTTTCTTCTTGTTTTCTTGATCGCCAAACGGGTCATAGTCAATCTGTTTATCCACTGTCTGGCTGTTGAGAATTTATGTTTGAATTTTCTGATTGGTTTTTATGGTCCGTTTTGCAGTCTTTAGTAACAGAAATCTAGTGCTGCCTAATAAATGGAATTTAATCTTTTTTGCATGGGAACTACTATATATACATGTGATAATTATTGCCAATAAAAGGATGTATATGTGATCTTCCATTTCCAAGTGATGATCTTCTTTTCTTTTTTTCTTTTTTTTTTTTTGATTTTCTGTTAATAGTCTTGTTTCTTTAAGTGAACAGCACAAGTGTGATGTGAAATCAATGCTTTACTTCTGCTTCCCTTGCACAATTTCACGTCTCATACATTTTCATGGATCATAGGTTTTAGTTTGCAGATTACTTTTATAACTTCTGTACTGTATGTGCTATGCTTAATAATTTTACAGTTGGAAATATATTAACGTTTTTATCTAACTCTGTGCAAAGTAGTAAACTATTAACCAGGATTCTCGAATATGGTTCTAAATTTTAATGGATAAAGGGAAGGAACACAGTTCCTGACATGGAGTCTGGTTTCTTACTTAAAGAATTGTATTCAGTGTGATTTAAATAGAGGGGAACTGGACTGTCTTAATCTGTTTGTCTGGGTGTTGTTAGGTCTTATTATACACATCCTAATTGCAGTCTTCTAAACTTGTGACAAATCCGTGTACATGTGATTCTATTTCATAAGGTTGGTGTTACTTGAGATTTAACTCGGATCAAGTTTATTTTTTCTACAGGATAATGGCTGCAAAAATCGTTCCTGCTCAAGCTGAGACCTCATTTGAGTATGAGCTGTTTGAAGGTGATCCTGACCACCTTAGAACCGTTGTAGCCTCATCAAACCAGTCAACCCCTTGGATTGAACCAGCAAAATTGAAACTTAGACACAGAATTGGTAGGGGTCCTTTTGGTGATGTCTGGTTAGCTACTCATCATCAATCAACTGCAGATTATGATGAGTATCATGAAGTAGCTGTCAAGATGTTGCATCCAGTGAAGGAAGATCATTTGAGGGTTCTTTTGGATAAGTTTTATGATCTATTTCTAAAGTGTAAAGAGATAGAAAGTGCTTGTTCTCTTTATGGAATTTCAATTGTAAATGGAAAGGTGAGTGATTTTATCATATGCTTTGATGCACCATGGAAATTTGCTTTTCCTTTCAATAGTTATGCAGAAATTATACCCATGGCCCATTGCAGATAGGCATCATCATGAAGTTTTATGAGGGATCCATTGGTGATAAAATGGCTCGTCTTAAAGGAGGGAAGCTTTCATTAACTTATGTTTTGAGGTGCTGTCCATCATACCCTTTCTTTCGTTGTTTGTTTCTTTCTTCCTCTTAATTTTTTCATGTTCTTGCAGGTACGGGATACAGTTGGCACAGGGAATTTTTGAGTTGCATGCTAAAGATCTCCTAGTTCTTAATCTTAAACCTTCAAACTTCCTCCTTAATGAGAATGATCAAGCAATTCTGGGAGATGTCGGTATTCCTTCCCTACTGCTTGGAATTCCGTTGCCACATTCAGATATGTCTCGCAAGCTTGGAACCCCAAACTACATGGCTCCAGAACAATGGCAGCCAGACGTAAGAGGTCCACTATCCATAGAGACTGACTCTTGGGGATTTGCATGCAGCATTGTGGAGATGTTGACAGGCATTCAGCCTTGGTGTGGGAGAACAGTTGAAGAAATTTATGATTTAGTGGTTAGAAAACAAGAGAAACCACGGGTTCCTGAAGGCCTTCCTCCTCCAATTGAAAATATTCTTCATGGCTGCTTTGATTATGACTTCAGAAATCGACCCTTAATGACAGACATAATGCGTGTATTTAAAAGGTAGTTGTTGCATTGAATTTTTATATCTTTCTGACAAAGTGGTGAAATTTTCAGTACAAAATCAGTTTTACCTTTCATGCATTAGAATTGTATATGGGTTCCATTTATTAAGCATGATTGCTTTTGTATGGATATCACTTGCTTATTTGTGAATGTGATAGAAGGAGCTCTGAAGCTGGGCAGTAATTGATGCTAAAATTTCAGTTATACGAGTACCAATTTGAAATGGCATACCCGTTCAGTACTGAAGTTTTAAATTAGATACCTTGAGATCTTGTCATTATTTGGGTTTCATCCGCACAAACACCGACAAAAAGAACAAATTAAAAATGAAAAAAAAAAACAGTGAGAGAGAGAAAAATGAAGGAATTAGCCTTAAAGCACTTTACAGTGACACATTAAAAAAAACTTGGAATTTTCATTTCATTAATTTTTTTTTATTTTGCTTTCAATTTGTGTTTATATTTAAATCTATACTTGTATAGGACTTGATCTTGATGCAATAATTGTTGTTGTTGTTGTTTTTTTGCACCTTTATGTTGTTGGTTTCTCATCTATTGAATAACAATTTGCAGCACGCAGAGTTTAGTTTCTGGTGATGTTGGCTGGACAGAACTTGGGTGCAGAACAATCTCTGACAAATCAGGCGACACTGGTTACTCCGAGTGGCTTCTTTTGAAGGATCATCTACGGGTGGGGGATGTGGTCCGATCTAGAAAAGCACCCAATTCAGGCAAGACTGAAAATATGGATGTTCCAGAAGCAACTGTAGTAGGCTTGGAACATGATGCAGATAGGGAAGGCTTTGTTTTGGTGAGGGTCCTTGGTGTGCACGACCCATTAAGAGTTCCTTCTTCAACATTGGAGCGTGTAACTTTTGGCCTGGCAGCTGGTGATTGGGTACGCTTGAAGGAGGAAGACAAGAAGCACTCACCAGTGGGAATTCTTCATTCCATCAATCGTACCGGAACTGTGGCTGTTGGATTCATAGGATTGGAAACTTTTTGGAAAGGAAATTCTTCGGAGCTTCAGATGGCAAAATCTTACTTTGTTGGCCAGTTTGTGAGGCTGAAAGCTAGTGTTCTCAGCCCTCGATTTGAATGGCCTCGTAAAAGGCCAGGGACCTGGGCGACTGGGAAGATTTGGTGGATACTACCTAATGGGTGCCTTGTCGTCAAGTTCCCAGGGAGATTTACTTTCGGAAACGAATATAACACATTCTTAGCTGATCCAGCTGAAGTGGAAGCTGTTTCTTTTAATACTTGTCCAGGGATGGTTAAAAAATATCAGCATCTTGAGGATTTCCATTGGGCTGTGAGACCTCTTCTGATAGCATTGGGTATATTCAGTGCTATGAGAGCAGGAATTTTCATAGGGAAGAAAATGGGGAGTTCCAAAGGTAAGAAGTCTCACTCCGTTTCTGTGCAAAATGATAGTCAGCATGTGGATGGCCAGAATAGCAGCAGCCAAGCATGGTTTCCACCATCTGTAGCAAATATTCTGGGTGTAAGCAGCAGTGGTGGACGGTAATTAAGCTTCTAAAGTTTGCAAATTTCTCTGTAGGTAATAGGGTATTTAACTAACTGTTTGTTCTAAGTTCTGGTAGGAACTGTAAAGGTGCTTGGCTGTTGATAGAATTACTGTGAAGATGCCTGTATGCTTGTGCAGCTTTTGCTTCTTAAGTTGTGATTTTATTGATCGTTTGACTATGAAATACTTACATAGCAACATTACTGGCGAATAATGAGCGAAACTGCAGTTACAATTCAAAATAAGAGTGATAAAAATTGGTATTTAACCTTCCTTCTGTTTGAAGACAACAAATTAATCGAAAAATATGCAACAAAAGATATCTTTGAACTTTCTAGTTCAGCTCGTGTAAAAGAAACATAATACACTCACAATACAACAGGAGTTTGTGGTACAACAATTATCCAACAACATTATTGTTACATACCAAAGAAACTGAAGATACATATATGCACGGAACCCATTAGGTTTTACCATCCAATTAGTCTCCACCAATAGTCACACTGGCCGCTTTCACCAGCTGCTCGGTCAAAGTTGACAGTCGAACAACCTCCATTTTAACCTCCTTCAAATATTCACTGTTCTCAAGATCAGAGCCATTTTGCTCTAACATGCTGATATCAGCATCAGTCTCGACAGTCAAGCTAGCTTTATTTAGAAGTTGCCCACTCAGATCTACAAGCTTATGTAGAGCACTGGTCGCTGCTTCGGCTTCCAGTTGAGTTGCCTCGAGTTGAAGCTTTTCGATAGCCAGATCCCCCACACTTTTCTCACCAATTTTTTCCTGTGCCAATGCATAAAGCTTCTTTAGATCATTAGCATCTTCGACCATTTCATCCTTGAGTCTTCTCAATTCCTTTTCCTTGGCGTCTAAACTCCCCAGTACTGCTTTGAGCTCCTCGTTTTTGACTGTAAGAGCCCTCTGTGAAGCTAGGACTTCCATTTCTTTCATTCTTAAGTTTTCTCTGGTAATTTTGAGCTCATTTTCTAGCTGTTCCTTCTGATGCCTAAATTCATCACTTGGCTTGTAAAACTTTTGTTGCATGAGTTCCACACTCATGCTCTCAGGCTGCACAAATGGGTGATGATCTTCATCATTGACAGAAATAACAAGTTTGTTAGTAAGATCTACGATGCGCTCTACTACAGTTTCAGCTTCGGACATTTTCAGCCTTGTGTCGTCCAGCTCATCTTCTATTATCTGAACATGCTCTTCCTTTTCCTTAAGCATTTTTGTTGCTAGAATTAGTTGGTCTTCCTTGTTACTCATAAGCATCTTTAACTCAGCAACCTCCTTCTCTACATCTTCCAACCTCTTCTCTGCATTATCGAGTTGTAAATCTTTCTCCTGCAGGACGAGCTGAAGAGAAGCCTGCTCAGCTTTCAAATGCTGTATTTCTAGCTTAGCCTCCACCAATTCTGACTCTTTCAACTGAATAAGACTGCCTATCTCCTCCAATTCAATTTTTTTGTGCTCTAGTTCCTGCTGTAGAGAGGATTTCTCTTTCATTGCCTGTTCCAAAGAAGATTTCTCCTTCTTCAACTCCCCTCTTAACTCTTCCATGAGCTCCTTCTCCATGGATAAGTCTTGTTAAAGCTCCTTGTTACGAGCCTCTGCAACCCTAAGCTTCAGCCTCTCACTTTTAACTTCTATTTGGGCATCTTTCAAACTATTCATATAAGTCATCACACTCTTCCTCTCTTCCTCGAGTTCAGCTAACTGCTTTTTTAATATCTTGTCCTGGTCTTCCATTCGCTTTCTAGATGATGCCAGTGATTTCTGTGAAGAAACCAGTTCAGATCTCACGTCCACGATAAGCTTTTTCACTCTTCTAAAATCCTCCATGGTTCCTCGAGTTTCTATAATTTTTTTCGATGCTTCATCTGTCAACTTCTTCAGTTCTTCCTGTGCTATTAACCATTCCATTGTCTGCTTCTCCAAGTTGGCCTCGGCAACTCTTAACTTCTCTTCTTCGCATTTCCTAAGAGTCAATGAAACTTCCAACTCTTCTTCTTTCTCTCGGACAGCAGTTTTGAGTTCTTGCAGCTCAATTTCTTGTTTCTTCACAATTTCATTGGCTTCATCCAATAATTGAGCCTTGTTTTGCAGTTCTGAGACCATTTTAGCAGATTCCTCGGTCCCCTTCATCAGTTCACTTCTCATTTTTTCCATTTCATACTCCTTTCCAGATAATGCAGATTGTGCAGCGATAATATCCTTCTCCCTCTCTCTAACTTTAAGTTTTAAATCTTCAATTTGCCTAGCTTGAGAAGTTAGGTTAAAATTTGCCTTCATAAGCTCTGCTTCTAGCCTTTCATGCTTAGAATGAGCAGCAGTAATTTCCTTTTGTCTTTGTTCCAACTCTTCCTTGGCACGATTTAAATCACTGTGCTCTGACAAGACCTGTTTTTCAGCATCTTGGAGATCTGCTTCCTTCTTCTTCAAGGCTTTCAAAACAGCCAGGAGATCGGACTCCAGGATTCCAAGGGTAAGCTGTGTTTGAACATCTGCACGGAGGTGAGAATCTCCGTTCATCTGCTCTTCAAGTTTCTGTGTCTGTGCAAACAATCTCTCAAGGAGAAGTCTAGCAGGTTCGGTTGCTCCATTGTCACTAAGGCTTGAATCACTACTGTTTAAGACTGATCTCACAATCAGCAATGAAGATGACCTTGATTTTGCAGTTTTTATTTTAGCCACTCTATTCTGATCCAAGTTGAACCTCCGCGAGAACAACTGCTGCAGAGCATAGAAGCTCCTCTAGTTATTAAACTATCAAGTTAAGCAAACAAAAACTGTTGCTTTCACCTTTTTTATTTCACAAATTTTCACAACATCAATCAAATTAAAACCACTGGAGGTGGGCATATTATACACTTTCAAGGCAAACAACGATTTTAGCAAAAGAGAAATGGAAATCTGTTTTTGAAAAACTAAGAGTAAAACCTAAGATGGCTCAGCATCATTTTCCGCAATATACAGAATTTCGAAACTCCATTCAATTTGAGTAATTTTCCATGGTTCATGTACATCTAAAATTGCAGTAGTCAAGAATCCAAAGTAATAACCAGAACAACAAAGGAGTTCAACTTTTTTTTTTTCATATCAGCAGCAAGAATAGTTAATTTTATAAACCAGAAATCACAAAGCCTGTAAAACTCAATCCTAGCATATCTCTAATCGACAAAGGGGAAATAACTGCTAATAACAAACTGAACTAGCAAAAATTCATAGACAAGTCACAAATTGTTCTCGAATCAATGAACAAAAGCAAATTCCTATCCCCTAGCATAATTCCTCCATTAAATTGAAAAAATCAACAAGATTAGAGAAAAACCTTCGGAGAATGGTTGGGCGGAAGAGACGAGCGAAGAACGGCTGAAAACCCCATGCGAGTCGGCTGTGAAACACAACAACATGCTCTTATCGAACTCCCACAGATTAAATTCAAAATCAATGAACTGGTTCTCCGCCACTTCTCTTAATAAAATTATTCTTTCGATTTGGAGTTGGAAGAAGAGAGAGAAAATGTGAATATTTTGGAGGGAAATGCCTGCGATGGCAAGCAACGAAGGAACTGGAACCTCAACTGCTCACTTTAGCGTACGCCGCATACTGTACGCCATGCTTCTTCGCCACATCTTGCGCCCAAGTCTAAATTGCGCCTCAGGTTGCACGTTAAGCAATGAATGTGTTGTTTTAAAGATGGACCCGTGGCAAACTCTTGTAGGCCTGAAATAAAGCGTGCATTGTGCCATCGTACTTTTGGAGAAATTTAACATGCTAAAATCACTAAAATATTTTTTTTATTGTCAAATAATATTTAAATTTATTTTTATGCTATTAAAAACATTTTATATTTAATATTTAAAATAAATAAATTTATTTGTTTTTTAAAAATAAAATAAATAAAATGCTTGACTATAATATGTTATTATGCATAAATTCAATAATGTAAAAGCTATGTCTATCATTTTTTTTTGGTTTGGCAGAAGAAATAATGTCCATCATGAATGAATATAATATAACTTTATCACATCTATGAATGAATATAATAACAGCTTTATCATACATGTAACTTAAATTAGATTAATCTACAAAAATTAAAATCTACGAGTAATTCTGATAAATGACACAAAAAATTTAAAAAAAATTACTTGAAAAATAATAGAATAATACCAACATAATTCACATAGAATGGGAGTGTAAATTTGACTTATCTTATATTAATATTAGTAGTGCAAACAAGAAAAATCACCAAAAAAATTTTAAAAAAATCTGGTGGAAATATGTGGAATGTGCATTCTATGCCTGCGGTGCTGATACGTTGCAAGAAAAGGGATAATAGTATTTTTTAGTGTGATATTCCAAGCAGTTACTTAACGACATAACGCATCTTTAAATTATACTATATTCAAATTAATTTTCATTCAAAATATTATCTTACGTTATCACAATAGTATCTTTGAATGAAATTTGCTGCATCCATAAAAATTCAAATATGAGATCACTTGCTTAATCAATCAGAATATTTTTTACTCACATTAACTTACGTCCGTAATAATAGTATTATTAATACAAAAATTGTGATGGGGATCTAGCGATGATCAAATAAATATTATTAATACATAATACATAATTAGACTAATATTAAAAATTAAATATTACAAAATTTTTGTAAATAAAAAGATTAAGAATTATATAATAGCTTTCCAAACTGTACTTTCATTTCTGTTTTTTATTTTAAATAAACATAGGAATATTAAATTACTATCAATCATATCATTTAAAATATGATTTGAAATGCAAGTAATTTTTCTTTGAAAAAAAAAGGAATTAAAACTTAAATTTAATATCTTTCCATATATTAAAATCAGCACATAAATAGCTTCAATAGAAACTATGGACCATTTTTTAGCATAAATAATTATTTATTGTAAAAAACCCATTTCGGTTAATTTTTAAATCATTTAACTTGAATTAATTTATAATTTGTTTCTCAATATTTATCTGATATCGACATTCTTCCAAATTCAACTAATACTATTAACCATTCGTAGTTATGTAATTACTTATTGAACTCAATAAATGTAAATACAAAGTATGGGAATTAAGAAAATTACATATATAATTTATAAATATTTTAAAGTTGAGATAAAGAAAAAAGTACAAAAATTTCCTTTATATTTTCTTCAAAGTTGTAATATATCTCTATTTTTTTTTTTAGTAAAAATTCCATACTATAATGAAACAACATTGTTATTATAGTGCTTAAGATAATGTTTTATTGACGAGGAGTTGTCTTGTGATAAATATAAACATTATCTTAATAATACAACTCCTCCTCAATCAATCAAATTCTCAATAAAAACATTATCTTAAACACAATATTGAAAAAAAAATTGAATTTTGCATTAAAAAAATAGAAATTAGAAGTTAAAAGTTTAACTGAAATTGATCCGAAGTTAAAAAAAATAACTAATATATTTATCTAAATATAGTTTAAATAATAATTTCTATGATAAAATGTTTAAAATGCTAACATTTATACATGCAAGTTTCAACAAAATCTAGTAATTGGGCCTGCACACATATGGTTGGGCTGTTAGCCTAATACCACTTATTGTGGTTTAAGGCCCGGTTCTGTTATTTTTGCTGAGATGTCAATTATTCAATCTCTGAAATTTAAAAATATATTACATAATTATTTATTATATATCTAGCTAATAATAAGATACCGCATAAAATAAAATAAAAAATGTAATTTTTGATTTATAAATAAGGCCTTAGGTGACATTACCCGTAAAATTAGTTTTAAATTGTTGATTAAGCATGATGATTATTCAAAAATTATCGTCAATCTCCAAGTTGATTTTGTACAATATCCTATTAGGTAGTGTTTGTTAACATTGGAAACGTCGGGATGGAAAGAAAATAAAATCATTTCAATTTTTCCTACCTTTCCAAAGCGTTTTTTAAAAAAAATGGATCATACAAAATATATTTTTTTAACTACCTATATCTTGATATTTCAAGATAAAAAATAACTAAAAAATTGAAGAAAAATTATTTTTGATTTATCCAAAAAAATTTAATAAATAATTGAAAAAAAAGATTTGAAATGCTTTTTAGTCTTATTTTAACTATTCCATATCTTGATCCGAAAAAAATTTCAGCTTTATCTAAAATTTTTTTATTTATGTTGATTTAATAAACGCTACCTTAGAGTCATAATCAACGGAAATGGGAAAGTGATTTAAGAAACTGAATAATGGTATTATAAAAAGCATGTGTATATTAAAATTTTGTTGGTTGGATGCATAATTATTAAAAAGAAGAATAAAGGGAAAAGGTAAGAGGAAAAAGGGATCCAAAATGAGCACTTTTCTCCCCAAGTGACTCAATCAAAATCAAAACGAAATCCAATAAAATATTTGAAGTAGATAAAGGGAAATCATGAGTGAAAATAACAGCCAAAGTACTTATCTTTGGAGTGATTAGATTAGATTAGATAAAGATATAGGTGAGGTTAGGTTTGAGGAAGATGTGACCATGATCAATCCATGGATGGTACGAGGTTTATCCCCATTTTAATTTTCATTTAACTACCAAACATAATTAATCAATTAATTCTCTTCTTAATTTTTCACTTTACACTTGTCCCCCGTTCATTGGAACACGCTTCCCGTCCTCATCATGTACTTCTTTTATTTTTTTTATCTATCATTTTTATTATTTTTATTATAATTAATAAATAATAAATTAATTAATTTAATATTAAATTACGTAATTAGAATTAAATTATTAAATTTATTTGGTTATAAGTATATTAAAAAAGAAAAATAAATTATATTATATTAAAAATTATAGATAAATAAAATTTAAATTTTACTTAAAAGTAATATATAAAATAAAACGGAGTGAATATTCAAAAGCTAATAACCTGGCATTATGACAAGTATATATGCTAAAAATAGTTTGCATGCAGTTGATTTTCGCCGGTTTTGTTTCGGGTTCAATCAAGAATTAACTAAATTCATCTACATATATAATGTGCATTAATTGAAACAAAATCGAATTTATTATTATTAATATTATTATTAAATGTTAGTTATTTTCATGTGTACGTGGAGTACTTGATTTTTGTTCTCATCTGCATGCATATTCATGTTTGTAAATGTAGGTTGGAATACGAGTGTCCTCATGCACGTAATTTCAACTACTACCGTCAAGTCAGAGAAACAAAAGATATTGAGAAATGAAAAGTTTACAATATCCAAATTTACCCAAAACAAAATTTTCAAGTAAAAACATAATTTAAAAAGCTTGTTATTTGATAACAAAACTAATTTAATTTATTATATAACTTTATCGTATTTAAAATTATAACTGTACACAAACTCTTAACTCTATAAATAGTTAAATCGGTTATTTACTAAAATATAATTTTTTTTCCTTTTTCATCCTATTTTTATTCACTTATATATGATTTTTTTCCTTTTCATCCTATTCTAAATATATTTCATGAATTTTTTCTATTCGAAAAAACCTAACTTGACCATTAGAAATTTTTTTAAACCTTTACAGTTTTTTATTCTCTTATCCTTAGTACTTTAATAAGAGTTGTACAATTTATTTGATAATTCAATTTATTTTGGTTTGATATTTTGTTTAAAACTAAAAAATTAAATATCATTTTAGTTCTGTATAATAGAAAATAAATCAAATAGCCAAACGTTTAAATGGATGCTTGCATTAGGAACAATCATAAAAAAAATAAAATCAAATAAATTATAAAAGAATTTAATATGAAAAAATAGAGATGACAACAATTAAATAAAATTATAAATAAACATATATTTCCTCCATCCCATTTTAAAATATATTTTTTTATTTTTTACGAAAATTAAAGAAATAATTAAAATATATCGATTTCATAAAAAATTAGAGTAATTGATAAAAATATTATTTCATATTTTTAAGAATTTTATTTAATTGTAGTTAAAAGTAAAACGTGATAAGAAAGATAATTATTTAATAAAATGTATAATAAATATGAGTATATACATAAATCTATTGCTCAAATTTTGAAAATAACATTAAAGTGGAATAGAGCAAAACAGAAGTAAAGATCTACAGAATTTGAAAAAAAAAATTACAAATGTAATTAAAATAGTAAGATTTTTATATAAAAAAGCATTGGAAAATGGATTATAGTTAAAAGACTATTCTATTAATTTTTCTCCCTTCAAAATAAAAACTAAAAAGCAAGTAATTATATAATTTTTTATTTAGAAAAATATCGATTGCGTATTTATTTATTAAAATAGTAATAATAGAATTTTATATGAAGCTAATTAAGAATCCATATTTTCCTTGCAAAAGAAAAGATCCAGCCTGTAAAAAATGTACACGGAGGACGAGAATGATAGGGCGGGATACACAAGATAGCTGCTCCACACAGATACCTTTGACTTTGCGTGTAAGATCCGGCATGATCTTTTGCAAACAGAAAAGAGGAACGGCGGAGATTGAGTATGGGAGAGTGGATAAGAGATAAAAGCCGTTGATGAAGGTCGTGCAGACGTATAATAATAATAATGTAATAAAATGAGAGAGATTGGGTTTGGTAATGATCAATGATCATGTTATTATGTTTTTTCATAGTACGCTTCGCGTGCGTGTGAACAGTACTCATTCTTTGTAGATCTTTCTGTGGGCCCCTTTTCGACATCCCTTTGCCCCACGTTTTCTATTTTTACCTTAAAAAAAAAATTATTTTTGTTTTACAAATAAATCGAACAATATTTTAATTTATTCCGTTCTATTTTTATTACCGATAAAAAATTTTATTTTATTTTATTTTATTTCATATACGTTAGTAATTATACCGATATTTAAATCAACATTAATAAGTTAAAATTTATTATATTATAAGAGAAATAAGGAAAAAAATAGTGCTTATTTAAGCTTATGGTTGAAAGTGAAATAACCATTTGTCTTCTTCTGTGTGATGGCTTAATTCAAAATGGCCCACCACCATAAATTAGCACTAATACTAATAAGCAATTAAATTAGTATTAATTGATTCATTTTTTATTTATTTTTCTTCAATAGATTCTAATCAAAATAATTACTTAATTATGAATTAAATAATGAAATTTTAGCAAAAAAAAATCATTTTATTTTCTTATATGTAAATTTTTTTGAGTAAAATGTAAATTATATTTGTCTATCTTTTTTTAAATTTTTAATGTAATTTAATTTTTTTCAATAAAAATTAATTAAATTTAATAATTTAATTAAATTATGTAATTTAATATTAAATTTAAATTTAATTAATAATTTTAATTATTATTAAAATAATAAATATAACAAATAAAAAAAATTGAGGTTAACGTATTCAAAGCAAATATTTTTGTAGATAATTTTTCATAATGCCACGTCATATAATGTTAAAAAAGAAAATGAATAAAGAAATAAAAGGAGGACCACTACAAGCACGCTGGGACCTACTCCAAATCTGAAAAATCTACTGAAATGTGATTCTCTGCACATAAATAGCCGTCAATTTTGTGTAAGATTACGAAATTGCCCTCACCTCGTTCTTCACAAAAAGGGATTAGGCCAAGCTGCTTCCTGCCTAGAGTACTATATGTTGCTTTTACAGCTATATCTCATTATATCATTTTTTTAATTACTCCATATTTAAACATATTATTATACTCTAATTTATTATCAATAAAATATTTCAAGTGCCTCCCAATGCCTTCCTAATTCTACTTCGGATAAGATAAATAAATAATTAGTTAGACATAATAAAATCTATCCAAATTCAATTTTTCACTTTATACAATTAAAGAAATTTTAATTATTTTTTTTTCTAATTCTACTCTTATTAAAAGTTAAAAAAATTAAATATTGGATTGGAATTTTAAAATTAAACTAATTTAATTATTATTTTAACATGTTTGTAAGGTAAAACAATGACTCTTATTATTCAATAAAGATAATTTGAATTAATAAAATTTACTTTCTTTTTTTATATGTTACTTTTATTTTTTACTATAATTAATAAATAATAAATAAATTTAATATTTAATATTTAATTATATGATTAATATTAAAATATTAAATTTAATTATTTTTAATTTTATTGAAAAATTTTAATTAAAAAATAAATTAAATTATATTAAAAATTTAAAAATAATCCATTAATAAAATTTATATTTTATTCTAAAATGATAGATAAAAGAAAAAAAAAGGTGTAATAATCTATGGTTGAATTCAAACCTTGGATTATATCCAGTCAGGTTGATAAATTAAATGATTTTAAATTAAAGTAAAAGAAACCTTGAAGGAAAGGTCTCATGATCCAATTGCTCAGTTTTCATAGAATGTGATCGTAATATATATATATATATATATATATATATATATATATATATATATATATATATATATATATAAGCAATCACAATTATTTTTTGTCATTAATTAATTAATTAATACAACCAAACAATTTACCTTAATCAAAAAATCTGTCCATGATCAAATCCTAGCAATATTAAAAAAAATAATGCGCGGGATGTGATTAGGGATGATCACGGGACAACTATTAACCTAGTGCGGGGGTGAAATCGTTTTCAAAAGTATTTCAGAGAAAAAAATTTCCTCTATCCCTATCTTCACGAGGATCCCCATTCCCACAAGAATCCCCATGACTGCATAAAAATATTTTATTTTTAAAAAAAATATAATTATAATTAAAATATAATATTTGATAATTAATTGTAATTGAAATATAACACTTAATAATTAAAAAAATATAAATTTAATTACAAATTAACTTAATATAAATTTTAACAATTGATAAATTTAAAATTAAATAAAATTTAAAATTAAATTATATAAATATAATTAAATTTAATTACTAAATTTTGAAAGTAAAAATTATAATTTCCATTTTCGTCCCAAATTCTAAGTCGAAAATTATTTTTTTTCATATCCATCCTCACGGAAAAAGTTTTATGGGATTTCCAGCCCTTTTTGGTGCGATTCCCCATCGAAGGCATGAATTTTCTGCTCCACGATCATCTATAGGCGTGATTGTAGATTATATAGAATAATTATATATAAGCGTGTTTGTTTATAAGAGAAGTGAGCTTAATTAAAAAAATAAAATTAAAAAATTAAAATATTCTATTTTAAGAATAGGAAAAACGTAAGATATACCAATCAGCATCGTACCGACAAGTCAAATATTGCAGTGAAAAATCTGTTTTTTTTTTATCCTTAATTTTGATTGCGTGTGTTCTCTTCCGTTGACGTTTATGTTTGACTAATCATTTTTTTTCTTCTCGCATTTTTTCTTTTTTTTTTTATTCCAAATATTAATTCAATGTACACGTATATGATACGCATATATTTAGATTATCTGACCATATGATTTTTTGTCGAACAATTTATATTTATATGAACGACGGATATTTATGATAGATATTTACACTGTATACATCGATCATCGTTATGTTTGATAAATTTTGTTTAAATCATTTAAAATTTGGCAGCATCGTACATACTCGAATAATTGAACCAATCATTTAATAGCCATAATTTTGTTTGGTGACTAATCAAATATTGACTTAATGAATGTTGATATTACGTGAAAACTATGTTTTAGTTCACAAAATTACAATAAATTTAGGTTATTCGTGCGAGTTGAATTTTATTTCATATTAGTAATCCAACTATACAACGTGGGTTTCTCAAGCATTAACCACTTTTGATATCCTATCCAAACATTACGAGTATTAAAAAACTCAACCCAACATTTAGCCAATATACTACTAATGACCGGTCTCGATATATAATATTAATTATCCAATTTTAGCGAATTTTGCTAATGCAAAAAGAATAATTTGATGAATTTTCGATAAAACGGATAAAATTTAAGAAAATAATAAACTTGAAGAGTTCGCTTGAAATCAAATAAAAATTTCATATTCTATTTTTGTCCCACTTTAAAAGTTTATTTTATTTTATTTTATGGCACTTTAAATATATTTTTCAAAATTTAAAAAATAGATTTATATATATATTTCTATTTATTATATATTTTATTAAATATTTTTTATCATTATTTATTTTAATTAAAATTAAATAAAATTTTTAAAATTATAAAAGGATATTAATTGCCAAACTCTATTAAATTTGTGAGTTATTATTAGCACTAGATAATCCTATTAATTGCCAAACATTAACGGCGCGATGCTTGTAGGTGACAATGAAAGGAACCCTTAAACGCTAGCAACTGAAACTATGTCCCAATTCAAAGAGTCACTTTCTGTAGTTGGGTTATTTTTCAAATATTAATCGATTTATTTTTTTTATCTGTTATTTTTGAATAAAATTTAAATTTTATTTATTTATTATTTTTAATTTTTTAATATAATTTAATTTATTTTTTTAATAAAATTAAAATTAATTAAATTTAATAATTTAATTTTAATTATATAATTTAATATTAAATTAAAATTTATTTATTATTTTAAATTTTAATAAAAATAATAATAGTGATCGAAGATAAAAAAGAATGCATAGAGTGTTTATTTATTTTACTCGTTAATAGATGAAAGACAAGGAGTTGAATTACAGATGCTCAAGAATCGCGTGGGCGGCTGAATTGGTTTAATAGCGAAACAGCATCGGATTGGCCAAACATAAATAGACAAAATAGTGTGATTTAATGCGCTTATCGTCTTTCCTTAGATTACATAGAGAAGAGAAAAGATTTGATCTTTATGGCAGCTTAGCAGAAAGGAGGGAATTAAACAATACCCTCTTAAATAAATTTCCAATTTCCAGCACAATTTCACACTCACACAACCAAAGATTGTTTCTTTTTCCTCTCTTTCCAAAATTAAGTCGCAACCCATCATTGCTATAGCACAGCTGCAGGAGAAGATAAATGTTTGCAGCAGAGAATGGACTCAAGGATGACCCTAGGCTACAAGTCATTTCTGAAGCTATTAGGGTTGTGCCTCACTTCCCCAAACCAGGTTTTCCTTTTTTTTTTTTGTTTTTTTTTTGGGGGAGGGGGAGGGGGTGGGAAGATTGACTTTTTTTTCCCCTTTGTGGAATTTTGTCGAATATATTCTGTATGAGAATTGTTTTGTTGACAGGGATAATGTTTCAAGACATAACAACGTTGTTGTTGGATCACAAGGCTTTTAAGCACACAGTGGATATTTTTGTTGATCGTTATAGAGATATGGGCATTTCTGTTGTTGCTGGTAACAATTTTCTATCCTTTTTCAGCAACTGAAATTTTTTTTTTTTTGAAAAATTAAAGAAAGGAATTTGTGAAGAGTTGAATTTCCTATTTTTGAGCATTGGATGTCCACATTTTTGAAGATAATCCCTTTGCAGCAGTATTTCACTTCCTTGTGACCCAAGAGGACATAAAAGGGAAAAACTTGCATAGTAATTTTCCCATCCTAAATAATATATATATATATATATATTGTTCTTCATAAATTTCCCCTTTTCATTAGCTGAATGGCAGTTTAATTTGTCCCCTTTGCTTTATTTACTCTCTTGCTTGAACTTTTCAAGGCACTTTTTTGCTTTATCAACTTTCTTGTGCTGTTTTATTTCCAGTGACTGACTATAATAACCAATCCAATGATAAGTTTCTGATTTTGATAGCATGTCTTGGTTTGCTGGGCTCTACCATGTGACAATTTCATTGATACTCGATGATTGGCAGCAAGATTTCATTCATTTGAAAAGAATACTCCAATGGCAGTAAAGGAGAATCGATGGTCAAGTTCTTAATAGAACAAGGGTAAAAAGGGAATTTTCTAAGATAGAGGTTAAAGAGCTTGTTTGATACAGCTGAAAGCTTTTATATAATGTCTGTCCCCACTGCATTAAGTGAACGAGTTATTAATACCCAATATTAATTCTGGGTAATGGCTAGCAATAGCACACTCCTTTAATGTAGCTCTTGAATGTCTGTAACGTTTATACAGCTCGGATCCCAACTGAACTTAAGGAGTGACCGTTAGAAAACTCGGTTGTCTATACTTAAACTCTTAACGTCAATTATGAGTAAATTCGAATCATGTTTAAAAGAATATTTGCTGCATAAGTATTCTTATCACTATCAAGATTTCATGACTAGATGACTGTTTCTGCTCTTACATTGAGCGTTATATATGCAACTTAGGGAGCTACTTTTTCATTTGTAGGAGTTGAGGCAAGAGGTTTCATGTTTGGGCCGCCCATTGCCTTAGCCATTGGTGCAAAATTTGTACCTTTAAGAAAACCAAGAAAGCTGCCAGGTACTTTGATTTAGAATATAGATATGTGAAACCTATGTGTATACTGATTAACTGGGTATGGACTGTATTGATAGTTCTGATAGTTCGTGCCTGCATCAATCTCTAATGCCTGAGTGTGCTTGGTATCCAGGTGCAGTGATCTCTGAGCCATACATACTCGAATATGGAACCGATTGTTTGGAGATGCATATTGGTGCAGTTCAGCCAGGGGAACGTGCAATCATAATAGATGATTTGATAGCTACAGGTGGGACTCTGTCAGCAGCAATAACACTCTTGGGTAAAATTGTCAGCCCCTTCGCCACTCATTATCTTTATTCATGCTGTTTTATCCTTTTTTTTTTTTTCCTCACAAGGTATCTCATATTGTTGTTACTTAGAACGTTCGGGTGCAGAAGTTGTCGAATGTGCCTGTGTAATTGGGTTGCCTGAGGTCAAGGTAATCATGAACAACACCATTTTTTGTGCCTATTGTATTGTTTGTCCTTGTAAACTCCTGAAAATGATGAAAGGGTTGGAAGAAACATTAGTTCTATATGGAGGTAACATGGGGGGAAGAAGATTGACTTTGTATTCCTTTATGTCTCTTTATTTTTCCTGCTTGATCTGCTTCTTTGAACTAATCCATTATCAAGCAGGTCTTTAGAATCTTAATTCGAGCTGAAAGAGCTAAAACAAAAGAAAAGAAGAATTCTTACTCAGCTATAGAAAAATTATGGAATTTTGTCTCTGATAAATTGTTCTTTGACATTGATGTGTTTCAGGGCCAATGCAGGCTCAACGGAAAGCCACTTTACATACTTGTTGAGCCACGCCAAATAGAAGATTGTTATCATGGTAAATACATACATTTTTCCTTCATTTTGGCTTGCTCTGCTTTTATGCAGGAATAGAATATAATGCTAATGTCTATTGATCGCCTAAAGAAATCTCCATGTGCAGAGTATGAATTAACAATTCAGTATGGCATGGTTGCAGATGTGTGAATGTGCATATGCTTGGGCTGACTTGCAGAAAGAGATGATGCTTGAGCAAATAGTCAATGACATGTTGATATGTTCTGCTATGATTTGTTTTCTTGTGTTTCCAAAATGGAATATGGTGTTCAGGTTTTGGAATGATGCGCTCATCATCTAAATTCGTATGCCCTTTTCTTGATTAACTACCTTATTCCTCGTCTCTGTCTTTGGTTCCTAGTACCTTTCCCAATGGTCCTTAAATTAATCCGAATTTGTGTCCCATTAAACATTATATTATTGAGCAATATCCAATAACATCTAAAATTGGCATAACAGGTTACATATTGCAAATACACTAAAAAAAAAAAAAGAAAAAACTTGTCCACTCATACGTTCCTCTTTACAATACTTGTATTCTAATAGACTTGACTACCATGAGAATAGAAAGTAAGAAAGGCTAATTTCTTTGTGATGATTTCTGTGTGGAACAACAAAATTACAATTTCTGGTTCGATGATAACATCCTTTTAAAGCTGGGGATCAATAACCAGTAATGATCACACTGTTATTTTTTTCCCAAAACAAAGGTACAATTCTTGAAGTTTTACTCATCTTTCTACATTATCAGTTTTTGTTGAAGTCTGGTCACTTTTCCTACCCTTGTTGACTGTATCAAGAGCAGAACGCATGACAGCATTCACTCTTTTCCTTAGTTTAGCATTATCGGTGATTATATTTGCTAGCATCTTCCTCAGTTCTTGATCTCCCACCCTCGTTTCCTCATCAGAAGAAGCATGTTTTTTGTCTTCAAATAACGCTTCAGCCTAAGTTAAAAAAAAAAAAGGGACTTGCCAGTAAGAATTGAAGGAAGAAAACCAGTACTGGCATAGGCAAGAGAGACATGGGACCTACTTTTATGTTTAAATGCAATCCTAGGTGGAAATAGAAAATTAATATGTAATAGTAAGGTTTGTCAAAATGAGAGTCAAAATCACAAGTCATACAGGCAGGCAAAGGCTTGCATTTGTATGCTTCTTTTACCAAGTGGACCAAATGCCTAGAAAGTATATTTTATATTAAAGCACAATTGTAAACATTAAGTGGGGTCCATTATTAATGACAAGCAGATTTATAAACGGTACCTCTGTAAGAAGGCAGCCTATCTGATCATCAGAAGTTGACAACAAATCTAAAGCATCAGCCAGTGAGAAATCCACAATAAATTTATCATCGTCCTCACCCGACAAATTAAGGTTGCACTCTTTAAGCCGGTTGCAAAGGGTACTACAATCATGTAGCAGCTTTTCTCGAGCATTTTCCTCACGCATACTCGTTTCTCTTTCCTCATGAAGACACTTCTGAAGAAAAGAACCATGTCACCAAATCATCAGATAATTAAAGCATCCATACTCAAATTCAGTAGATCTTGAATCAATTTTGGAATGATTGCAATAGCTGCATGCAAAAATACAACAGCATTTTTTTTTTTTCTGAATTCCATCATGAATGCATGGTTCATGCAAAAAGAATAACATAATTTGAAAACAAACTTAGTACATAATACATGATTAGCAATGCCATAACTACCTCCATTTCAGATTTCTCCTTCAGAGATTGAATAAGTTGCACCTTCAGTTCTGCCTCTGAACTTGTCAGAGATTTGAACTCTTTAGCAAGAAATTTAATATCTGCTTTTGACTTTGCTTCTAGCTCCTTGTACTGTTTTGATAAAATCTCAAGCTGCTTCCTTGTATCATTCAACTGTTGTAGTGGGACGTATTCCTCCATATTAATGGATCCAATTTTTGATTCTGTACTTGAATTTCCATCCTGTAGCAGTTATATGCATCATAATTAAACTTTCCACTAGCAAATTGATACCAAATGCACAATTTACTGAAGACAATTATAAGAAAATCATGAAATCTGCCAAAACTATTCTTGATGCCTAACCTCTTTAGACTTTAATTTCAACTCCATTTCTAATGATTTCCGCCTTAGCTCTTCCATATCCCACTGCATTTGAGTGAGCCTTTCCCTCTCAATCAAAATAGCTTGCTGCAGGTTTTCTTTGTTTTTCTGTTTAGTAATCTCAAGTTCTGCCTCCAAATCCTTCACCTGAAAAGATACAATTGGTTAAGGCCCCTTTCATGAAATCTACAGGTAAATATTGATGTAGCAAGATAGTGAGACAATAAAGTGTGCGGAAAATTTCAATTTCGTATGTCTGATAGGCAATAATGACTATATGCAAGCATAAAACCCAAAAAAACCGCTACGTACAACTTAAGCAAGAAACAGAGTATTGACCCTATAAATGAACAGTCTCTTAAAAGTAACCTAAAGGTGCATCTGGAAAGAATGCTTGAATCTTACAATGGCATACCTTTGTTGTAAGGTATCCTTTCACAGCTATTTCTTGATTTAGTCTAGCAATAAGGTCCTCCATGTCTGTTTTTGCTGAGACCAATCTCCGCTGCATGGTCAGTAGAACTCTGTTCATTTTATGACGCTGATCCAAGGGAAGGACTATTTGCGCATCACCTGAGAACTGCGACTCTGTACTTCCTAGGATTCCTGCCATGCTTGAAACCTCAGCACCTCCAGGAATATCAAGAGATCCATCACCAGATGAATTTGGCATGCCAAAATTTGAAATTTCACTGCCCCTAAGAGAGCTTCCATCACTTCCAACACTCTCGCTAGACAACTTCCGAGAATGCCCAAAAACCTTACCAGGCTCGGGCTCAGAAAAAAGTTCCATCCCATTGCTAGAAAGAAATGAGCTTTTAGAAGAGTTTCCATTGAATGTATCCTTCCCTATGACACTGTTCCCATGTGTGGCATGCGGTTTGTGCCTTGGAAAACCTTCAAGCTGATCCAGAATAGTCTGTCCCATAAACAGTCCCTCATCAATGTTGGACATCCCATACTTCACAAGCTTTTCTATTGGATTTGTCAAATCTTCATCCAATGTTAGATCCTCCATCCCAACTTCAAAGTGTTCATCCCTAGCTAACCTTGGTGTTCCAAGCTCAGATGTCTCATAAGCAGTATCACTACCATAATCTGATGTAACTGATGAACCACCAGCAGCCAGAGGTGTTGAATGTGGAGGTAACTTGAGAGAAGGCATATCGACAGAAGGACTTGCCTCGGATGACTGCTGATTTTCATCCTGGAATGCTGAAAAAAATATAAAATTACATACAAGATCAATTTCTTACAATTTAAAATATTTGTCAAATCAAAGAACTTGTAAAAGTCACGAGAAATTTTTAAGACATTCACTTTCCCTTGAATATAAACAAGAGAGAAGATAGTTAAAGGTGAACTTTATGCAATGAATAACACGTACCAGACCTCGCAGCAGCTTCTAGTTCAAGAAAAGATGCCACAGCCATGCTTCGTGATAAGTCAATGTCAGATAGCAGCTTTGTCATCCACTCCTCCAAAGAGCACCTTCTCTGTAACAACACTAAGTCTTTTAAGAATATTAGTCACTCCTATGTAAATTCTTTCATCACAATATCCAAATATATTCAATAAAACCACACTAGATATATGTACACATTCTCATATGATTTCCAAAACTTTGCACAAAATTAGAAGCCTACCAAAGACAACCTATGGAATTATGTTGAGTACATGAATTAGCGTGCGCAAAGACGAGGTGCTATTGGCTACAAATAGAAAGTAAAAATGTAGAAAATAAATTTTACAACCTAGTGAAGAAGTAACCTGCAAGTCCATAGAAAGGAAAATATCAAATTTAACCAAAAGGTCCATTCCGTACCTCTTCCAAAAGTGCCCTGCTTTTCATGCGCAGTAGTCCCTTTGGTGGAGCAGGTGGAATGCTTTGCTTGGGAAATGATTTTTTAAGCTGCACAGGCAGCAATCAACTATACAAGAAAAGCAAGTGCAACTCCAACTTCGGGAAGAAGATAAGGTTTTTAAAATAACAGACTGCAAAGCTTGTACTTAGTTACTTACACCAGTAACCAGTAACTTAAACTAACAAATTAGAAAGCTAGTACTCACATCAGTAAATAACTTCAGAAAATGATTAAATCTTCGCAATACGACTCGAGTTGTTGTGACCCCTTCTGGTGATTGCACACCAACCTGAACCCTGTAAAACTGCACCTTATGAATGTTAATGTTGAAGATGTTTAAAGGTGGTGTAGATTCCTAAATACAAGCAAGTATTTAACCACACATTGACAGACAAATTTCCATGGAATTGGCAAATTGGCAAACATTATCATGAGAGTAACTGTTAACACCAACAAGATGCATTTTGAGATGGAAAAGAAATCAACATTAATATAATACTGGATAGAAAAGGAAGCTGGAAGGAAACATGAAGGAAGTTTACCATGCATAGCCTAACTGATGAGGAAAAAGAAAAACAAAAAGGCAATGATAGTTGAAAACTTCTGTAGCTTGCAAATTATACTTTGCAAATAAATTAAAAGAAGAAAATGATATGCACAACCAACTGAAAAGAATAAATTAATTAAAATGGCAACCAGCAATAAGACAACTGTCAAATTGACCCTGCTTGAACTATATGGGTTCTTGAATCACAGAGATTAAACATGAACAAAATCCAAGAAGTTTTTAGAACATGCAGTCAATTTATGTCTTGCAAGTGAATTCAATGTTTTGCCAAGTCAAACTTGTAGAGATGGTATAATTACAACATCTAACCCTTGGCACAGATAAAGACTGGAGAGTCATTCAATTTGAGTACCACAACAGGATCTGAATCTCTTTTGGGGAGAATGACCCAGGAAGGTATAATGACACAATAACTCCATCCTGATCTTGGGTCATGTGGCCAAATGGTGTCCCGCTCATTCTGCATAGGAAAAGTTTGTCATTCTTTAGGTATTAAAAATTGCTGTTAGTACACAACAATAACCACAAAGAGGTTAACATGATGCAATGAGACAAATGCTGCAGAAATCCTCTAGGAAAGAGAGAAAAAAGGAAAAAGAAAGAAAAGAAAACAGGAACCTGTTGGGAGTTTGCGTATGGAAAATCAATTACAATTGATGAGATAAAAATCACTATTACCAATGCAACCCTGAGCAAAACATTGCTTTCATATTTTCACAAGCTTGTAAACATCATGCCAAAAATTCTAGTTGGGTTTCTAAGTGTTAAGCCTAATTTTGGAACAAATGAAACATTACTGCTTTCACTAGATTATTTCTAAGGCGCAGAACTAGCTTCAAATGAAGACAGCTATGGGAACACACAGTAAAATCTGGACACAGACGATTGCTTTATTGTCGGGATAAATAATTTATTATATGAAGCAAACTAATTATTTCTATTGCATTACCAAAAACTTTTATCTCTTTCAATTTTATATCCTGAGCATTTGTATATTAAGGAAGAAACACGTGATTTTAGACTTGGCCTCATCCTCCATAGTAAATGCATAAGAGTGCTTTCAACATGATAGATGACGAGGCAAGTGTTGTACACAAGGAATCTAGTTAAAGCTCGACGAAAGTAGAACTAACCTTTATAATTTGCTTCCACGTAAGGAACATTGCCTTAAAAAACCCAATTGATAGTGATCACATCTCCATCCATACAATAAACGATACTCATCCTAGTTCTCTAAAATATATAAACCAAAATCAACCAACAGATACGGATTTAAAACATTGTAGATGAGATTGATGAAAACGCAACTAGCATTTCTTTTGGTTAGCCTAAAGAATGGTGAACAGCTAAAAATTTTAATTTAGAATTCTCAAGAAAACCGACCAATTTGAAAGCAGAGATAAATCAGTAGCGTGACATGAGTGAAATTTGGAATTAGTAATAGAAGAAACACAAACAAATTCAAAATCAACGAGATCGAAATGGATCTAACTTTACCCATTTTCTAGGAGAAGGACTCCAATCCATCCCCAAAGGCAGCGGCGAAGACCCATCGTGCCTGTGCTTAGTTGGACTCCGTCTCTGCATCATCTTCCACTATACTTGTCTGACAATTACTTATTTCTTCCTAGAAATCGAGAGTGATCATAGGACCACTCTCTCTCTCTCTCGCTCACTCTATCTCTATATCTGTCTTCAATTCTCAACTTAGAAATTGCAATTGAAGCTTTTGAAAGACAATTCAGCCTGTAGAAGAGAATACGCTATTGAGAGCTTGGCCTTGATGATCGGATCGGAGCTAAAAGGCAACGAGATACAGAAGAAACTGAAAGCCGGCCGGAAAAATACAAAGAAAGCCTTCGTGGTATCGATATAGGGTACTAAACGACGCCGGGGTTGAACAGAGAAGGAGGTAGACGTGGCTAGATTGAGCTACGAATACAATGTGTGACCTGCTTGGATTCGATTCTGCGTTTTGTTTGGGCTTCTCTCTGTGCGGACAAAGAGAAAAGAGAAGCGATAAAATCAGGTTAGCCATTTATAATATTCGAATTCGAAATTTCATTTAAATAAAACAAGTGTTAAATTATTTAATCAATGAATATTAGTATATATTTGAAATCTTTATATGCTATAGAAGGCCATTGTAAGCCATTTTAAAAGTCTTTTATACGCTAAAGCGTATTCAAGTTTGGCCCATTGTATAGGCTGGGCCTGTAGATTGGGCTGATTATGAAAAGGATTAGAGAGCACAGGCTCATCTTGATGTTCTGTAGCAGAAGTCTCTTCGAACTCGGGCCATTGTTAAAAGGATTACAGGCCCATTATGCATGCGAGAGTGAATTTATTTTTATAGCCATCTTTTTTTTATATATAAAGTTAATTGGTCTCTTCTAATTTATTCACAATAATAAAAGAATAGGTAAATGAGTCCACCGATTTTTGAAGCTTTTTGGTTTTATGTAGATTGATAGCAATTGACATTTGTGTGACTCATGGCTGGTCCTATAAATATAACTGATAACACACAAATATTTATGGAGATTAGTATAATTGAAGTAATTAATTACTCCCTCCATTTTTTTATCAGTCATTTTTGTTATTTTCATTGGGATTAATAAATAATAAATAGATTTAAATTTAGTATTAAATTACGTGAGTAAGATTAAATTATTAAATCTGATTGGTTCTGATTTTATTGAGAAAGAAAAATAAATTGAAAAGCAAATTAAATTATGTTGAAAGTTTAAAAGTGACAGATAAATAGAATTTGAATTTTATCAAAAGTAACAAATAAAAAAAAAACGGAGGGAGTAATATCTAACTGAGAAATGCAATATATTTATTCCTGCAATATTACAGCACCTAATAATATTTTTCTTCATAAATGGAGCTAATGGCCATTGTTAAAACCATATATTTCCTTTTCATAATGATTGTAAGCGAGACTGCTAATAAATATATCCTTAGTTTTTCCAAAGCAACAGAAACATATCAATCGTAATGGAATGATTTTATTTAGAAAATACAAATGAAATCGTTGAAGAGGTAATTAATCAACTTACAACTTACATTAGGCAAGCGTGAGTTTGCCTAAGTTATTACCAGAAATCACACACATCAAATTTACTGAAAACAAATAAGGAAATTTCTTGTCAGAATCCGGCCCATGTTCCAATTCATTACCCGACCCAGATCGTATACTATTTCCAAACAGTCCACTTTAGTTTAATGAATAAAAGCATAGACCAGATTTAAACAAGTGAAATATCCGTTATCACGCATGAACTAAACAAATAAAACCCACCCGTTTAGCAATTCTTTTAAACACAAATTCTGGCAGATCTGAATGAATCAAGGGCAAGTGAAGCCAGGAGGAAGAGTTTTTGTACAGGCACTAATAAGCAAACCAAGAGTAACAGGGACGTTCAAGTTTATTCCGAGAACATTAGCTTTAATGGCGGTGCAAAGACACAATGCAGCTTCCAAATCAGCCAAACCTTGGAGCAGAGGACAACAGTTGTTCCCTGAAGGAGGGGTGCCCACCACAACGTTAACAAGTCCAAGGAGGTCTGCACATACCCCTAGCTTCAATGTATCCACCGGACAAGACCCAGCAGGCGGCGGAGGCGACGGGTTTGGCTTCGGCTTGCAAGAACCGCAAGCAGAAGAGAATGTTGAGGAAAGAAGAAGAAAAAGAACACAAATGAAAGATGAAAGCTTTGTGGAAGCCATAGCTAGAGAGAGTGAGTAGTTAAGTATGGTGATCTTGGCTAGGAAGAAGAAGGTTATTTAAAGAAGAATTGTGAGGTGTAAAATGGAGGAATAATTGAGTGGAAGAGAGAAGAAGATGATGATAATGTAGATATTGGATTTTTGTATGCATTGAGCCAAAATATACAAGCTGTTTTCCTTTTACTTGCCTTGCTGTTGCAAGATATTATAGCTTTGTGGTGTGGAAATTATTTCACCGACAAATACATATATACTGCCCACTAGCCAGTTTTAATGGCCCAATTATTCTCAATCAGTTGTACAATTCGAATCAGTTAAAAATAAAATTTATTTTTATATTATAAATTGTGTACCAATACTAAATGATATCGCAAAATATTTGATTTTCAATAAATAAAAATAAAATATAATCATGTATTACGTATTGTATACTTGTAATAAATGATATTGATACTTAGATAAATACGGTATTATTTTAGTCGCAGAAATTGTACAGTATCTCTCGAATTTTAAGAGAAAACCCTACCAGCATTGCAAGCATAGGCGCAATTAGAAAATTTTATATGAAAAGCGACAGTTAAATTGAAACCTATTTAATCGTATTAATTATATATATATATAAATATATATTGTAGTTAACCCTAACTTGCAATTGATTAAGTTAAGATATATAGTTAAGAAGTATTATGAATCTTTATCACTGCAGGAGTTTATATTATTAGACATCGATTTGATGTTAGATTTTTTTATCAGGCAAGCAATAATTGAAGGATAACAGGTGACATTGGACGTATTTTCAGGCATCACATGGCAGTGATATGTATTTGTTGGAAAGAAAAGCAATGTTTCTGTCTGAAAGATGGCAAGTTGTAATTGCATGGTCTACATATATATCCCTGATTTGTTGCCTCTCACGTCTTATTGCTTTGGCAGTGACCGATCATTTTCTTGGGAGTCTGGTTTTCCTGGCACAAAATAGTTGCCAAATTTAGACATTACCTTAATTGTAAACCGAACAGTTGCATAGGATATGGCCATTAATAGTCTTATCTCCATTCCATTCTATTTTGCTTTCATTTTACATCTATTCCCTTTTTCCTATTTGAGCATGCATGACATTCCTAATTGATACTCTATCGCTCCAAGCTCGGTTGTAATTTGAGTTGACCGAACGTTATTAGCATTTAAGATTTACATCTAAAAAATTTTTTGCTAATATTTTACTGACTAATGTTATACAAGCTACTTTATTTATATCGTTTGAATTTGATCTCATCGAAAATCTCATCAGATTTTTTTTTTCTTTCAAATACTCAGTTGTTTCAAAAAAAATTTAATTAAAATTAAATTCAAAAAACAGTTCAGAATCCGAACTTTTATCACTTATTATCCATTACTTGCTAACTTGATCATTGAAATCTGTATTACGGTGGCCAACCAAAATCCTACTCGACATCATTAGTAACACAAAGATACTATTGAAAAAATGTAAATGAAACTCATATATAATTTCAATTATATTTGATAATATACCGAAATGAAAGCTTGGTTTGGCCATCTACGATAACTGGGCAATTCGCTTAGCTTAAATCTCCCCACACCGGCTGAGAATTAGAATCATCTGAACTGTCAAGTCTATCCACAGTCCGGTTGAAAATATGTTCCGAAGATACCTCTACCATTATGAAAAGCAGTTACCATGCGTCTACGTTTCTCTCAAGAATCGGAGAAAGGGATTAGTGGCCGAAAGAATGAGAACTTTCTCTCACTACCTTCTAAAAGCACGTCAATTATACCTATAAAAGGAGTAAAAATAGGTATGAAAAGATTCATCAATTTTTATTATCGAAAAACATACATATTTGACAATAAAAATTCTTATTTGACCGTCGGAGTCTCCCTAATCGGAAACTTCCGATCTTTCTCTTCTTTTGTAGGTGGCATTTGAAAGCATCATCTTCATTCAACCTGTCGTCAATATTAATTAATAATGGGATAATTAAACATCAACTTAGCTATATTATATGCCAACATCATTATTAGATCCAATGGAAAAAAAAAGTATTTCAAAATAAAAAACAGGACTGATCAACAGAAAAAAAAAAAAAGAAATTCCGGATTTCTAGAAAAGGAAGTTGATTGGATCGATCAATGATGATTTTGAGGATGGGAAATTGCAGGAATGTGATAAGCCATAATTAAGAATTGGTTTGTTTTGTTTCAGCGAAGAGGGAATTGGACTAATTTGGTGAGCTGTGATGGTGATTAGTGCACATGCAGAATGGTCACGTGATATGTGGGTCGACAAAATTGCATGGTGAACTCAACTTTTTAAGAACATGATGGTCCTATCCATTTTAAAGGTTTGCTAATGGCCAATGACCATTTTGATGGTTGACCTAGCACTTGATTTGAGCCGACCCGATTCGGTTTTGGAATTTATTATTTTTTTATAGGAAAATGAAAATATAGGGACTCAAATAAATGTTACTTTAATTATTCTCCTATTTTTAAATTAATTTGATTAAATCAATAATACAATCTACGTATAATCTTTAAATGGCGATTATTATATTCACAATTAATATTTACCTTTTCATTTATGGTCATTTGATCCCCACTTCATATTAAAGAGTACTATTTTAATTTTATAATAGAAATTCATAGTAGAAAATGACCATAAATCAATTTTATGTGTGATCTAAAATTTAATTTTTGACCAAAACGGCCCTAAAAAGTATAAGGGTCAATTTACCCCTATCGCCTCTATTAACTGCTCAAATTCATTATTTTTTGGAAGATTAATTTTTACCATGGTATTTAGACATTATTAAATTTCATTTTATAATAAAAAAAATCATTCGATAATAACTTTTCTAATAATAAAATTGTATTTCTATTGATTTTCTTATGATGCACCAGCAAAATAAATAAAAGTTAAAGATATTATCATTATTAAATGCAAATTAGACAATAATACTAAAGATATCACTTTCGTCCTTATTATTATTATTATTATTATTATTTGTTCCTAAAACCATACAAGCATTTATTTGGTGCAAATATCAGGCTATACCCGGTGGGTAAAGCAAGACTAATATTATATTTCGATTGAAACTCAATTGAAAATATTTTGTAAATCTCGTTTTGATGAATTTGAATCACTTTTAATCTAAATTTTTCTATTTTACTTATATCGAATAACCGAATATTGGCCAATTATAATAGCTGATTTTTCATTAAAAAAAAGGATGATTCAACTATTTATAAATATAAAAAGAGTAAAAAATTGAATAAATTGATCGATTTTTCATAATTTATCACGATTCAAATTACTTTTTACGATTTATATAGTTATTATTATGTTATTTATTTAGGTAGCATTTGTGAAATCGATCAAGATAAAAAATTTTCAGATAAAAATGAAATATTTTCTTGATCAAGATATGAAATAGTTAAAATAAGATTGAAAAATATTTCGAAAATTTTTTCCAATAGTTTATTAAATTTTTTGGGATAAATTAAAAATAAAATTTTTTCAATTTTTAGTTATTTTTTATTTTAAAATATCAAGATATGCATATTTTGCTCGTATATTAAGATATGCATATCTTGAAATATCAATATACATATAATTAAATTTTTTTTATGTGATCTATTTTTTTAATAAATATTTTCAAAGGTCGGAAAAATTAAAATAATTTTATTTTTTTTCATCCCGATCTTTTTAAGATTAACAAACAGTACCTTAAGAATTAAAATATATTATCTCATTTATAAGAAAAATATTATCTTAAATGGCCCGCCAATAAAAATACAAACACTAAATTACCAAAAGATAATTTGAAAATTCAAAAGGATGTGTACGTTCCTTTGCACAAAAACAGAATATAAAAAGGAAGAAATAGTTAAGGGAAGAAGAGTGGGACAATTTTAAAAATAGTGTTTTTGGGAAAATTATTTGGATTTTTGGTGTGTTTTTCAAATTATTTGGGATTTTGGGATGTTTTTTCATTTTCGCTGGGAATATTAACGGAAATGGCAGGAGTGGGCCCACGGATGTCTCTCATTTCCGCTGACATTCCCAGTGAAAATGGCAGGAGTGGGATCCACGGCAGATTTAATTAAATTAATTATCTCAAAAATAATAAAATATGTTTCATTTTTATGATCTGGTCTTAATCTTTCCCCGTCTAGAGAAAAGAATACGTAAAATTGGAACACAAATCACAGATGCTGAGTTTGCCTAACTTAATTTTCATCTATATTTCTAATCAAATAAAATCTAACAAAATTAATATCACTAAAATTAAAAAACAACAGTGAATTAGATTAATTAATCCGATTAATCAATTACTTTTTTCAATTTATCAATTTTTTATTTAAGTAAATAAAATAATTTTATTGAAAAAAAAAAGTAATTGATTAATGTTTGCCCAATTTAATCTTTATCCATATTTTTAATCAAATAAAATCTAACAAAATTAATATCACTGAAATTTAAAAAATAACAATGAATTAGATTAATTAATCTGATTAATCAATTACTTTTTTTCAATTTATCAATTTTTTATTTAAGTAAATAAAATATTTTTATTGAAAAAAAGTAATTGATTAATGTTTGCCAAATTTAATCTTCATCCATATTTCTAATCAAATAAAATCTAACAAAATTTATATCACTAAAATTTAAAAAACAACAGTGAATTAAATTATTCTGATTAATCAATTACTTTTTTTCAATTTATCAATTTTTATTTAAGTAAAAAAATATTTTTATTGATATTTTAACTATATTTCAACAGTCAAGCTTGCTTCGTATATTTGTTTTTTCTTTTAATCTCTTATTTTTCTTAGCCAGTAATCTCATAAAATTAGGACAATTATTTCCTTGATTTAAGATATAAGTTGATTATTTTTTTAAATCAAGTTCTAATTGTATTAATAGACAAAAAAAACTCAATTGCAATCTCAAATTGATAAATTTTATTTATCTGTCACTTTTAAATTTTTAATTTAATTTTATATCAATAAAAATATTTTATTTACTTAAATAAAAATTAATAAATTGAAAAAAGTAATTGATTAATCAGATTAATTAATCTAATTCACTGTTATTTTTTAAATTTTAGTGATATTAATTTTGTTAGATTTTATTCGATTAGAAATATGGACGAAAATTAAATTAGGCAAACTCATAATCTATTGTTTGTGTTCCAATTTTACGTATTATTTTTTTTAGATGAGAAAAAATTAAAATCAGATCATAAAAATTGAGATATTTTATTTTTTTATTATTTTTGGGATGATTAATTTAATTAAATATGCCTTGGGCCCCATCCCTGTCATTTTCGCTGGGAATGTCAGCGAAAATGAGAGACACCTGTGGGCCCACCCCTGCCATTTCCGCTGACATTTCCAGCAAAAATGAGAAAATACTCAAAAATTCCAAATAATTTGAAAAACACACCAAAAATCCAAATAATTTTTCAAAAAATACCATTTTTAAAATTGTCCCGGGAAGAGTCCCACCGGCCTAAAGGTGGCCCTTTTTCATTGGATCATTTCTCAAATTCCAAATCGCCTCTTCTCCAATCCGCGGGAAATTAGAGTTTTTACAGTGTCAAAACAGCTAGGTTTGATCCATCAAACGCCATCTCTTTAATCTTTTATTCGTTTTTAGAGCGAGAAACTCTGTCAAATTCTCTCTCAATTCCATTCATTGATTGGTAGATCCCTAATTTTGAGGACCGATGGCGATTCTCTACGCGCTGGTGGCCAGAGGATCGGTGGTTCTGGCGGAGTTTAGTGCGACGGCGACGAATGCTAGCGCGATTGCCAAACAGATACTTGATAAAATACCAGGCAACGACGATAGTCATGTTTCTTATTCTCAAGATCGTTATATATTTCACGTCAAGCGCACCGATGGCCTCACTGTTCTTTGTATGGCCGATGATACGGCTGGAAGTAAGCCCTTCTCTCTCTCTCTCTCTCTCTCTTTTTTTTCTTTTCTCAATTCCGTTCTTTGTTATTTTACGACTAGGACGATCACGGGAAGGGACTAGGGATGATCACAGTAGGGGGCGGGGGCGGGGCGGTCCCCGAAAGTATTCGGGGGAAAATTCTCCCCGTTCCCATCCACTGCAGGGATTCCATTTTCGTGTAAAAAATATTTTATTTTTTTTAGAAATATAATTATAATTAAAATATAATATTTAACGATTAATTATAATTAAAATATAATATTTAATAATTAAAAAATATAAATTAAATTAATATAAATTTTAATAATAAATAAAATTAAAATAAAATTATATAAATATAATTAAATTTAATTACTATCGGAACCGGATCACAATCTCCGTCCCCGTCCCAAATTTTAAACGGCGGCGTATTTTTTCCCTTTTCCACCTTCACTTGGGAAATTTTCGGGGACTCCCCGCCCTGTTCGGACGGTTCCCCACTTCTTTTTCTGAATTATTGCCTCCTGAGTGCTTGCTTCCAATGGGTAGCTTTTGCTTTTGCTGTTGCTCTAGCTGATGGTACTTTTCCTCAACGTAAATTGTTAATTTGTTAGCTTTTTAAGTAACGTGTCTGAGCTTTTGTTTTCTTCCTGTAGAATCGTTACTCTAGTTTATTGTTTCAGTTTCAATGTTTTTGTTTCTTGTGTTTGTGGTTACACCTAAGAAGTTGGAGAATTTGAAGGTGCCAAATCACATGAATGACTGTCTTATAAGTGGTCTGCATTATGAGCCAGTTAATTGTGATGTTTTTCTGGTGAGTTTAGGGTTTCAAATGTATATGATCAAATATTACAAACACTTTACTTTTTAGGTGTGGGAGGTGTGATTTGGTGTTAGGGGAGAGCGAGAGACCACATGGTCTGACTATCACTGGCATACTTCGGATAAGAGTTTCTCATAAGTTTATCCACTGCTCTTTCAGATTTGTCCTCAAGATGAATGAATCGTTGTTGGCACTCTAATTTCTCTCTTTTCTGGCAATCTGTGTACAACTTCTCTTATTTGCTTTAGTGAACGCGAGATGGTGTAACATTTTGTAATCTTAGTTCACGGTATGGTCATTAATGTAATGTCCTCTATGATGAAAATTAAAAAAAAAAAGAAAAACCAGTTGACACTCTCTGTCTCTTCCTTCACTTTCTTTTCATATATTACTCTTGCATATGCAAAACCAGAGCCAACATGGAGGAACCCTTTGGAATATATTTTTAAATCATTACCATTCACAACATCATTTCATAGCCAGTCAATTAAAAAATCTATGTTTGTTGAACAGAGAATGCTCTGCATTAGGATAGTAAATGTATATGCATGTGAAAACTTATGTAAGGAAACCTTTCATCATCTGATTCTGATCTACCCATTTTACCATATTGTTTATGCTTTATGCAGGAAGAATTCCTTTTGCATTCCTTGAAGACATCCATCAGAGATTTGTAAGGACTTATGGCCGTGCTGTTCATTCAGCCCTTGCATATGCCATGAATGATGAATTTTCAAGGGTTTTGAGCCAGCAAATGGAGTACTACTCAAATGATCCAAATGCAGATCGGATAAATAGACTAAAAGGAGAAATGAGTCAGGTCTGGATCCTCTGCATGGACTTTCAATTCATATATGATTTTGCATGTAATTTCTCATCCATAAACAGCATTTTAAGTATAAGGACATGCAGTCTTAGTCCAATTTACCATTTTGTGGCTTGTTTCAGAATTATGATTGGTTGGAATTAATTATGCATATAGCAGAACCTTTCCATGAAACTGGATTATTACTTTAGTTACTTACCTTATTGCATATCTGATCTGCTAATTTTTATTCTCATTTTGCTTTGCCTTTTATGCTTAAACTTAATTTCTTCTCAATTTGATGTTCATACTGTTGACAGCATCTTATGCCAAATATTCACTTGCAATTTCTTGTAGGTGCGAAATGTCATGATTGAAAATATAGACAAAGTTTTAGAGAGAGGTGATCGATTGGAGTTACTGGTGGATAAGACTGCCAATATGCAAGGGAATACCTTCCGCTTCAGAAAGCAAGCTCGTCGCTTTAGAAACACGGTGTGGTGGAGAAACGTCAAACTCACGTATGTTGTCTAAAATGACAATTTTTTGATATCAAACTATTTCTCAACTTTGCCATGGTGCCTGAAACGGTTTCTCTATTGTACAGTAGTATACTTGTAGGAATAGAAGAATGTATGCTAAGATCTGTTATTCTGTTGGTCATTAACTAAATTCTTCGGATCTTGCAGGATTGCATTGGTTGTTCTCCTTATCGTGATTGTCTACATTGTTCTGGCTTTTGTTTGCCATGGACTTACGCTACCTACCTGCCTGTAGTGAGGGCAAGAACTAAGTGAGATCCTGATGTGCTTTGTGCTAATATATATATATATATATATATTAAATTATTTCTCATGGTATTTGAGATATTTAAATTTTAATTTCCTTTGCTGGAAGATATACTTGATTTTTGCTTGTGCAGTATGAAATATTTGATTTGTCTGAGTGTTTGCGCTTTCTGTAATTCTGCTGCTCATTGAGACAAATTGGTTTCTCATTTTGAATGTCTATATGAGGCTTTGAAGCCATGGTTGAGGACTCAAATGTACCCAACATTAATTTTTTGGTATATAATCTGTAAGGCTGTTGTGTTCCCTTTGTTTTCCAATTAAATTATCTATCATGTCTCTGAGTTTGTAGTTGTGATGGCCAATCCCCTCTTGGTCTATGCCAGATTTTAATTTTCGCCTGGAATGAAGATAAAAATGGTAACTACATAGAATTTATTTACTATTCATAGGCATCCAGAAAGCTCATATTTGCTTAAACATGATTAGCAATGTTTTTGTCTGAACACTCAAATTGCTATGAAAAATTAGGTAAACGAGAAGGTGATCGTATAAAAAATAAGCTTTTCTAATGAAAGAAAAATACAGTTTCTGAGCCTTGGCAATCATGGATGTTGACAAAAGGAAGTACAGCCTATTTCAGATTTTGGATTACATACGGTTTCTATGGACATATAAATCACGGTATAAAGCCCGCTTGAGAAGCAGAAATAACTGAGATAAAGCAACAAATGCCATTCTAAGCACACCGGAAGAATGGCGAAACTGAGTTAAATTATCCGAGTAAATCTTGTAATTTCAAAGCCCGCGTGGTGAACTTTATAGGCATTTATTATATATTACCATTAAATATCCAAAGTCCAATTAATTTGTAAAAATATTTAGTGTTTAAATTCGAGACTTCTAATAATGAAAGAATGGACCTAACTTTATAGGCCTTTATAACATGAACGAGAATCAAGCGTATGAGATCCGCATAACTCCAAAACTAACTAAACGAGTTTATGAAGGGGAAAGCTTCAAACATCTCTTCAAGAAGTTTCCTCGTTGGACTGTAATAAAGGGACATTTCTATACATCAGCTGTATTATTAGGTATAGATAGAAGAGAGGACAGAATCGCAAAGATGCCATAACCCACGAACGAGCAGCCATTATATCACAATTGACAAAGCACAAATCACAGCTCCCACACAATGGTCCAGTTGGCATTTTGCAATTGTTCTACTCCTTTCTCATGGAAAAAGAAAGAAAATCTCCACGAACAAAATGGTATGGCAAAAGTTTCTTCCCCATTAATTAGAAATTTCTTAAATACAAAGCATTTTCAAATATTTAGGATGTCCCTTTCTAAGTTTGTCCGTCCCCGATTTAATTGAGAAAATGGGTTTCGGATAAAAAATGGTAAGAGAAGAGGATCTACAGTGGACAGAAGAACATAGAGTGGAAAAGGCAGAGAAAGAGAGACCCCTTTTTTTCCCTTCTAATTTCTTTTTCATTCATTGCTACTTTCTACTCATGACAAGACATCATAATATACACTAGTTGTCTACAAGATTTAATTTGTTCAACAAGTTCTCTAATTCTTGTAATGCAATCTTGTACTGATCTAGTAATAGTGCACCTCCTACAACGGGCATGGCCCGTTTATACAGATGACTTTGCCAGTTAATTGGGTTATACACATCATTATTACCATGAACATGATCTGGAACTCGCTTGCACTTGAAATCTTTACTCCACCTTGGCAGAATGTACTGAGAAGGGATTTCTTCCACCCCATTATAGTTGAGAACATTCAATGCATGCCTGCATAGGTAGCCTTTGTAATTGAATAAGCTGCATATGCATCGGATATCCACCTGACTAGTCTCGAATAGAACCTCGAAATGCCTAACCTCCTTCCTGCTTCCCTCGATTTCTACCCGTTCTTTGACTATGTAGGTAACTATTGCTCCATTGACACTCACTTGCCTTGTATTGAAACAAGAGTACATCCCTTCAACCTCAGATTGAAACTTCTTGAAAATTTCTTTAGTGTACACTTTAGAGAGCTGTACCTCAAAGTTGCATCTTGTTTTCAATTCAAAGCTTGAGTTTCTTGATTCTAGATCTGCCATGGCTTCTTTAAGGTGTTTCCTGTGTAGAGCTAGATCATATTTGTCGACAAATTCCTTAAACGATGTATGTTTATGTACATAACCATCAAAAAATGCACTTGAACCCTCGTTTTCTTGGATGGGGATCATTCCTGCAAAAAATATGTCCTTTAAATAAACTGGAACCCAACGTTGCCGCTCTTCATATAATGTCTGAAGCCACTTATTGTCGCCAAGTCCATGCCGCCTGATCATGTCAGCCCAGGAAGTTTCAAACTCAGCCATTTTCAAAGAATTATGGACAGCTTTGTTCAAATGTCGTTTGAAGGCTTCAAATCCCTTTAACCCACCCAACTTCTCTGGAATTCTTTGCATGATGTTCCACAGACAATAACAATGACGAGCTTCAGGAAAGACCTCTGATACTGCACTTTGCAAGGGTCTGCAGTGGTCAGTAATTATAACTCGTGGAGGATGCCCTAGCATGCTTTTAAGCCATGCCCTGAAAATCCAAACAAAACATTCAACAGAATCATGTCCAACAAAGCCACACCCCAGTAGAATTGATTGTCCATGGTGGTTCACGCCAACAAATGAAACCAGAGGGATTTCATATTTGTTTGCCAAGCACATTGTATCAATTGCAACTGTATCACAAAAATAAGCATATGCAGCCCTGGATCTAGCATCAGCCCAAAATACATTCCTCAAGTGCCCGTCATCATCAAGATCCAACAAGTAAAAGAAGTTTGCATTTGTCAATTTCATGCGACAGAAGTAATTGTACACAGCATGTGCATCTCCTTCTTTAAGTTCCAAATGTCTAGTGTGATTAGTACCCTCTGTTCTATCAACATTTGAGTATCCAATGCCCCAGACATCCATTGGAGCTGTTCGGTACAGCTTGATAGTGTGTACTTCTGTGACAGGCTCTGGAGGCGGCTGAGCTTTTTTGGCTGCAAGAATCATCTTTTTATGAGACTTGTAAAACCGTTTAACTTGAGGGCTCACAGGATGGTTGTGTTGAAGCTCAACTTCAACTATTCTCCAGTTTTTTGAGTCTACAAGCCTAATTACTATCATTGCAGGACAACCAGTTCTTGTTTCTGGCCGTGGATTGTTGGCTTCACTCTTTTTTTTGAAACCAGCACTACTGCAGCTAAGTTTTGCTCTATACCTTTCTTTTCTCTTTGATCTAAACCACGAATTGCTCACTCTGATGCCAAATCCTTGTCCCTTGGCATAATTATTGTAAAAATCATAAGCTTCATCAAAAGAATCGAACTCCAGCCCAACAGTAGGTTGGAGGGGCTCTTTCTTTGAATATCTTTCGCTAGATTCATTGTCATGTTCTACTGCACTGCAATCTTCCTCGAGCTCATAGCTGTCACCTTCATCAAATAATGGTTCGCTATTGAGACAAACTTCTTCCATCTGAACACAATTAGAAGCAAAACTAAATAATAAAGTTTTAGTAAAATATTGCAGGCAGCAAATCAATAATGCTGACAAGATCACAGCACCTTACTGTACCAAGTTTTATGGAGAATAAGACAGAATTAGCAGATCAGTTCTTCCTAAAAATATTGACAGCTGGCAAGAGAAAGTTCACATTTCCAAGAATAGGGGACAGACAAACCAACTCGAAAGTGACATGAAAAGCGCCTATAAGGAAAAAACTTTTCCGGGAGAGACATCAAGAATAAAAAACTAAATAATGTAGGTCATACTACTAGGAGTAGTATACATGCAAATTAAAGCATCAGTAGAAATTACATAAGAACTGATTGAGCACAGTTAAATTCTATACAAATATGTCTACCTGTACCCACTACATTCATCTAAAAATCCTAAACAAAATTCAGAAATTGATCTTTCATCAGTAGTGACAGGCAATCACACCCTATCAGGTGAGAAATAGTCCAAAATTAGTACAAAGCTTATCTATAAACGGTCCCTACTCATTTGAATATTCCCAAACCACAATTCGGCATCATCACGTAAAAGCATGTTAGGCCGCACAAGTCTATCGGCCAATAAGTGCTCAGAGATAACTGAGAAACTCTTATTCCTCAGAAACATTTTCTAGTAACTACGAAGAAACGTACTTAATATATAGAATTTGTAAACATAATATTTGAAACAAATTAGTATAAAAATAGGAAGATTGGCTAGTTCTTCGATTTGAAATGCGAATTTGTGATCCATTACCGATTAAATTTACACAAACAGTGATATAGCATACACTTCCATGCTTCTTGACCAGAAAACTTAAAATCCAGAAACAAATGATACCTTGAAATCAAACTAATTCATGGTTCAATAATTGTGGATCAGTCATCTCATTGTCCTTCATCAAACGACAATCGGAGTAAAAAGCTTCAAAGTTTTAGAAACAGATGATCAGTTTCGAAACCGAACTGCGATGGTGGTCACAATTTAAGCACGTTGGCAACACAAAAAAATTATCGAAACCCTAGCTCAAACAGATCGAATTTTAGCTAAATTGAGTTAGAATTTTAGACCAGCGATAGCTGAGAGGGAAAGTTAGACGATCTTACAGGGATTCTGTCAGCCAGACTCAGCGAGAATCGGCGGGGAAATTAAAGAAGCTGTGTCAGTTCATCCGAGTTGGCCTTAGAAGGAAATTGAGACTCACACTGGGTCTTACAGAGGTTCCATAGATCTTTCGACTCGATGCGCTGACACGTGGAGATTATAATACCATGTCATGCTACTTTTGTTGCGTTTTGCCTTTTGGTCCTTAAATTTTCTGAAATTTATCAAATTGTCCCAATATCAGGGCATTTCCTGACAATAATACCACGTATTTTCACATTTTGTATTTTTTTGTATGGACTTATTTTGTAATTTTAGTATTTTAGTTGTGCTCTTTTTTTTTTTAAGCTATGGGAGATATAGAATGTTTAATTAATTATACTTTTTAAATGAAACTTTTGAAATAAATTATATTTGCAATTACTATAAATATAATGAGAGTAAGCTAGCTGTTTACTCCATAAAAATAATAGTTCTTATAATAGTCTGTTGTATTAGTAATAAGTATAGATTGGTTAATCGATTCATGAGCAAAAAAATTAATCAATCTATTAATATTAATTTTGTAAAACTCAAACAAGCATGTTTGTCACGAGAATATTTTATTTATTATCTCAATCAGGCATGTTCGTCATGAACACTTCAATTAAGCTCACGGGCAATTTCGCCATTCGAGTTATGAAGTCTAATTAAGCCACTCAAATGAATCGTTCACCATGATTGTACACGCGAAAGAGCAATTCCCTAAAAATGCTATCTCATATGTTACTGACATAAATATCGCATACTATAAGAAAATTTATAATAATAAAGGTAATTTAATTGAAAATAAAATTTTATGACATTCAGAGCCTTGATTATATGCAGATTCATATCCTGTAAATAGCTAAGTCGGAAATTTATTCAGGGATATATTTTTTCTATTTTTACGAGGTTCTTTTAATTTTTTATATTTTTTCTAGTTAAAAGTATTATCTTGACTATCGAAATATCTTAAAATCTCCGCAAATTCTTTAATCTTTTTGCAGGTAACAAACTAGGATTGAGATTTTTTCGACAATGTTATCACTATTAAAGTTATTGAGCAAATTTTTACATTTGAATAGTAAAATACAGATCCCAATTTTAAAGCAATAAAATGCAAATTCCAGCAAAATCACAAAACCTTTAATTCCGAAACTATAAGGTAATATTAACTAATCTTCGGTTTTTTTTCAAAAAACTCTATTAATCCGATGAATTACACACTAATGATAATTATATTAACGCAGCAGAAATTTCAAACTCCAAAATTCATTAGGAAATGTAAGAAAACCAAATTGTATTATATTCTCATACTTATTTTAATTTGTTGATGTGTTCTGTCCACAACAGAAAAAAGTTCAACATAAAACACCTGGATCCTTCCTAATGGACCCATCAAATGTTCCATTTTCCACCTCACAAAAACTCCTTTTGATTCGAGAAATTGTGCCCTTCTAAACTTTAACTTTTGCCAAAAACGACAACGCATCATTTTATTATTTAGAAACTAAATTAAATTTATATTAATTGATGGTCAACAAGCATCGCAATTACAAAGAGCTCGTCATCTAATTCACTTGAAATTAACTTATTAGCATGTAAATCACTATTACACTTGTTTTTATTTTATTATTTTTCGTACAAATTACATTTGTTTTTATTGATAACAAGATAATGTCACGATTGACTTTATCTGCATATCAACTAAATTATCATATTATTAATTAACGAGGCTTAATTTATTTGTATTAAAAAATTAGGCTTAGATTGTGCATTGTATAATTATATAATTTGTTGTCAATGGAAACCTTAATTTATAAATGACATGACTTTGGATATTTGCTTAGCTTTTTAGTTCGAAATTAGATTCAACTTATAAACATTTAGAGTTACTTTTATTTTGAATTTTGATAGATATGAATTATAATTACATTCAAAAAATTTTTGCCGTACAATATAAATTAAAGAAATTCCAATTTTTTTCTTAATTTATAGTGAAATTCTTTATATGCTCTTGGCTAACACATATATTATCGGCCAAATTTCGTAAAAATTTTATACTTGTATCTCTTATTAGTATGCGATTCTGTATACAAATTGTGATGTTATGCGACATGTAGTATATATTAATCAAGATTATTGTATTAATTTATTCCCAAATACCTACAATCTATTTATTTTTATAGTTACGTTACGTATTGTTTGCTCAAAATAAGTTGATGGTTATACGAATTTAGAATAGGTGAGTAGGGGTATTCAAAATCCGATCTTACCTGAATAAATCGATTCGAATCGGATGGGATTATTAGGATCGGTAATGTTGGAAAATTTGGGACTGTTCGGATTGAATTAAATCATTGTAAATCCAATCCGTTCGAACAATCATTCCTAATTATTCAAGCTGTTGCGTTTAATGTATTGGTATTTATTGGCTGAATTTGGTTTTAGATTGATCCGAACCTGAAATTTAATTTTTATTATATAAATTAAAAAGATTTTTTTTAATTTAAAAATTAAGTTAGAATTATTTGGGTTATTCGAATGAAATCTGAATTTTTTCGGATTGTTCGGATAAAAATTTAAATTATTCATAGGATAAAATAAAATTGAAATATATGAGACAATTCGAAAATCGGATGGATCCGAATCTGGCCAGTGAATACCGTAAAGATGAGAATTTTGAAATTTGTACCTCGCGAGTCCAATCAAATATGTGTAGGCATCACCGCCTCTAATCATTTTTATCACTGAAAATATACCAAAAATGAAGGAAGCCAAGCTAACGAAAAAGCTAGAATCATCCAATCACAAAATCAAATGGAACTGGGCCCCAACTAATGCCATTTTTCGCTGACGTGGATCCAATGTATCTGAGGTCCCGGGGCTGCTTCTGGGCCCACATAAATGTTATTCTACAAAACCAGCCGTTTATATTTACATGCACACCGCAACTAATATATACCTACCCACTCTGTATCAGCGCCATTACCTCCTCTGTCTCTCTAACCTTAACGCTGGGAAAAAACGAAGCGCAGGTTAACTATTGTGCGCCGCTGATTGTCCAAAGCCTCCTTCCTTACCCTCTCTAACCACATATCAACCTCTCTCTTCTTCTTCTTCTTCTTCTTGTTTCTTTCCTAATATTTGATCGAACCAGAGGGGGAAAGGAAGAAAACATACAAAGGAAATGAAGCACACTTCATCTGAGGCGGTCCCATCGTCGCAGTCACCAGCTTCATCGTTCTCCGGTTCCGTTTTAACCGACCAGTCACCTCCGGCGAATTCTTCGTCGGCGGTTCCGTCGGAGGACTTGTCTGTAGGCTCTACGAGAGACGGTAGCGGCGGGGCGCAAGAAACCGTCACCGTCGATCGCCGAGGTGAGTACTCCGCCGTTTGCAGATGGACGGTTCATAACTTTCCTCGTGTTAAAGCTAGGGCACTGTGGAGCAAGTACTTTGAGGTTGGCGGCTACGATTGTCGTCTCTTAATTTACCCTAAAGGTGACTCCCAGGCTTTACCTGGATACATCTCCGTTTATCTACAAATCATGGACCCTCGCGGCACCTCTTCGTCGAAATGGGACTGCTTCGCTAGCTACCGTTTAGCTATCATTAACCTGACCGATGATTCGAAAACAATACATCGGGATTCGTGGCACCGATTCTCCAGCAAGAAAAAATCTCACGGTTGGTGCGATTTCACCCCCTCATCTACGGTATTTGATTCGAAATTAGGTTACCTATTCAATAATGATTCCGTTCTTATCATCGCCGACATTTTAATCCTTAACGAATCTGTTAGTTTTATGCGCGACAATAATGACTTGCAATCAGCGTCATCTTCAATGATATTATCGTCGGTTGTTACCGGTCCAGTGTCCGATGTTTTAAGCGGCAAATTTACTTGGAAAGTGCATAATTTTAGTTTGTTTAAGGAAATGATTAAGACGCAGAAGATAATGAGCCCGGTGTTTCCGGCTGGAGAGTGTAATCTTAGGATCAGCGTGTACCAGAGCTCAGTCAATGGGCAAGATTATTTGTCTATGTGTCTGGAGAGCAAGGATACTGAGAAGACTGTTGTGTCTGATAGGAGTTGTTGGTGTTTATTTAGAATGTCAGTTTTGAATCAAAGGCCAGGGTCCAATCACATGCATAGGGACTCATATGGGCGGTTTGCTGCGGATAATAAGACTGGAGACAATACAAGTTTGGGGTGGAATGATTATATGAAGATGTCTGATTTTGTTGGGCTAGACTCAGGGTTTCTGGTGGACGATACAGCAGTGTTTAGTACTTCATTTCATGTGATTAAGGAGTTCAGTAGCTTCTCAAAGAATGGGGGGTTGATTGGAGGGAGGAGTGGGAGTGGGGCGAGGAAGTCTGATGGGCATACGGGGAAATTTACTTGGCGGATTGAGAATTTTACAAGATTGAAGGATCTGTTGAAGAAGAGGAAGATTACTGGTCTTTGCATCAAAAGCAGGAGGTTTCAGATCGGGAATCGGGACTGTCGTCTTATTGTTTATCCCCGAGGTAATGCAATCTTTGATGGCTATGATTGATTCCAATTATCATATGTATTCACAATCTCTCGAGTGTCATGTAATGTATTCATAATCTCTCGAGTTTCATGTAATTTCTAACATTTTGGATTGAAGTAGTATGCTGTTCTTCCGGTTCCTAAATTCTTTAGATCCTCAAATTTAAGTTTTACCTTCAATGTTGATCTGTCAACTTAAACATATTTGAAAGAGATATGTCATTGCTTATTGTAACATTCAAGTCTTTGTTCTGTAGTGATTATGTTTTATTTCCTATTCCTGCAAGTACTGGGCTTACAATTGGCACTTTATGATTGTGCAATTGATGTCCTTGTCCTTTCTTCGTGTTGCTTTCTTGTCCTTTCTCTAGACGACTATTGCATTTTGACATGGCATATTATTTATCTAAACCGCTTATCGTTGTGCTTGGGTTTCTTTAAAATTCCTGCTCCTGGTATATTAGGGAGTAGACGCAGTATTCGCCTACAAATATTCAATATTTGGTTGTTGGGATATGTAAAAATGACATATATGGGATTGGGGTCTTGGGGGGGGGGGGGGATGATTTGTAAAAGAATGAGTAACTCCTACATGTTTGGTGATATCAGAGTAGACTAATAAGTTTTCCTGTATGTACAGTGGCATCAGAGTAGACTAATGAGAATTTGCTGTATGTTTGGTGGTACCAGGGCAGTCTCAGCCACCATGCCATCTTTCAGTATTTCTTGAAGTTACAGATTCCCGTAATACTTCCAGTGATTGGAGTTGTTTTGTGAGCCATCGCTTGTCAGTTGTGAACCAAAGGATGGAAGAGAAATCTGTTACAAAGGAGTCTCAGAATCGTTATTCCAAAGCTGCAAAGGATTGGGGTTGGCGTGAATTTGTAACGCTTACCAGCCTGTTTGATCAAGATTCTGGATTTCTTGTTCAGGATACTGTTGTATTCTCTGCAGAGGTTCTCATTTTGAAAGAGACATCAGTAATGCAAGATTTTACTGATCAGGATATTGAGACAACTAATACTGGTTCCCCGAATTATAAGATCGGGAAAAGAAGTTCATTTACTTGGAAGGTGGAAAACTTCTTGTCTTTCAAGGAAATAATGGAAACTCGAAAAATCTTCAGCAAGTTCTTTCAAGCTGGTGGATGTGAGCTTCGTATTGGTGGGTTTTTATCTCTGCTCCTGTCCCTGCTGACACTCTGGTTATCGCTGTTTCCTTTTCTTATCAACTGATGGTCCATATTTTTCCTGATGCAGGTGTGTATGAATCCTTTGACACTATATGTATATATTTAGAGAGTGATCAGTCGGTTGGTTGTGATCCAGATAAAAATTTTTGGGTCAGATATAGGATGGCTGTGGTGAATCAAAAGAATCCGGCCAAGACTGTGTGGAAGGAATCTTCTATTTGTACAAAGACATGGAATAATTCTGTTTTGCAATTCATGAAGGTGTCAGATATGTTGGAAGCAGATGCTGGGTTCCTTGTTCGTGACACTGTTGTTTTTGTTTGTGAAATATTGGATTGCTGTCCCTGGTTTGAGTTTTCCGATTTAGAGGTTAGTATCTACAGTCATCCATCAATTTGCATGTCATTTAATGGGATATGATCAATACTATAAATGTCGCATCCATCAGATGCTCCAGTGATCTTGAAATTACTCCATTTTTTAGGGCTGATATATCTAGACTTAATTTGAATGCCACTCTGGAGATAAGACCTTAAATTTGATCTCACTTTTCTATAACTCTTGACATTTTGCTGCATACGTTGTATAGTTTGGAATATTATGCTATAGAGTGTCAAATCACATGGTATTTTGTGCTTCAGCATCCATAAATGTGAGTTTGTTTCTGTTTTGTATTTTATAATCCTGAACTATACAAGTCCAATGCCAAACTTGTAATTTATCTTTTTCTTCTGTTTATGCTTAGTGAACGTTCAAAATCTTTCTCCAAACAGAGATGATGATTGGGCATAGGACTTCTTTTAAATTTTCTTTAGACATACCAAAATATACGAGTTTTATTGTGAGGTGAATATACAATGGGTTATGATGCCTTTACAAGTGTGCATATGTTGGTGCACACTGAAGTATGTACATATGAAGAAAAAAATAATGAAATTTTAAGAATAGTATTTAATCATCTCCTTCAGATCAACACAACTAACTGCTGCTTTACTGTTGTTAGGTTTTGGCCTCTGAGGATGATCAGGATGCCTTGACAACTGATCCTGATGAACTTATTGATTCCGAAGATAGTGAAGGGATAAGTGGGGATGAAGAAGACATCTTTAGAAACCTTCTTTCTAGAGCTGGATTTCACCTCACATATGGAGATAATCCTTTACAACCTCAGGTTACCTTAAGAGAAAAGCTTCTAATGGATGCTGGAGCAATTGCTGGTTTTCTCACTGGATTACGTGTTTATTTAGATGATCCAGCTAAAGTAAAGCGTTTGCTCCTTCCAACCAAACTTTCTGGGGGCAATGATGGAAAGAAGGCTGCAAAAGCTGATGAGTCTTCACCCAGCTTGATGAATTTGTTGATGGGAGTTAAAGTCTTACAGCAAGCAATTATAGATTTGCTTTTGGACATAATGGTTGAATGTTGTCAACCTTCAGTAGAAAGTTCCAATGATGATTCTTCTGATGTGAACTCAAAGACTTATGCTGATGGCAGTGGTGCTGCCAGCCCATTGGAATCTGATAGGGAAAATGGAGCAACAGAATCTGCGCAATTTGATGTATATGAGAGATTGGATTCTGGGGTAGATGATAGTACTAGCGTATCTGCTGTACAAAGCTCTGACTCAAATGGGATAGATATGCATGGAAAACCTCTTCCTGGACAGCCTATTTATCCACCAGTGACAATGGCTGGAGGCTCTTCAGAGAATGCTTCTCTGCGCTCTAAGGTATTCCCCCCCTCCTCTGTTGCATGCGTGCTAATCTTCCTGAATTATTTTCCTGATTGTATTGATTAGTTGGAAATTTGAATCTCCAGACTAAGTGGCCGGAACAATCTGAGGAGCTTTTAGGATTAATTGTGAACTCATTGAGAGCCCTTGATGGAGCTGTTCCACAAGGCTGTCCTGAGCCCAGACGAAGGCCCCATTCTGCAAAAAAGATTGCTCTTGTATTGGATAAAGCTCCTAAGCATCTGCAGCCAGATCTTGTAACTTTAGTACCCAAATTGGTTGAGCACTCGGAGCATCCACTTGCGGCTTATGCACTTCTTGAAAGACTTCAAAAACCCGATGCTGAACCTGCTTTGCGGATACCTGTAAGATATCCATCAAAAAAGTCTTCTCAGGACCTTGTGAAAAGATTGCTAAAAATTAAATAGTTTAAGTATTATTCTCTTGGTTATTTGTCACTGCACATATCATTGCGTGATCCTGATGGTTTCTGTTTTCCAGGTTTTTGGTGCTCTTAGTCAACTGGAATGTGGCAGTGATGTGTGGGAACGTATTCTGTTTCAATCTTTTGAGCTTTTGGCTGACTCAAATAGTGAACCTCTTGCTGCAACCATTGATTTTATATTTAAAGCTGCATCACAGTGCCAACATCTTCCTGAAGCAGTAAATATTTCTTGCTTAAACTTATGCTATTATTTGACTCTGTTTCTTTTATTCATAAGTAAAATTCTCTGTTGTGTCTTTTAGGTCAGATCTGTTCGAGTTAGGCTAAAAAGTTTGGGTGCTGAGGTGTCTCCTTGTGTACTTGATTTTCTGAGTAAAACTGTAAATAGCTGGGGAGATGTTGCTGAAACCATTCTTAGAGATATCGAATGCGAGGATGACTTTGGGGATGACAATCCAGCATTGGCTTGTGGTCTTTTCTTGTTTGGTGAAAATGGACCTACTTCTGAAAGGTTGCATATGGTGAATGAGCAGGCTTTCCTGGTCACATGTCATTTTTCTGATATTTACATCTTGATTGAGATGTTATCTATACCATGTCTTGCTGTTGCAGCATCTCAAACATTTGAGAGAGCTGTAGCTCGAGGGTCAATTGCAGCTCAATCTGTAGCCAAGGTGTTGGAAAGGCGCCTCACTCAGAGATTGAATTTCAGTGCTAGATTTGATACTGAAAATTTTCAGCACACAGATGGTTTAATAGAGGGAGACACTAGTGAACAGATGAGAATTCAAAGGGATGATTTTAATGTTATTCTTGGCCTTGCAGAGACGTTGGCACTTTCCAGGGACCCTATTGTGAAGGGTTTTGTGAAGATGCTGTACACAATATTGTTCAAATGGTATGCTGACGAGTCCTACAGGGGGAGAATGCTAAAGAGACTTGTGGATCATGCCACCAGTACTACGGATAATAGTCGCGATGTGGATTTGGACTTGGATATATTGGTTATTTTAGTTTGTGAGGAGCAAGAAATTGTTAAACCTGTTCTAAGCATGATGCGGGAAGTTGCCGAACTTGCAAATGTTGATCGGGCAGCTCTTTGGCACCAGTTATGTGCTAGCGAGGATGATAATCTACGCCTGCGTGAAGAGAGGAAGGTGGAAATTTCTAATATGGTTAGAGAAAAAGCTATTCTATCACAAAAGTTGAGTGAATCAGAGGCCACTAACAACCGACTTAAGGTACCTGATATTTTTCAATTGATGATTGATCTTGGGAAATGCTATCACATCTTAAAAGCTTTTGGTGTTTATTACTATTAACACCTGTAATGATGGCAGTCTGAAATGAGGGCTGAGATGGATCGTTATGCTCGGGACAAGAAGGAACTTGCTGAGCAAATGCAAGAAATTGAAAGTCAACTTGAATGGCTACGCTCAGAACGGGATGAAGAAATTGCAAAGCTTACAGCTGAGAAGAAAGTTATTCAAGATCGTCTTCATGATGCTGAAACACAGCTCTCTCAGTTGAAGTCCCGCAAAAGAGATGAATTGAAGGTAGCATTCTCCATACACAAAGAAAGACACCATCATCCCACTAATTGCATTTACATTCTGCTGCATGCCTACCTACGGGTGTAAATAGTCAATTTACTCGTAAGCTACTTAGAGTTCAACTACAAATTCTTTAACTTGATTTTTTTTTTTTTCAATTTGAGCTCAAACACGAGTTGTTTAATTAGCTAGTCTTGCTGAGTCTGAATGTTGAAATACTCAAGCAGCTCGCGTGCTTGATGGAGTATCTATTTTAATATCATACTATTTTCAGTTTGGGATCAATCTCTATTTAAATTTATAATAATTAATTGATTATATTCAAGTTCCAGTGTGAAATATATTATTGAGTTGAGTTCAAGCCATGGAAAATAAAATCTGATTGATTCGAGTTGAGTTTGAGCTGCAGAAAATGAAACCTGATTGAATCTAGTTGAGTTTCAAGACTCAAAGTTTGGAGTAGAGTCGGTCTTGAGCTCGACATTGTGTTGACTCAATGTGATCTAAATGCATATCTGTTTCACACATATGTTCCTCTCATCTGTCTTCCAGGGGATGTAACTGTAGATCCCTTTGACCTCTCTTTTTTTTTGTTCCTTACTTGAAGATGATAGCATGAGTTAGCATAAACAAAAGTTGAGCCTTTTCACACTCATAAAACCTTTAATTGATAATATATCACTTCTTGTGTGCTATTTCTTAAATCGTTGCTTTATGGAGACCTCGTATGGAGTTGGTGGATCCTGTGAGTTCTTTAATTGACATTTGGGCAGGTATGGTTGTCTTAATTTTTCAAGTACCTGCTTCTTTATACTCGACATAGGCAGATGAAATCTGTTAAGAACCCTATCGTTGGCTGTAGGGACATTGGTATCTGTGGTCGAAATGATTTGGCTGTTTGCTTATGTTGTGTTGTCTTTGGTTTTGACCAATACTTTTAATGTTATTTGTGACAATTATCTGCGAATGTTGCAGAGAGTGGTAAAGGAGAAAAATGCTCTTGCTGAAAGGCTAAAGAGCACTGAAGCTGCTCGCAAAAGATTTGATGAGGAATTGAAGCGATATGCCACAGAAAATGTTACACGAGAGGAAATCCGCCAGTCATTAGAGGATGAAGTCCGGCGACTGACTCAAACGGTGGGGCAAACTGAAGGAGAGAAGAGGGAGAAAGAAGAACAGGTTGCTCGGTGTGAAGCATATATTGATGGGATGGAATCAAAATTGCAGGCTTGCCAGGTTTTTGCTTTAATTCAATTTATCTCTCTCGTTTCTTTTTCACTATCTCTCGTCCTTCATCTCTATCCTGTTATTGGGAATCTTTGAAAAACTGACATGAGTTTTTAACTTGATTAAATTTGTGTCTCTGTTGTTTCCTCCTAGAGTGAAAAGGCCTTAGGAACTAGAGAGGGGGTTATGGATCTAAAGCTTACCTTAATTTGTGGAATGTGCTTCTCTTACTCTGCCTTTCCAAACTCCATTGGTGATGTCGACATCAATATTTGGAGACGAAGCAGAGTATTTTAAGGATCTTTATGTAACAACTTCATTAATCAGGGGTCTCCTTTGTTGGATAAATTTTTCAAACGAGCAAGGTTGAATAGAATTAAGGTGTGTTTCAAGGGGGGATCCCGATGGCTAAACTTTGGCAAGGGCTTCACGTTTGGAGCGTTAGGATGGTAGGAGAAGCAGTTCATTTGAGCTTTGATATCAGAGAAAGGTTGTCTCTGAGTAAAAAAAAAAAATATATATATATATATATTTCAAAGATTATTTAAAACTAGTAAACCAGACTACTGGAAGCATCATATGGCCAGTTATTACTTTGTCGTTGGCCTTGTGGACTCTCCTCCTCCCATCCTCATTCCTATTATTTTCTTTGTATGTATAAACAATTGGAATTATTATTAATTTTTTTTTTACTACAATTTTCATTCGTTTGCAGCAATACATTCACACCCTTGAGGCTTCACTTCAAGAAGAAATGTCACGACATGCCCCTCTTTATGGCGCTGGCCTGGAATCTCTATCGATGAAGGAGTTGGACACAATATCCCGAATTCACGAGGAAGGGCTGAGGCAGATTCATGCCATTCAGCAGCACAAAGGGAGTCCTGCCGCAAGTCCACTTGTGAGCCCCCATCCCCATCCCCATCCCCACACCCTACCGCATAATCATGGGTTGTACCCAGCAGCTCCACCTCCAATGGCCGTTGGATTACCTCCTCAACTCCTCCCAAATGGTGTTGGGTTCCATAGCAATGGACAGGTGAATGGTGCATTGGGACCCTGGTTCAACCATGCTTGAAAAGTTTTAGTGCGTGGTTCAACCAGCGGGGAGGGTCAACATAATGGGATGTTTTTTTCTTTCCTTTTTCGAGTTATTTCTTGGCGTTTTGACTGGTGGAACTATTGGAAGACCGGGAAAATGAAAATAATAACGTTCAGAGTGGGAGAGGGAGAGCGAAAGGGCAAGGGGAAGGCAGTGCTTTGAAAAGAAAAAAATGTGGGAGAAGTTATTCCAGTAGAACTAGCAGTTGCAAATGCCATTCTTATTCGCATCTCTTTCATAAAAAGTTAATCATGGGCCTCTTGAAAAGTTTTGTTGATTTTGGCTTTTTTTAACTTTCATATTAATTTTAACCCTACAATTACAATCTATATAAAGAATCACCATATTTTACAATTGTTGACTATCTTAAGGAGTTAATTACATACATGGTTATCGAATTTTTGGGCTTATAATTAAATGATCAAAATAAAATAATTTGTGTCTAATAATACTTTGATAGCTGTTATAACTAACTGCATAGACAGATTAGTTACACTGTAGGCTTCTGAGAATCTGGTTGGTATAATAAGCAAGGTAACAATTTTGATAGCGAGTTTTTTTCTCTCATTTGCTGAGTGAGGGTCACAGGAGTGGAATATCATGTGTTTGTGTGGAAGTTGAGAACAGGAGAGCAATAAGCAATAAGAATATACCCGTTTCATCATGAGAATAACAGAATGTTCAGAGAAAAATAAATTTTGCCTGTTTTAATCAATAATGTACACTCACAACATTGCATTATTTAAGATAATATTCTTCAATTATTATTATTATTATTATTATTATTTACATATATATATAATGCTTTACATTATTGAAGTTTTGGTCAAAATGATCTTTTCGAACTCAATGGATACTGATAATGCATCATAACAAGACATGTATAAAGTCATAGAAATATCCATTATTAATATCTAGTTGAATGTGGAATGCCAAGTGAGTGCTTGATGCAGTGCTTCTACTGATTTTGAAGTTCAGCAATGTTATTTGGAAATGGTAAATATTCTTATGTTTCTTTCATCTCTAATTTATACCAATATATTTATTTATTGAAAGACTATAATTAATTTGTTACTTTTGGAGAAAATTCTTTCTTTCTTCTCTTCATATTTCTTCTCCTTTCTCTCTCCCTCTGAGCTTTAAAGGCTTTGGTTATGTACGTGTAAGCTTCCTACGTTCAATGCTTCTTCTATCGCTACATGTGCATGAACTTTTTTTTTTAACCGTCTCGAATGTTTATATCCGATTAATTATATTACTCATTAACCGAAATAACTGTACAATTGTAAATAAAAAGTTAATTTTCATATACGATAATTCATAGACATATGATAGGTAAGAAATTTACACACTCATTATGAATTTTTGCTCTTTGGTCAAAGTCATAATGTCATCGCAGCCTATATATATTAATTGTTATAAAGAAATATGATAATATACTCAAAGGAGATGATGATTATATATTGGAAAGAAAGAGATAATTGTTTTTTTTTCTTTTTTTTTCAGTTAACTTATTGTTTTGTTAGTTTTTTTTAGTCAAAAGTTTTCTTTTTCTTATTTAATTAGTTATAAAAAAAATTGACTGTTATTCTAACCATCCATTAGAAGAAATGAGTTCTTTTTTTAATCGTGGAATTACTTCTAATAATAGCTGTATTTTAGTGGCCTTCGTTTGGAGCACTATGATCTCCAACTTATTTGTTGCAGGACAATTACCAAACTTAATATGATAGAAAAATAATTAACTCTTAATTGGGTTTTTTCAGTAAGTAATTTGCAGGATTATGGATAATGTTGGTTGGCCTTACTTTGATCCTGATTTTGATACTCTCCCAGAAAGGATATATGGTCCTACGTAAGTATGATGTTAATTAATAATTCATCATAAAAAATAATAAGAAATTTAATCCTGCAAAACCCTAAAATTAATTGCAGATGTAGAGTTTGTATAGATAATGAAAGCATGGAAGATTGCACAGTAGTAAAGGTGGATAGTGTAAACAAGCAAGGCCTTATCCTGGAAGTGGTTCAGGTCTTAACTGACTTGAATTTAACCATTTCTAAGAGTTATATTTCCTCTGATGCTGGATGGTTCATGGATGGTATGTTTATTCCTTTTAATTCTTCTTCTTCTTCTTCATAATTTTATTAAAATATTATATAAAAACAGTTTTTCAGGTTAAAGATGAAGGTGGCAACAAGCTTAAAGACCAGAATGTGATCGATTATATCCAGCAGGTACAAAGAGAAAGTTGTTGAAATGAATCATTAACATGTATAATTACGATTTGAGATCTGTTTATAGATTCAATGATTTTTATTTTACTTTTTCAAAAAATTAGATTTGTAATTGATCAAAATCTGTGATGTAGTGATCAAGAAGGTTTTAGATTCAAACAAAATTAAATGCAGGCCATAGGTACGACGCGGGAAACAGAAAGTCCGGCGAGAGAAAAGGCTTACATTAATGATGTATCAGACAGCGAAAGCCATTCAAGCGAGCACACAGCCATTGAACTGACCGGAACCGACCGTCCAGGGCTTTTCTCGGAGATATCCGCCGCCTTAGCCGACCTTAACTGCAACGTTGTGGAAGCTCACGCGTGGACCCACAACGACCGCCTTGTTTGTGTAGCTTATATTTCCGATAAATCCACCGACACACCAATCGAAGATCCTCGGCGTCTGGCCACAATCGAGGACCACCTCACCACGGTGATCCGCGCCACGAGGCCGGGGAAGCTGCCGGAAAACCGGGAAGTGAAGACGGGAGGAGTGATTGGAAGTGAAGGGACGGTGAGTAATGTGGAAAGAAGGCTGCATCAATTGATGCTTTCGGTTAGGGATTTTGATGATCCGGTGGATTCGTCGTCTCCGGCCACGGGATCTTGGTACGGATCGGGATCGGATAGCGAAGAGGAAGGGAGGAAGACGGCGGTTAGGGTGGAGAAGTGTGAAGAAAAGGGCTATTCATCTGAGAGATAGAGTGTAAAGATAGGCCAAGGCTTATGTTTGATATTGTTTGCACTCTTACCGATTTGCAGTATGTGATTTTTCATGCTTCTGTTGGCTCTCGTGAAGATGGTTATGCATTTCAGGTGCTCTTTTTAACTTTCCGATTTTACTTATATAAACGCTGTAAATACTTTTTACGTATGGTAATTAGTTATTCAACTATTTTACCATTTTCTATATACTCCGTCCGTTTCACGTTTAAGAAATTTTTTTTTATTTCATAATATATAATTTTTTGATATAATTAAAATATATTAATTAATTTTTATCAAATATAAATAAATATTATACATTTTTCTGTAAAGTCCAGTATTTTGAACGGAGGAAGTATTTTTTAACTTACTAACATTAACGGATTTGTTGACTGCAGGAGTATTTTATTCGACGTAAGGATGGATATGCTTTGAGTGCAGAGTGCGAAAAGGAATAAGTAATAAGCTGCGTAGAGGCTGCAACAAAACGCAGGGTTTGTGAGGTAATCACGTTAATGATGGAATAACTTACATGAAATTGTAAAACTTATTTTTTATATGTTAATTATTATTATTTTTAAATTAAGCATTATTTTGCTAATTCTATTTTGCTTCTCAAATTATTTTTAGAGCTAAAATACTTTTAAAATAAGATATTTTAACACAATTTTAAATAATTATATAGACATTTTTTATCCATGTTTAATAATTTTAAGTACAGTTTTCAACAATTTGAGAGGCAAAATAGAGTTTTGAAACGATCGTTTAAATAAAATAATAAATTTTTTTTTTTCATTTTTATTGATTTGGTACATGGATAAAAATCATGAAACAGTCTAGATACGCAGCAAAAACTCATATCCAGTCAAAAAAATTATGTTACCTAATTAAAAATGTTTTGAGTTTGGTGTGCACAGGGGGTGAAAGTAGAACTATGTGCGGAGAATAGGGTAGGACTACTGTCTGATATAACTAGGGTTCTAAGGGAGAATGGTCTGGCTGTCGTTCGAGCCCATGTAGCAACACAAGGAGAGAAATCAGTGAATGCTTTCTATGTTAAAGACATTTCAGGCAATCAAGTAGATATGGAATTCGTTGAATCGATGAAGAAAGAAATGGGTCCAGTAGACCTTGAGGTCAAGAACAACTGCACCTTCAGACCTAGCTCTAAGTCAGAAAGAGTTCGTTTCTCTATTGCAGAGCTATTCAAATCTCAAATTGAACGTCTTTCTCTAAACTTTATTCCTATTAAATGATTCACGGTTTATTGTCAATTAGGTTTTGTACATAAATAACTGCCAGGAATAATTTAGACCAAGTTGAAGTTTAGAGTTGTGTATAAGGATGTACAATTTGAAAAAAGATCTATTTAATTAACTCCACAAAATCATGTTTGTCTTACATTGTATATAAATAAAAAAAAATATCTATCAGGAATTTTAAAGAAATATGGCTTTTTTTTTTCTTTTTTAAATTTGTTTCAGAACTATATAAGTTCTTAACTCAATATCCATTCCAATCCCTTGTAACAATATACATGCATATGTATCTAGAGATAACAAATAGCTAATAAATTAATTTGTAAAAATAACAATGAGAAAGAAATACCTTTAAGAGATCATAAGTATATATATTGTACATAAGTGGGACTTTCTATGCATGGATATAATTTCATACTATGCAGTTCTCAAATTTAATCTCCTAAGCCATATAGAGTGCAAAATCATATGAAAAACATCAAACCTCTTAGCTGGCTGATTCAGCTCAAAATGGTTCCTTACAGCTCGCAAGCCCTCCTTAAGCCTCTTGTATTTCTCTTCTGAAACTGATAGCAACACCTCCTCTAGCCGTGGAATATCTGACACATGTACCTGTACTGAAAAAGCCTCCCACCTCAAGACATCACTAAATGGGAGCACATAATGATCCGATATAATTACAGGCACACATTCAGCGTAAATGGACTCAACAATTCTAGGGCTAGCCACTTCATGTCCACTTGGGCATAGACAAAACTTGGATTGGAGCATAAAAGTGTAATAGTCTAAGTGTTCAGGAAGGTACTCAAAAACACGAAGATCAGAGTCCCGGTCTTTCCAGTGGTGGAGCAGAATGGGGCGGATTGGGCCGTGTAATCCGCCGGCGAAGAAGGCGAGGTAGGGACGTGAGGTGTTGTCAGGTGGGGGAGAAAGGAGTTTTGGAGAAACGTTGCCGGTACGAAGGTGGATCTCTGGGAGGCTTACGTCCTTTCGAGGGTTGAAACCTTCAGAACTGTTGGCATTGCATAAAACTCGGATTGATGTGTTGTAGAGAAGCTGGTTTCCCTGCGATGCATGTGGCCCCTGGAACAAAGATGAATTCCATGTCAAATTTCATATTTTTGGTTTATTTAAAATAAATAAATGGACAAACATATTTTTATCCGTATTGTGAACGTATTCACGAAGAAAAGATATCTGGCTAAGAAAAATTCTACATCACAGAAAAAAAAAAGAAAAAAAAAACTATTTTTTCAGTCTTGTTTTCAGAAATTGTTCACTTACGATACTCAACTGGGTCTTTATTCAGCTAAACAAATATTAAGGAAAATATACATTCTAGTTCATCAACTTTTGAGTTTGTTTTATTAAACCCTTCAATTTATTTTCAATTGGGTTTTTAAAACATTAAATTCTGTCTAAAATAATAATATGCTCAGAAGTCAAAATAAATAAAAAATCGGTTGAAGGGCTCAATTAAATTTTGGCAAGGGCAAAAAATTTACTTTCTCCGACAATAAAGAAGAATTAGTAGTCCACTCTGCATAGACCGTACCAACCCCATCTGAGGGTCATAAATTATCAAAAAATTGGACTTTTATTTTCAGCCATTGGGTGGAGTGGGCACTGTGCGCACTGCTTGTACTATTGAAAGGATCGAATAAAAGGAAAGCATCTCACTATCCCTGGCACAAAAGAGGATCTGCAAAAAAGGACGTAAAAGACTGGCAAAGGTGGAGAAGAAGAAACTGACCCAATCATGACAGGCAAGCATGAAGTGGTCAGCGCCTTGAGTTCTATTCCAAAAGGGGTATTTGGTAGATATCACCTCAACATAATCACCAACAAATTGCTTCAGTGGTGTAAGATCGTAAGAAAGAGGCTTGTAGAGATACCAGACCATCCAGGTGACGCTGAAGGGCATGAAATAAACATGGGCAAGCCGCGGATCCTTTGTTCTAAACCTCCTGGCTCCGTGTTCTATCTCGTGTATAAACCTTCCTTCTATTGTGTATATATTCTTGCATGGCCCATCATGGACAATTGGTAGCTCCCCTTCTGGGTAAACGAATACCTTGAATCTCTTCTCCATCTCCAGGTAACTCCTGAAATGCATTTCTTGGATTACTACAGGGTATTACATACAAAACGTTCATTCTTAATTTAAAATATTTGGGGATTATACATTCATATGTAGTTATGTACATATCAATTTGTTAACAACAGTTTAATTAACAACTGAGAACCTCTAAGCAAGTTTTATGAACTAATAAAGCCATCAAGTTGCTCTCGAACACCATGAGTGCGAAAAGAAAGAGCATCATGACGAACATCAAATGTTTTTCCCCATATCTGAGTGCTAATTAGAAATTTGATCTGCTGGACAGCTTCATTTGGTAGTACCCGATGGGAATAATAATCATGTATATTGCAGAATATCAAGAATTAGGAAGGACCACTTTCTAATTTGACTATAAAAGTTGGCACCATTAACCAAAAAAAAGGAACCTTTCCTCTATACGATGCCATTGCCATTGGCAGCAAATTGCTTTATTTAGAGCGTGATGATGTAGTAGGGGGTATGAACTCTGAAGTGTGAACAGTTTAAGTGACAAATGCAATGAGTGAGCTTTGAGTGCGCACTTCACACACAAAAATCATACTTCAGCTTGAAGAATTCTTAACACATATATCAAAACTAGACACATAGCCATAAAAGTAACTACTGGAATATAAATAGTTAATTATAGTAAGTCGGGCGGTACAAGTACCTTAGAAGCAAAGTATTAATTAAATATATAGTTCAAAAGCTCAAAAAAGCTAATTATGTGTTTCATAATTATATATCATTGGTTCTTAATTAGATTTGGATTTTTGAATTCGATTAATTAAAGTCTAAGAAAGAAGAAGAATAGCTTACTGATAAAATGCATCGCGGTTATGATAAATCAGTCTGCTAACGGCGGCGTTGTCCGTTTGGTTGGAAGAGAGATTTCGAGCTGAAGAAGCTGCATTGCGTATCGAAGATCGAGCTCGTGCGAGCCCTTGTTCCATTGCTTCTCCTGTGCTCACTTTTGAGATTTTCTTCTGCGAAATGCACAACAAATTCAAATTCAATATCATTAAAGATCACAATAAAATGAAATTATCAGAAATGGAGAGAGTATTGAATGCAAAATGACGGTTTCAGTTTCTACTAACTTTTCGGAAACTGATCGCAAAAGGAAAACTGAAATTCCAAACTGCTCTAGAGCGGGAAAACTAATCATCTTCATTTGAATCATTTCATAAATTAAGCTAAAAGAACAAAACCAGAGGAGAGAGACGAATTATCGATAACTTAATTTTCCTGCAATGGCAGTAGTGTTATGAAATTGAAATTCCAAACGGTTTTAGAGCGGGAAAAGCTAAAAAACCTGAAGAGAGAGAGAAGTACTATTGTTAATGTACTTACAATGACAGTAGTGTTTCTGAACCGGTTGATAGGAGTAGCGCCTCTACTGGACGGAGAGGAGTGAAGAAAGTGGACTTCATCGGAACCGGTGACTTTAGTCTGCAATTGTACGATCGGAACTGAGATTGTGTATTCAAATTTGGAGGGAGAGAAGCAGATAAACGAGCTAAGACGACCGGAGATCGTCAAAACTAAAAAGATAAAAACAACACAAAGCAACCAATGCACAGACATGGAATATCCACTCAAATTAATCGCCATTTTGAAGACAATTGAAATGTTTGGCCAGTGCGATTTCAGTTTTCTCGGGAAAATGCAGTGAAGAGAGAGAGAGAGAGAGAGAGAAAAGGCGGGCAAATACACAGAGGTTTTTATTCTCTTTACTTAACGGGAAGAAAAGCCTGATATGGAGTATGAAATTTACGGTTTTGACCCTATAAGCTTATGTTCGTTGACAAAATTAAAGAGCATGAACTGCGAGTATGAGCTGTTACTTGATTCTTTTTTTTCTTGTACTTTTCCTCCTTTATCCTTCCTAATTTTACCAACAAACTATTAGTATCTTTCTTTTTAGTCCCTCCAAATTGAAATTGTGCAAAAGAATTTTCAAATTTTGAATAAAACAATGAAAAAATACATTTAATTTAGTAATTTTATACATTGCCATGCTACAACAATCACAACTATACAAATACTCAAGTAATAATACAAAATTTAAATTTTGTGGTTATATTATTAATTACAAACCGTTACTTTTTTCTAGCTATATTTGTGACTCGACTCATTTAATATACTATTCTAAGCTAATTAAATATATTTAAATATTCTTTTACTATTTTTTTCTCTTTATACTAATTTGACTGCCTTATTTTTAGATGATCGAAATTGTTAGCTTTCATCACTATAATTTGATTCATATTTCTAAATGAAAACAAAATCTAAATATGTGGATAGAAGAACTTTGTTAAATCACGGAGGAATCCTTACATTAAGTCTTCTAAGCCATATAGAATGCAAAACCATGTGCAAGAGGTCATAAGCCTTGGCTGGCCTATTGATCATGAAATGTCTTTGTACTTGAATAACCCTCTTTTGCATTCTCATATACTTCTCCATCGGAATACTTTCTAAAATGTTCTTAATTTCCGGTATCTTTCCGCTCGAAATTTGAACGGAAAACTTGCTCCAGTCAAGAACATCACTAAATGGTAGGGCATAGTGATCTGAAAGTATAACCGGAACGCAACCTGAATAGATTGATTCCTGCACTCTTGGACTAGCAACTTCCCATCCACTAGGGCACAAGCAAAACCTACTTTTGCCCATCAATTCAGTGTAATTTAGGGATTTGGGTAGGTATTCGTAAATTTGAATATCTTTGTCTTTGCCTTTCCAGTGCTTGAATAGTATCTCTCTTATATAACCATGAGCACCACCGGCAAAAAAAGCGAGGATTGGACGGTTCACCGGAGGGTTTTTGAGAGGTTTAGGATTAAGCTTTTTGTTTGGGAGGTTGATTTCTGGCAATGACACATCTCTTGCTGGTATGAAACCTTCTGATGTATTGGCATTGCAAAGAACCCTAACGAAGTGCTTATAAAATTCAAGATTTACTGTTGATACATCTGGCGCCTGAGGAAACAATCAATATAATGATAAACTATCATGTATACAAATTAATAACGATAATCTTAGGTATGTATCATGATAATCCAACAACATGATCTTTTTGAGCATTACGAGACAGTTGTAATGGTAAGACATAACAAGTATTGACGATAGATTGTTCCGAACGTTAACAGCTTAACTCATTTAATATTTCAGAAAGGTTTAATGTGCAAAAATACTCATAATGTTTGCTAAAAAAAAGCAAATTTACTCCTAATATTTAGTTACGGACAATTTTACCTTTGAAATTATCAAAATGGTATAATTTTGTTCATAAAGTAACGGAACTGTTAGTTTGACGTCATTCCGTTACTATCAAACTAACGGTTCCATTATTTAAAAGCTAAAATTGACCGTAACTAAATATTAAGAGCAAAATTGGAGCATTTTTGCACGTTAAGTCTTTTAGAAACAGACTTAAAAATTACCTTACTTGAGTTCTTTCTTTCTAAATAACAAAAAGTGTTAGAATGTCATTATGTGTAAAACAAAAATAAGAATGAAGAGGAGAAGAAATGCATACCCAATCATGGCATGAAACCATAAAATGGTCAGCTCCGGAGCTTCTATTCCAAAATGGGTATTTAGTGGAAATGGAATGAATATAGTCCTTGACAATGTTTTGCAATCGGTGACGAGAGTAATCAGTGTATGGTCTGTACACAAATCTTATTATGCCAACAACACTCACTGGCAAAAAATATGCATTTGCCTCTTCAGGATTTGAAGCTGATAATATATTATCCCCACTTTCCATTTCATCCATAAATTGACCCTCTGTTGAATATATGTTACTCGTTGGCCCATTGTGAAATAGTGGTGTCTCTCCTTCTTTGTATGCCCACACCCTAAATCTTTTCACCATTTCATTGTAGCTCCTGCAATTATAATTATAATTAGTTAACTAATTCTTTCTCAAAATGATAATCTCCAATTTATCTAATCGTAAATATTCATCGATATCAACATCAATTAATATGAAAAGGGTACGATATTGTTTTTATATTGAAATATATTATTATTTTGTGTGCAAATTAAATTCCAGTTATTTATATAGAATTGATGAAGTTGAATGGTTAACAGGAGAAGAAACTAATTAATCCCAATAAAGTTTTCGTCTGCAGTTCGCAAAAAAAATTTATTTGGAGACCAACAAATAATAGGAAAAGCTAAGAATAGTTCCTAAGGCTGTAATCACTCTAAAAATAGAAAATTTCATTTTCAGGATTACATGAAAAATATCAGTTTACTTACTTATTTTTACAAAAAAAAAAAAAAAAGATGCACAATAAGGTAGAGTTTTTTTTTTTTTCTGTTATAACAAAAACTTTCCGTTTAAATTCTAGGAAAATTGAAACACGAAATCTCCTAATTTAATCTTACTTCTCAACTGCTAATTAAGCTTGAAAAATCATGTGATTCTAATTAGAAGAAGTAAAAAGATATAGAAAAATAATCTATATTTACAAGTTAATTTCAAAAAATATAATAACTCTGATAGAACTTATCTATTTAAATGGCAATTCAAAGTAAATGAAACTTCTTCTTAACCTATATTAGCTGCGTAGGTTGTTTAGTGTCATACATCAAAAATAATAATAATTTTAATAATTAGAAATCAAGAACAAACAAAAATAATGAAAATAATAAATAAATAAAAAGTGAAAAAGAAGAAAGAATATTAACTGATGAAAGGCATAAGGATTTATGTACACTGATCCTCTAGGGATAAAGCTTCCATGGTTATAAGATGAATAATTCCGAGTTCGACTTGCCTCTCGAATCGCTGATCTTGCTCTTGCTAAACCTTCTTCAATTTCTTCTAATCGACTCTTCTTTTTCACCTGTAAAGCCTCAATAAGATCACTTTTAATGCAAAAATATATAAATAAATGGTTCATAATTTCAAATGAAGAACGTAATTAATTAAATTACATGGAAAATATGATCTCTTTTTTCAGTGGTGGAGATGAGAGGAATGGAGTCTACATTTACACTTGGCACAGGAGAAATAATGGATTCTCGTGGATTATTATAGTTATTTTCTTGAGGAAATTTTGTGTTCTTGAAAAAAGAAAAAGAAACATTAGTGAAATCAGTTGAAGAGAAAAAAAAAGGAAAAATAATGTAGTGAATAATAGAAAAGGAGCAGAGAAGTTGCAATGTTCAGCCATGGAAAATATAGCATGGAGAGTGTGAGTTAATTAATTTTAATTAGGTTTGATAAAATATTTGAAGTAGGCATTATATAATAATGAAAAAAGGGAATTGGTTGAGGAGTAGGATTTTAGTATATCTCCGACTCATTTAACCTAGAAAAATAGATATTTGGAGTTTGTTGCCCACCCTTATCTCACTTGTGAGCTTGCCACGTAAATAATAACTATTAAATATAATTATATATCCATAGCAAAAATAATTTTCTGAACATATGATAATAAATTATTAGCAAGATTTGTAAATTATTTATATGGGATAAATTAATAAGAATTTTATGGGATTTTTTTTTGAGAAAATAATTTTATGGGTATATTTATAGACTATACTTTAAATATCTTAAATGGCCTAATAATAATAGAATTAGGATAATTAATTGTTGAGACGAGTTGTAAATATAGTAGGAGTCGGCTGACGGCTTTGTGTTGACTTTTAAAACGGATTATTCTTAGTATTATTTAAAACGTTAATACAAAAGTCATAAAAAATAAACTCCATCAATTTTTTTTTATCAATCATTTTTGTTATTTTTATTAAAATTAAAAAATAAATTTAAATTTAGTATTAAATTAAGTAATTAATATTAAATTATTAAATTTAATTGGTTCTAATTTTATTAAAAAAGAAAAATAAATTAAAAAAATAAATTAAATTATATTGAAAGACTAAAAATTACAAATAAATAAAATTTAAATTTTACTAAAAAATGATAGATAAAAAAGAAAGGACACAATATTAATATATAGAGTGCCCCCATCCATGGTTCATTAATAGTTGATCCCTTTAATTACAAGTTCTATACAATTAAGGACTCTTTATTGATGCTTCGTGGGGGGTTGCTTCTGGAAAAATTAAAGTTTATTTATTTATTTATAATTAGTGTTATTTTATGAACGAAAATGATCCTACATTTACCCATATCAGCATATGCATTTCTAGGTTAGAAATAATATAATGACTACAAAGTTTAAAATAACATGTGATTGTTTGACCGTTTCAACGTTTTTCTTTTCTCGTCTACAAGAGAAGACAAGTCCTTCCTTCACTGTTATACTTATCAATAAAACAGAATCAAATTAGTATATTAAAAGAAAATTATGATAAAAAAATAATTTAAAATATAAGATTTTATACAATTTATTTTGTAAAATTGAAAGTTTTTATATAATATATGGTCATATTGTATTAAATGAATTAAAAAATTAATAGAGTTGGTTTTTGGCTAATCGATGAATGAAAAAGCATTCGTATAGAAAACATCACAAAATTACACATGTAACGCAAATTCTTAGCATATGACATTACTAAGCCAAATAAATACAAGAATAAATAGACAGAACAATCAAGGAAAAGAGGAGGGCTTTAGTTTCCTAATTCTTGAACACACCAAGGATCTCCAGTGATTTCTTTATGTCATTAGCTTTGGATCCCTCAGTTTGGACAATGTTAGGACTGTCAAATGGCAAAACATCTTCTAGAGGATAGTTTCGGTTAGCATGAAGGTTACGAGAAGAGTTGCTAACTCCCTTCAATATCGCTGACTTGTGAAGTCCACCCAGTAAGCCTTCATAGTCCGAGTCGCCACATTCGCCTGCGAAAACCACAATCTTCGACAAGTCCATTCCCCAGCGACCATGCAGATACCTGAACAAGTATTGCAGTATTGGTCTTGAAAGTTTTAGAATGATAATATATGTATGTAATTAACCGTAGAGTGTAAGCCCAGATTGTGCAAGTCAAGATCAGAAAACATTTTATCTTCTAAAATTGCCTCTTAACAAAGAGAATAAAATGATTGTATGAAATGAGGCATGTAGCGACATTAACATAACTATGTCTGGTTAAGGGAAGGGAAATGGATTATGCAAGCATGTATACCGAAGGGCTTGAGATCGGGAAGCCAGCACTGGAATCACATTTAGCATGGTACCATTCTGACAGTAAATAACATGGCATCTAAGACCTTGAATTTTCATCAAATTTCGGAGTTCTTTAACTGGAGGAATCTGCAAAACAAATTAGGGGCATCATGTAAGATTTGAGATGTGATGAATGGATATGCTTAAGAGTGAATGTTTTCTGAAAACAGATTCAAATCAAAAACAGGTTGGTTTTGGGGGAGGGAGATGAATTAAACTTTACCGATAATGGTTCTTTCACTTTAAAGGCATAGCAATGTTTAGTGGATCCCAATTCATCTTCTGCAACAATTTGTTCCCGTCCATTCTTATCATTTATGGAAGCAGCCCAGTGGACCAAAGTCTTCCTCAAACCTTCTCCACCCCGGGCTCAGTCTTGGTGCTTGAAGATGGATAATAGATTTCACTACCACTATTACAAATAAATGCATCAAAATCCAAACGGCTCAATCCTCCTGATAGCAAAAGAGACTGTATCTCTGATATAGTCATGGATGTTGACAATATGTAACCAATCAACCCAGAAGAATTTTCCTTCCTTGCTACCTTGAGAACAACCTTAATAATTTCAAGAAAATCTGAAGCTGTATCACCATCAACAGCAATAACAAAAATGCATTTCCTCCTCCTCAGTGCTGGATATTTGCTACTGCCAACATTGTGGTCTACTTTCTCTGTTGAGTCATTTTGCATGCCTCGTATTCCACCTTTGGCCAATGTCAGAACATTACTATCCACAGCATTTTCCTCTGTATCTAAAGAATTATCAAGAGTTCCACTTTCAATTTTTTCTCCATCCAATGAAAGCTTCAAATTCAACGATATATCCTGAATGTCTCTCAAAGAATCACCAGGTGAATCAGATTCTGGACTTTCAATCCTGGCTCCACTTGTCTGCCAATGAGGCTGCCTGGGCCTGCAACTGGCAATTTGAGATAAATATGTTTTGCAGTGTTCTGGCCATGAAAAGAGGTGAATATTTTTCAGGCCAGTCTGTCTACATCTTGCCCAAAGATGTTTATCAGAAACCAGCTTCAGAAGAGCATCAGCAATAGCCTTCTGGTCATGGGGATCAACGAGTAGCCCGTTGTCTAGTACCTGTACCCAGTCAAATCTCCAGTGTTGGCAAACTAGAATAAACATGAATAAATTCAGAGCAGTTACTAAGCACAAACAAAATCATCCTAAGCAATTTGAAGGCTCCAGAGATTGACACACCCGATGAATGTCTACAGGACCTCCATTTTTTGTTGCAACAATAGGCAAACCATGAGCAGCAGCCTGTCAGCAAATAGCTAATTTATACATTAGATTTACTAGAAATTAACATCTCAAGCAGTGAATTGCTGCAGAGAAAAGATGAGGACACGCACCTCTATCAAAGTAAAGCCCAAATGGCTCAATGAAAGCAGGATTGATAAAAACACCCTGAAATATACAAAAAGAAAAAAGAACCATTTTATTTATATAATTTATGGTCAAGCGTTGATTCTGCTTGTAGAAATGCAACCACATAGTCCTGTTGAGACATTAAAAAAAAAAACTAACTGTACCTTTGTTCTTGCTGCGAGACGATAAATGTTAGGCACATCAGATTGCTTGTGGTGTTTAGGATATGCTACTTGGCCATATAGATCATATTTATCAATCAGCTTAATAATGGAAAGCAGATAAGCTGCATTTGTGCCTGACATTTCATCAATATCATCATGATTTCCCATTATCAATGTCTGCAATAATACAAAAGCAACTAAAGTAGTTGATGTAGCCCAAATTTTAATTTTGAGAGAGAGAGAAGAGAGAGGGAGAGATAGAGAGAGAGAACTGACCCCATCCATGAAATTTGCATAGGCAAAACAGATTACAAAAATAAACTTACAAGGTTAGCGAGCTCCCGTCTTTGACCAGTGTGGTAAGGTTCTTTTTAGGATCTGGCCTGGCAAGGGCAAGTATCATGGGCTTACGTGGATTTGAAAAGAAATGCATTATCTGTTGAATCATAGTTTTCAGATTTATATTAAAATCCAAATTACAATGGACTGAAGAAAAGAGAAGCACCTAGCACCTTAGCACTTTTAGCTGTATAAAAAACACAAGAAAAAAACGAAAGGATAACCAATATCTGAAGAACAAAGAATAACCAACACCTCTGACCAAATTGGTCGATCGTGAGAAGAAGGATTATCTTCATTTTTTTCATCTTCCCCATCAATATCTCCATCATGTGGAGATATATGATGAAACTCCATTCCAGGAGGAATTACCTAGAAATGTTGTCCATGATTTAGTACAAAGATGAAGATAAGGTATGTTAAATATGTTAAACATACATATTACCAATTTCAGATGTACAAAGAAGCCTCAAGCAAGTGTAACATCCTGATACTTACAACCATGCGAGGCATAAACCTGCCATGACAGCTCACCCCTCTCTTGATCCTCGCTCTAAGCTTGCGCTCTAGTACAGGGTCAAAGCCATCATACAGGCGCCATTGTTCTTCTATTTCCTGTTTGGTGCTAGTTATAATAATCTCAGAAGCATCAAGAGTTAACTCCTCTGCCTCTATTCGTCGCATTATTTTATAGGTTGAATTTATTTCATCTCTAGATAGCCGTCCTTGTTTCAAAAGTTGCTCAAGCTTATCTCATCCAAGTGAGTGCCCAGTAAAAATCATTGGAACATTTAGAGCTCCAGACAGAAGTGCAGCAGAGTCCCCCGCATCAGCATAATGCCCGTGAATTGCAGCAGGCCAAATGGGATTTCCATTGCCAATTTGCTCCCCCAAAACCTTGGACATCTGAATAATATGATTAAGTGCACGGTCAACAAATTCTGGAATGTGAGGCCAAAGGAGCTCTTTTTGTATATATTTATCCTTTGGGCCCATAGGTATACGAATTATATAGGCACCACTGCTTTCCCCAAGTTCCTGCATAGAGTTCTCATAGTTTATTGGACTTAGTATCTCTGTTGGTTCAGCATAACTCAATCTACATCTGGAGCAGACACTTGTCTCGTCAGCAAATCAACTCGATAAACTCCTGGCATTGTGCCTAAGGCCCTTGCAAGTTCTACAACATACTTTACCTGTTTAACAGAAAAATATTCAAGATTTTTCAAAGGTCGATTAGTATAGCTGGGATGGATGCAAGAGAAATCAATTGCCACATTCTAACAAGCACTTGGAAAGAAAAGCAGACTGAACAAAGGTACCATTAAGTACCTGGCCACCGGTGTCAGAATCACGGCCAAGCTCCATATTTTCACCACGAATCAAGCCATGAAGACTGCATGGAACTCTAGTTAGGAAATGTTCCCTACACTATTGTAAATTTTACAAACTTTACTATATACATGTGCATGTGTGCGTGTGAATATATGTATGTACAATGAGGTCACTTTCATGCTTATTTCAATTTCACCATGAACTCTGGTGCTTATTTCAATTTCACCATGAACTCTGAAATGCATAATTGAAGTCCAAATTGAGCATGCAAGTGACCTCATTATACATACGTACGTACATATGTGTGTGTGTATATATATATTGAAACCTGGAAGTTCAGGGTAAAATGCATAATTGAAATCCAAATTGAAAAAAGCATGCAAGCGGCCTCATTATAATGTCAAATCTTAATACACAATTCATGTCTTATCAGCACAATGTAGAGTTTCTTCTCCTTGTGTTGCTTAGCCCAATTCTCCATCACATCAATGGAACTTATTCTATGCATTCTTCCTCTATTGCTATCAACATGAGAGGAAATGTCAGTAAGCACATCCCCTTTCTCTCCTTCTGATAAGTCTTCTGACATATCAGGGGTTGCCTCTTTGCGACCTCTTTCACGTTCAATGCGATGTTTAGCTTGACGCTGTATTTCTTCTCCTTCAAGCTGAGCGAAAAAGTCAAAATTCCAGAAGTAAAATTACAAGAAGAAATTGCTCTTGTATTTAATTGTAAAAATTTAAAAAAGTCAAGCTACTTTAATTTCTTTTGGCTTTTTTCCCACTTAGTTCTTCCTTTTTGTTTCCCTATAATATGCAAGTAACTACAGAACCAACAGAGCACTGTCGCCAGCACAACAGAAATCCAGTTATTAGTAAACAAGGATATGTTAGCATTCTGTTCACTAGACATCTGAGCTCCAGAACAATCAATTTATCGAAATTTTTAAAATGATAAAAGAAAAGAAACAATTCATATGATTATAACGATATAACAATCATGAATAAACGATAATAATGGACAAAGAACACATAGACAATCATCTTACACATGCTTAAAATATTAAAAAGGAATAAAACAAAATGAAAATAAAACCTGTTTCTTCTTGCGAGCCAAATTCCATATCCTCCAGCACATATTTTCCAACCTAGTATTCCTCTCTTGCGTAGACCTCATAGCAGCAGCCTAATTAAAAACCATCAATATCCAGAACAATTCAAATTCGTTTTCAGAAATCCAAAATTCAATTAAAACAAAAAATGAAACTAATAAAATATTATCAAAAAGTATCGTACTCGGATCCGGGAACGGTGGAGATCAGTCTCGTGGAAGCCGGTAATGACTTCTTCGACGAAGTAACGAGTAGGACTGAAGCGACCTCTCTATCTGAGCAAAAGCGAAGATTTGGAATCATCAATTCCTCGATCAACATTGAAAATCGCTTCAAGGTAACTGTTTATCCAATCATTTCCCGCCATTTTGCGTTGTGTGAATCTAAATGCAAGCAAATAAGCGCAAATACAACATGAAATACGGATTCAATTTGTATATGTATGATCAAAAAATCGTATAAACAGAGCAGAAGAACAATAACAGAGAGTGAAATTGAGCAGTGAGAAGCAAGTGTGGCGTTATATATGGAAGACTGGCAACTGGCGATTGCACCGTATTTACAACAGTACGATTTCTCTGGAAAAAAGCAGCATCCATTTGGCACTTTTGTATTATTTTCTCGCTTTTTTGAATTTTATTTTACATCCAACCATCTTCTGACACGTTTACTCTGTATAAACTGCGACCAGTACCTTTTTTTTTAATCTATATAATGTTCACTGCAAAAATTAAATATATTCGTTTGTATTAAATGGCAAAGAATATTATAAATTAAAAGTTAAGTCTCCCTTGAAAATATTTCGAATTCAATTAGCAAATTCGGTACATGTATAAAAATTATGATGTTACGAGAATTACTTTCAACAATAAATTTCTGCAATATCTAATCCAAATTAATCAGGCCAACAGAACTTAAATACTAGGAGAGCATAAACTTTCAACAAAAAATTATCACAAAAAAGGTTTTAGGAGCTTAATTATAGACTCAAGCCTATAAGTTTGATGTATATAATGTGATGTAAAACAATTGATTAGTATATTAAAAATATAAATTTGATTTCAAAATTAGGCTAATAATTAGTCATTTATACTAAATGGGCCAGAAATAAGAAAAAAAAATTATAATTTGATTCTAAAATTAGGTAAAAAATAATGCAATTATGGGACAGGACATGATTAATAATTTATTATTATAAAGAACCAAATAGAAGGATAAAATGCTTGATTTGGACGGTTGCTATTAGTTATAAAAGTAGTGCAAAGTCCAGAAGAAGGAAGAAAGCCACAGGGGAAGGTACACATTCATGCCAAATATTAATAAAAGATAACCACATTGATGCCAAATATTAATAAAAGATAACTTAGAATAACAAAAAGCAGTGGAGATAATGTAAGTATACTTAGTAGGGTTTGAGATATGTTTAAACTTTATTCTTTGACTTTAATAGTTTTATCTAATCATAAACAAACACTTAAATCATCGATATTTCGATTAATTTTTATTTGAATCGAATAAAATTACTATTTTTACACGAGCTGAATAAGATTATTGGAATGACAAAATTCTTCCATTTGAAATTTAATACAGCTGCGTCTTTAAAATTTAAATTCAAAATTACTAGCCAAACTAATAAAAATGCTCACTATTTTGGTTAGATGCTTGGTGATTGCATTAGCACAAATTTATCGTTACGTAACTTTCTTTGTTTGATTTTGGCTAAATTAATGACTAAAATCAATTAAAAAGAGAAGGATTACAAAATAATATTAAATAATATTCATTTTTAAATTAACGTGGTACCATTTTTATTCTGAGAATTTTATAATGGACTCTAAAACTAATCTTCGTTTAATAAATAGCATCTTTTTATAAAATTTGTGAAAATCTTGGTAATACTGTACCCATATTGGAAGTACAAAAAAATATTAATTAAAATTAATTTATGCATGTATTTGTATATTAAGTCAACAACAACTCGCCACTATCTAAACAAATTATTATTTTTTTAATTTGTAAATATAAAGTTAATTCTAAAATGAATTATTTTTTAAAACGTAAAAAAATTTATAATGTGCACTTCTTAAAAAAAAAACTTTTAAATTAAAAATTTTAAATTCAATTTTTATACCGTATATGTATTATAATATATGTAGTTGAAGGGATAATTCTCAAGTATAATATTGGCATTAATAAAAAACTTACAAGGGTAAACCCTTATCGAGTAAAATAGAAAACAGTAAAAATTTGAAGGCTATTGCAGTTGTTGTGGCCTGGTGGGATCATACTTAACAAAACAACGACACGTGTATATTTTACAATTAGAGGTTGATCTAGTATGCCACGTAAACGGCGTACGATAAGCAGTCGCTTTTGACAGGCTGACGGGTATTACAGTTGGTTTTGATTACAACAAGCAACCGAGAATCAGATACCAACCCTCAAACTTTGATTTTTCTCCTTTGGTGCTTCGAGAACTTTTATTTTCACCTTATTACCCTTAATGTTTCCTTTTTACTTTTTAAGATCTATATATATATATATATATGTTGTCAAAAGATGGTAAATATTTTAACTAAAAAATATAATCAATTTGTTATGCTTACATGTTCTTATTAATGTTCACTAACCTTGTCCTAAGAAAGTCTATTTTACATTATTTAAGAATGGCATTAAAAAAATGAATAAAGTACATACAATTACAAATAAAACTAAACAAACGACTATGTTAGTAGATTTTGCTCCATTATTTCCTCTATTTTATTACATGTAACTTTTTGAGAAAAATTCAAATTTTATTTATTTATCATTTTAAAATTTTTAATATAATATATTTTTTTCAATAAAAGATTATTTGTTTAAAATCAATTAAATTTTATAATTTTGTTTTAATAATATAATTTAATACTAAATTTAAGTATAATTATTATTTTTTGATACTAGTAAAAACAACAAAAGTGACATATCAAATAGAATTAAGGAAGTAACAATTTCTAAATTTAGTAACCATTATAAGTTTAACTATTTGATTTATACTTCAATTGGACCAATTTTACCATTAAAAAAAAAAGAAATGTATCAAATAAATTTTTAAAAAATTAAAATTGAGCCAATTAAATTTAAATTGAGATGAAATATTTTATCTATCTTATCCCATTAACATGTCCATATCATAATTATTTTTGTATAGTTAGCAATTTCAATTTGACACAACTCTATTATTGAATATTTTGTTAGTAAAATTTGACAAACCATCATGTAAGGATTTGTTTGATCCGAATTATAAGAGACTTATTTAATTATGAAATAAACTTAAAGGTTTTATTTGGCATTTTAAGCATTATTATAATTTATTAATATAAAGAAGAAAAAGGACATGTAAGAGCATGAACAAAAGTTGAGGGCCAAATTGTAAAATGAAAAGAAGAATCGTGTAAAAATCGAAGAGAGAAACTGGTAGAAAAGAAGAGAACGAACAAACAAACAATACTTTTATCAGATGTGAAGAAAAACTTTAAAGAAGAGATGTATTGATTGGCCATTTGCTAATCACAGCAAACCTTTAATTAAGTTAATTGATTCCCTTCACACTTCGTACTTACTTGTTCCTCCTTCGTCCATTGTTTAGGCCGAATGCCTCAGCCACCAACAGCCGCCTCTCTTCTTATTCAACGTTGAAAATTCAAAAACAGAGACTTCTTTTCAGTTTTTGAAAATGTCTTTCCTTTTCGGAATGATCATCGGAATTCCCGTCGGAATTGGGTTGATTGTAGCATACGCTCGTTACCAGAATATCCGATCCATTCGTCGCTCTCTATTGGTAAATCACTCTGTTCACATCCATATGCTCTGTTTCTGCAGCATTTTTATTGGTTAAAGAAACAAGCTTTGTTTATGGGTTTTGTTAGGCCAAGACAGTGGCTGCATTTGCGAGAATGACAGTTCAAGATTCAAGAAAGCTTCTGCCGCCGGAGGCCTATCCTTCTTGGCTTGTTTTCACACAGAGACAAAAGTTGAGTTTCAATCGCCAAATCAATTATAAACATTGCTTTTCTTGATCCAGTTCAGGATCTAACATTGCTTACTTTTGTGTAATCTTGCAGTTAAATTGGCTTAATCTCTTACTTGACAAGATTTGGCCTTATGTTAATGAGGTAATAATTTTTCTTTTATTTATTTATTTTTGTTTCTTAATTAATGTGTTAAATACTTTTGTGTAATCTCACCTGAGCCAGCTTTTGAGTCAAGTTCAGTTCTAAATTCAATTCACATTGGCTAGCTTACATAAGCTAGCTTTTGAGTTGAGTTAGGTACTAAATTATATTCTCATTAACTGAGCTAGCTTTTGAGTCGAGTTATATTCTAGATTAGATTCACATGGGCTACCTCGCCTGAGTCAAGTTCAGTTCTAAATTTAATTCACATTGGCTTGCTTAACTAACCTAACTTTTGAGTCCTTTAACATTTTCCTTTTTCTTCCTTTGTTTTTTTGGTTGGGGTTTTGATTCAATGGCAATGGCACAGGCAGCATCAGAGTTGATAAGAAACAATGTTGAGCCAATTCTAGAACAATATAGACCAGCAGTATTATCATCTCTGAAGTTTTCAAAACTGACACTTGGTACTGTTGCTCCACAGTTTACTGGTAAGATCTTCTTGTGACTTAATTAATTTTTTAATCATGGGATAAAAAGACAAGCATAGAAATATTTGTAAACTTTTACCAGGAATTACAATTCTTGATGAGGAAAGTAATGCTGGGGGTGTCACTATGGAGTTGGAAATGCAGTGGGATGGCAACCCAAATATTGTTCTTGATGTCAAGACTAGAGTTGGTGTGGCACTACCTATACAGGTAAATCTTTTAATTCCTTAGTTGCTTTCCTCAAGAATTTTAATGCTTATTTGCTAATTTAAGCTTTAGATCAATACTACCTGTATTTCATGAACCAAGTCAATAATTTGTTGCCATTTCATAAAAGAACCATTTTTTACTCGATTCATGAATAAACTCATTGAACAGGTCTATACATGTAAAAGCCTTGTGGATTTGGCAACATTGAAAAACATATTCTATAGACTTAATTATTGTGATTACAATATGCTTATTCATATTTCTAGCATTGTTTGCTTCTATCTCAAGATGGAATGATTCTTTCCAAATACAGTCTGATATGTTCATCTGCATTTTTCTCCTCTTTGAACTGCTTCTAGGTAAAAAATGTTGCATTCACTGGGCTTTTTAGGTTAATCTTCAAACCACTAGTTGAAGAGTTTCCCGGTTTCGGTGCTGTTGCTTATTCTTTGAGACAAAAGGTGAGTGTATAAAGCTAATAATAACTATGCATATTCGTGATCTATCAAATAATTTGCGATTTCTTTAATGCTTCATCCTGCAGAAAAAGCTGGATTTTACACTTAAAGTGGTTGGTCGTGAGATATCAGCAATCCCCGGAGTTTCTGATGCTATTGAGGTTTGAGAACAAAACTTTGTTCCTTTGTTCTTTAACTGCATCTTAATGATAATTGCTTAAACAATCACTGATCTGAAAAAGGGACAAGTACTGTCAGAATTTTGGCAAGGGAAGATTCAAAATAAATAAGTAGAAATTCATAATTATGAGAGAAACTTTCATGAAGCTTAAGTGATCCTGTTATTGATGACTGGAAGATTGATTAAAACTACGTGATCAACGCTTATGCTTATTCCCTGTAATGTAATGTGGCGTTACAACCACATTTTCCTGTTATTTTGTTCAGGAAATGATAGTGGATGCTATTGAAGATTCTATAACATGGCCGGTTCGGAATATTGTACAGATACTACCTGGGGATTATAGGTATTCTAGTTTGATCAGGACTATATTTACATCCTAAAATTATGTATAACTTTTATTTATTTATTTATGTTGTTTTCTCAGTGATCTGGAAATGAAGCCTGTGGGAACATTAGAGGTGAAGCTGATACAAGGCAAGGAATTAACTAATAAGGATTTAATTGGGAAATCTGATCCTTATGCAGTATTGTTCGTACGTCCAACACGCGAAAGAATGAAAACCAGCAAGACAATTGTGAGAAAAAACTTTGTTTTGTTTTGCATATACATGATGAGCAATTTTCCTAATAAATCAGTTATAATTTTTTTTTTATCAGAACAATCAATTGAATCCTATATGGAATGAACATTTTGAGTTCATTGTTGAAGATCCAACAACTCAACACTTGACAGTTCGAGTTTTTGATGATGAAGGACTTCAGCCTTCTGAACTCATTGGTTGTGCTCAAGTAATGCTAAAGGATCTTGAACCCGGAAAAGTTAAGGATGTATGGTTAAAGCTAGTCAAAGATTTGGAGGTCCAGAGAGATACTAAATACCGCGGCCAAGTGAGACTCTTTTCTTAATTAACTAGATCAGCTCCACATAGCAACTCTTTGTTATCGGCTTGGTTCATGAATGGAAGTATAAATAAGTTCTAGGCTGTATAGTTTCTTAACATCTATTACGAACTGTAGGTTCATTTAGAGCTCTTGTACTGTCCATTCGGCACGGAAAGCAGCTATAAAAATCCTTTTAATCCTGATTTTCAACTCACTACATTAGAGAGAACTATAAAGAGTGGTGCTGAAGAAGTAGATGAAACTCTTCTTCAAGAATCAAGCACAAAGAAGAAAGGTGTTATCGTCCGAGGAGTATTATCAGTTAGCGTGATAGCTGCAGAAAATTTGCCAGCAGTGGACTTGATGGGAAAAGCTGATCCATATGTTGTACTTCAAATGAAGAAATCTGGTATAAAAGTCAAGACCAGGGTATGATTTTAACTTCCCAATTATCGTGATCAGTTCTGTCTCTTCCTCTTTCTTTTACTTCATTTGTGCATTTTCTGTGGTACATCAGGTTGTGAATGAGAACCTTAATCCTGTTTGGAATCAAACATTTGACTTTGTTGTGGAGGATGCATTACATGATATGTTGATTTTGGAAGTTTGGGATCATGACACCTTTGGAAAGGTAATCCTTCCTTGTCTACACCATTCATGCTGAATAGTTTCTGGGTTAAAGTTCATTTTTTGCCATCGAATTTCTTATACCGATTAGAAAATGCTACTAAATTGTTTGAGAAGTAAAAACCGGTTTTTGTACACTATGATAGTTGATATGAGACTGTTGTTATGAAGTTAAATTGAAATATTTCAGGATAAAATAGGGAGATGTATCATGACGCTGACCAAGGTTATACTTGAAGGGGTAGTGCAAGACAGTTTTCCATTAGATGGAACTAAATCAGGGAAGCTTTTCTTGCATCTCAAGTGGACACCACAGCTAAAATTTCGTGATCCTTGATTCATCAGACACTATACAAAATTATATTTTTTGCCTTTTCCATACATTTTCTGGTATAAATTTACTGTTTCTTTTTTCCTAGAAGCAATATAAGAGCAGATTCTTCAAAAATAATCGCATCAAATTTTGCTGTAGTGAAAAAATATTGGAAAGATTATAAAAAAAAGAAATGATATTCAATACTTGAAAATTATCTTGAATATAGTCTTTTGAGAGAAATCTTGTTTTTTCGTTTCATCTTTCCTTTTCTATTTTTCTTTTTGTCTACCACCTTTCAATATCTACTCCGGCCGACTAATTTACAATTGGTATTACCGGACCCATAATTAGAGGTATCATTCCTAACACTGCACGCTCCATGCATAAGATAAAGATTGAACCTGAAATTTTGCTTAAAAAAATTAGAAATTTGAACTCCTCGACCAACAATCATTGTTTTCTACTATTTATTTTCTTTTCAACTATCTAATGCAGATGTTTACCTGGGAATTTCTGTTTTGGTTCAGTTGGTGGAAAATGTGTTAGTATAGATCAAGGCAAACTTAAAATAAGACGCAGACATATGAGACTTGTCAGAACAGTAGTATTTACTATTGGTTTTATATTTATAAAGTAAGAATCATTTTTTTTTTTACATGGGAATATATTATTTTTCATTATATGGAAAAAATAAACTAGGAAAATGAAACCTGTAAAATATTTGAAAACAGAAAAATGCAGTGTAAAATACAGTGACAAACAATACAATATTGCTGAGCCTTTGAGAACTCTAGCAAATATTTCGAGAAAATAAAAAAATCAATAGAATAGTCTATACAGATAAAAATATTAACAAATTTTTTATGCAGTAAAAAATATAAAAAATAATGAATTCCTTTCCTGTGCTATTTGAAAATGCTACAAGCTCGGGTAGGAATTGCTAATTATCCTCCGCCTAAACTGTCCAAGTCGAAAGAACTCCCCGATATGTAACCAGCTCAGGAATGCCAGAATTGCAGCATCATCAGAAGTCCAATTATATTGGAGAATGCAAAACGCAGGAAATTGAGCTTTCAAACCGTCCTTTTTCAGCAACCAAAACCTCTAGTCTTTGAGATGTCTCCTTCTTCGTAGATTGCTTGCCCTGCATGACAATCCAGTTATAGTGCCGAAAAATCATGGAATGAACTGATAATTGGATCACGCAAGCAGAAAACGTGTGTGCGGATATCATATTTTCATTGCAGCAGTTTGCATTTGCACTCATAACTCTGGAAAGTTTATAAACAACACAGCTTTTTTGCCTCTTTACAAAGAAAGAATGGAGAAAAATGATACTAACCAGTATCGGTTCTGGAATATTACTGAATCAGTTGGTACATTTTTTCCATCATCGTTTCGGTTCCAGTGATAGAATGCATGAGTTCGGTTCCTGAGCTCCAAGGTAGAATGACCGTAACTGGCCTCACGGAAGGCAGAGTAATCTGGTTGTTCGTCCAAAAACCTAATGAATGAACAGAAAACACCATGGTATATGCAAAAGCTTTCAGCAGATATTTAAGCAGCCTGAAGAGTTCACTGGGATTCTGATTCAAAGAACGAGGTTACATGAATTAAGAAAGTTTGAAATGTAAGACTTGTCTCACCTTTCAGCAAGACCTTCCTGATTCCCTCCATCTCCAACAGTTAAGTAAACTGGTGCTGATTTATCGTGTATAGGATATCGGTCGCCATTTGTCACATTGTAGTTTATATTCGATATGCGATACTGCAAATTAACATCACCCTCTATTAGATAAAGGGAAGACTAACAGAAATAAGTTCTTTCTGCAGAAACGGAACAATAGAAACATAAAGTTCCATTTAGGAAAATCAGGCAACAGCTTAACCCTCTAGATTTGTACCTCAGAATATTTGTCTTCCTATAACACATTCCCTAATGCAAGTGTTTTCGTTGATATTTTAAGTTGAAAAGAGGTACACTGAGGTTTTAAAAGGTACAGTTCTACCAATTACTGAGATACCTGGTCATCTTTTTTCCTTGAAAAAAATTGTGAAAAATGAGGAGAGAACAACATACTGATCTTTCATAAGCATGGACATGGCCAGCAAAAATGAGGTCCACTCTGTAGCGGACAAACCATTTCTCGAACGCAGCACGCATACTTTCACCTTCCATGTAGTGAGCTAAGTTACTATTGTAGATCGGCACATGCATAAGAACAATAAGCCAAGGTGTCTGCTCCCTGTCCACTCGTTTTAACTCTTTTGTAAGCCATCTCCACTGAGGTGTATATTTCACTGATTCAAAAATATGAAGCAAATTCATGAGATCCACAAAGAAAGTATTTGTAATAACAAATAATTTACACAAAGATGAAAGGCAATTGCAATAACAAAAGGCTAGTAAAAATATAATACCAAAAGGAGAATAGCTTGAGAGGACAATGATATGAGCAGATCCTCGCCGTACAGCATACCAAAGGGGATTGCTGCTTTTTGAGGCAGTATAGGGAGTAAGAAATCTGTGCAGATATGATTTGAATGGAAGAACCTCCCCCTGGAAAATTGGAAATGTGAATTTTGCATCTTGAGTAATAACTTAAATAATAGATTCGTGTATATTAAAAATACTGAGGATTACATGCAAACAGAAGTAATGATAATAGAGAAGAGAATGAAATTAAAGGTACCATTTCGGGCATGTATTCTGTCTCATGATTCCCAGCTGACCAAATCCATGGGTGATATGCAGCACTACGTTCAATTAAACGGCCCCATGAGTCCCATCTCGTACCAACATCATTATATTGATATCTATCAGCATAAGAGAGATCACCAACAAACAAGACTGTCTGTGCATCACTCTGCATGTAATGCTTGAGAGTGGAAAGAGAGTTATATGTTTGACCCAAATCACCTAACATATGCAAAAGCCAGCACAGAATAAGGACAGTGATTGAAGATAAGCATAGTTTTCAATAAAAGAACAAGCTCTTCCAACCCCATTACCAAAGTATTAAAGAACAAAATCTAAAGAATTCTTATCTTTCAAAGTAAAACAAAAATTCAAATTTTAATTTTCAATAAATGTTAAGCATCATCTAAAATATGCATAAGCCAACCAAGAATAAGAACATCATGATCGAAGACAAGCAGGTTTTTGACTAACAAACAAGCTCTTCCGACCCCATTACCAAGTATCAATTAACAAACTCTGAAGAATTATTCTCTTTCAACAATAAAGATTCAACTTTTATTCTTCAATAGATAATAAAGAACAGAACAGAACACTCACCAATTATTCCAAAAGTATAGGGAGAATCAGGATCAATCTTTGGGGGTGTCCGAAACCAAAATTCACGAGAAGAATCACCTTCTCCTAACTTGTAATAATACTTGGTGTCATACTAAAACCCACAAAATTAACAAGTCAAACTCCATAATTATGCTGAAATTTAAAGCAAAACAAAAAATTTTAAAACAATAAACTATAAACTACCTCGAGACCATCAACGAGACAATGATGAATATAGCCAGACTTGTACTTATAAAAGGTGTAGTTGGTCACAGTGCCCTTAGCAATAAACTCATATTTCTTCTCAGATTTCCCATATTCCACAATACTAGAACCCAATTCATCAGCAGTGACCCAAGAAATTATCACAGCCTTACCATCATAATCACCTTGAGTGATATGCACCTAAAATCAACAAAAACAAAAATGAAAACCCATGATTTTAAAAATCAAAACTTGAACCCATTTTTTAATTATCCAAAAGGCCAAAAGGAAAAAAAACTTACTTGCTGAGGGGCATTTTGACCTTTAGGGATTGCAAATTCTTCGCTGTCAATAGGAATATCAGTTGATGGCCATTGAGAGCGAATATAAGAACTGGTAATTCCTGCGTTTCCATTTTCCGGGAAAATCGAGACCAGAACCAGTATAACTAGTAGGAACTTAAACAGTAGCATTGGGTTACTGATAAGTAATTGCATGATCAAGTCTACAAAGAGTAAATCTGGAAAGATTAGAGAGAATGTAGAGTTAAGAGAAACAATGGAGATCGTTGACGGTTAAAAACTGAGACTTTTTCTGAGGCGTAAGTAAGCCGCTAGGCTCTAGCTGTTTGTTAAATTGTTACTGTCGCCGGTGGGTAAGTGGGCCCTCAGAGTTTGGTTGTTTTAGTTTTACTTCCCCCGTTTTTCACAGCAGGATAATGAAGTCAAGCTGTCGTTTTGCACCAATAATGTCGTTTCATAAATTTTTGCCCTCGGCTATACAGTAATGACGACTCATTATGTAAAAAAAATTATCTCATAATTAAAACTAGTTAAACACAAATTATATTATTTTTAAAAAATAATTTCTTACATGTCTGGAGAAATTTTAATAATTAAGGAATGGCCCTTGTAATAGCATTCAATTAACCATAAACAAAATTAATACTTCATTATTTAATAAATATTATTTTTTTCGTTTTTTTATTAATCACTTTTGTTATTTTTATAAAGATTAAAAAATAATAAATAGACTTAAATTTAGTATTAAATTACGTGATCAATACTAAATTATCAAATCTGATTGGTTCTAACTTTATTAAAAAAAATAAATTAAAAAATTAAATTAAATTGTATTAAAATTTTAAAAATGACATATAAATAAAATATACATTTCACTCAAAAATAATAAATAAAAAAATGAAGAAAATATTACTTTTCATAAAAAATTAAAGTAATGATTGAACCAACTGTGATTTTTAAAGTACTCAAAATGACTAAATTATCTTAATATTAACACAAAAAAGGTATGTACAAAGATTAAATCCAACTGAAATACTAAGAAGGGAAAATTTGTAAAAAGACAAATTTTTTTTCAAAAAGTTTTTAAATAATTAATACTCTTTCAATTTCTTAAATTTTATGGTAGTCAATTAAATATAACTATCTAATTGGGATGTCAAAAGAGAAAATGAATATTAAATTATTAAATCCAAATTCACTCAAAGATAATTTACACGAAGAATTAGATAACAGAGTATTAAGCAATCATTAATAAGCTTTTGAAGTTAATATTAATTTTAATGTTAATATTATCTACTTTTTTCGAGAAAGTTTAATACTTTTATTAGTTTCTATTTTGCATATTTTAAAATTTTATAGAAGTGTTTTTTTTATCTTATTAATGAAAGTTAATCTGAATTTAAAAAAAAATTAAAATTAATTTCTATTTAAACAAACAAAAAATAAATAAATAAGGAAATGAAATTGGAACCGGATGGGTTTATGCTGGGTGGCTCGTTAGTTGACAGTTAGGTTCTTTATTTCTAACAAAATCCTTCCAGTTTCCACTGAACCCTAATTCACTAAGCTTGCAATCTAATCAGCCATGGAACAATCAGAGGTTAAAGACACTCGCCTTCTGTTACCGTTCTTAGAATCTTTGAGAAAAGCTTCAAAAGATTTACAAATCAACTCCATTTTCATCACCCACAATCCCCAACCCGCCATCGAAGCTCTGTTAGAGCTTCAAAACCAACACCAAACCATCTTTTCAACCCATCCAAATCTTTCCAATCTCTCTCAGTTACTATCCACTCTCAAAACCCTCTCCCAAAAGCTCAAACTCTGCCATGGCTACGGCCTTAAAACTCTCCTCCGCCGCCAAATCACCACCTACAAAATTTACCAGCTTGGTTTCGAAATCGAAGCAGAGGTTCAGGCCTTCATTGATAGAGAGTGTGTTAAAAATCTTGCTAAAATAAGCCAAGAAACAGAGTCTGAGGAAGAGAAATTGAGGAAATTGAAGGAATTTGAGAACCGATTGGCAAAGGGTTTTGATAGTGAGTTTCAAGAACTGATACTTAAATCGAAAGGCTTCTCGATTCTCGAATCTTTACTCTGCGACCCGACCCGTTCCAGGAGAATCCAAGAACAAGCAGCTCTTTGTATAGTCTCTTTAGTTAAATTCAACAGAGATGTGTTTGTAGGACTGGTTTTAATGGGTCCAGCAGTTCAATCTCTGATTTCAATGGCTTCAGCTCGATCAATTCAAGCTCTGTGTTCACTTATCAGACTGATCAAGACTCCATTAATTGACGAAATCGAACTGGACGGAGAAATCCCTAGAATTATCAGCCTTCTGAATTGCGAAGATCCATCAATTAAAGCTGCGGCCATGGATTGTCTTTGTGAAATTGCTTATTCAGCTCGAAAAGAAGTGATTGAAGTGATGATAGAAGAGAGATTGGTGGAGAAATTAATGGAGTTGCAGAGATCTGAAAATGGAGACAAATTCGAGAGCCGGGTGGGAAGATTTGCAGTGCAAATTGAAGTGGGAGAAGGACTGAATGAGAAAGAAAGAAGAGAGTTTAAGATGGAGATATTGAAGAGAGTAAAAGAGGCCTCTGTTTCCGAAGCAGAAGCTGCCTCCATTGTTGCAGAGGTTCTTTGGGGTTCTTCGCCTTGATATTTCAGTTCTTGATCTTGATGATCTTAGGTAGGAGAAAGAACATGTTAGTAAATATTAGCAAAAGGACTAAAATACTGACTTTTCTTTTTTTTATTTCATTTTAATATTTGGAAATTTTGAATTCCTATTTCAAAATTTAGTATTTATTGCTGAAATGTAATTTTTATTTTATTATTATTCAAAATTTTTAACTAATAACCAATATAATAAGCTTTTTTTTACGAGAATAAAATGGTTTTCTAGCATATCAAAAATAATATTATAATTGTAGTTCGTTATTAAAAAAATAATAAACAATCAAAATTTTTATCATATGTCAATTTGTTTATATGAAAAATGATAAATAAATATTAGATTAGGCAAAATTGATCCAAATTTATGGATCGATTCAAATTTATCCAAAAAAAAAATTGATCCAAATTCAATCCAATTCATATAAATACTCATTGGATCAACTCAAAATTGATCTATTTTATTTTTCAATTCAATTCAATCCAACCCAACCCAATATCTATTGAGTCAACTCAAAATTGACCTATCTCACTTTCCTACCTATTGAATCATTGAGTATTAATTCAATTGGTGTTTTCAAGATTCAAATATCTTGACCCATTAGGTATGTAATGACATTAATATCAGGCCAATCCTAAATAGTACTTTCTGGCAATGAATAGTATTTTTCGGGCCCGAAAGAATATCCGAAAGTCAAAAATATTTTATTAAACCATTTGAAAGGAATAGTCAAGGTGAGTCTAGGGTTGAAATTTGAAGTAAATTTGAGATCAAATAGGCTTTCAAAAGTAAAAAATATAAAAAAGGTAGCGAGTCAATAATACGAAAAATATATTTTAAATAATTTACTTTAATGTTAAGAATGGACAAAAAAAAAGAAAAAAAAAAGAAAAAGAAAAAATTGATACAAAAAATAATAGTATTTCAAATAAATAATTTAAAGATCACATTATATATATACATAATAACAATTCTTCTTCTTTTATTTTATTTTTTTGAATAATAACAATTATTAGAATAAGCATTGAAAGTTAATAGCATTAAAAAATTAAATTATAATCGAAACATTACTCTTTTTAATGACCAACTATTATGCAGTATAATATTCTAATCATTTAATTTAACATGACAAAATATTAAATAAAAACTTTCAATACATTTACGATTTGATATGTTTTTAAAAATAAACATTTAAAATTAATTCAAATTCATGGATCGATCTAAATTAACCCAACCCATTAATGACTCAATCCGTTAATGACCCATATTTTTTGATCCTTTAATGACTCATCTATTAATGACCCAATCCAAACCCATCTAACCCACCTATTTGTCACCTCTAATAAATACATATTATGCAACAAAGAATTAAAAAAAAGATATTTATATGTGTTGCACCCTATTACATTTTTAAAAAATTGATGGATTCATAGAAAAAAAAATTAAAAAAAGGCATTTAACAGTTTTATTTATTTATTCCCTTGATGGATTAAATTTAAATATTTAGAAGGTTAAACCTGAAATTCAAATTCTAATTAAAACTTTACAAATCAAATGAAACCTAGAGGATTTTTTCCCTATAATTGTATATAATATAAATCGTACTAAGAACTCGAAAAATTATATTATTGTAAATAAGTGAATTCATGAATATTTATAAATTAAGTTTAAACTCCTATTTTATAACTTAAAATTTCCAACTTATTAATTATTTGTAACTCATGTATTTATGTATATTTATGCAACCTATATTCATAAGTCCATAAATATAGACTTCTTTCATGAAATACATACAAGAAAAGATAATAAGAAAATACTTATTTTCTCTCCATTACTCTCTAAATTCATTCTATTGTCTTTATTTTTACGACCTATTCTTATAATATTCCATATAGTTTTCGTATTTTATAACACGTTATCAGCACGAGTTTGGTCCACATTTCGTAGTAAAATATTTTTCTTTATTTCTTTCCAACTTACATTATGTCAAATATTACTAAACTTGAGTTTAAGGCTATTGACATAATTGGCAAAAACTATTTGCCATGGATTCTAGATGCTGAAATTCATCTTGGTGCCAAAAGGTTTGGAAATACAATTTTAGTTGGAAATGAAGCATCCAGCCAAGATAAAGCAAGGGCAATGATATTTCTTCGTCATTATCTACATGAATAAAAGTTGAATATCTAACGGTGAAAGATCCATTTGAATTGTGGAATAATATAAAAGAGCGATATGACCACTAACTAACAGTAATATTGCCTAAACCTCGTTATGAATGGATGCACTTATGATTTGAATATTTTAAAATCGTAAGTGAATATAATTTTGCTGTTTTTAGAATTAGTTCTCAGTTAAAGTTATGTGGTGAAAAAATTACCGATGAGGACTTACTAGAGAAAATCTTTTCAACTTTTCATGCTTCAAATGTGCTTCTGCAATAGCAGTATGGAGAAAAGAGTTTCAAAAAGTATTCTAAATTTATCTTATGGTTACTTGTAGCTAAACAAAATAATGAGCTATTAATAAAAAATCATGAGACTCGTCCTATTGGATTTGCTCTATTTCCTGAAGTGAATGTAGCAATACTCGATCATAGCCATGGCCGCGATCATGGTCATACTCGTGATAGAGGAAGAGGATGAGAACGAGGATGAAACAATTACCGTCATTATAGTGGAAATAATGATAAAAAAATTTCCACCACCTAAAATGGAACAATAATGAAAAAAAAGGAGAAAATAAGTTCAACCATAATAGCTCTTTAAAAACTAAAAAAAATTCATCTTGTTAAACTTTATCAAGCCTTCATTAAAAGAAAATGAAAAAATATGAAAACAAATTCAGTTGACCAGAATGATGACATTGAGGTAAATTTGGCATATAATGATGATGATGGTTTTGAAGACCTTGCGAATATTATTCATTTGAATGCTTCAGATTTTTCCAAGAGTCATGAAGAATAATGAAGAAAATAAAATATAAGAAAGTTTAAAATTATTATCTTATTTCTATAATTCAATGGTGTGTTTGTTATTTTTATTTAAATGTTTTATTTAAGTTTTTTCCCTTTATATATATATATATATATATATATATATATATATATATATATATATATATATATATATATATATATATATATATATATATTTGCCATATTATAATCATATGTTTTATTTTTTTCATTTATTTTCAATGAAGGAATTGATGTTTCACATTCTTTAATTGGATTCATACTCAATAATGAAGATGTTTGCCTTGTTGATAGTGCTACAACACATATCATACTTAAAAATAAAAAAAAATATTTCTATCATTTGATATTGAAAGATGCTAATGTTAATACTATATTGGGTAATACAAAGTTAATTGAAGTCTCTGAAATAACTACTATATTATTATATGAAGGAACAAAACTTACCATAAATGATGCATTATTTTCTTTTAAATCTCGAAAAAATTTGTTAAGTTTTAAAGATATTTGTTCCAATGGATATCGTGTTGAGACTAAAAATGAGAACGATATTGAATATTTGTATATTATAAATAATGCATCAGGTAATAAATGTATTTTAAAAGATTGCCAACATTCTCTTTTGGCTTGTATTATACAAAAATTAGTACAATTGAGACATATACTACAGAAAATTAGAAGTTTACTGATCCAAAAATATTCATAATTTGGCATAAATGGTTAGTTCATTTCGGTTCAATAATGATGCGTAAAATTATTAAGAATTCACATTGACATCTATTGAAGAACCAGAAGATTCTTCAATTTAAAGAATTCTCATATGCTGCTTGTTCTTAAGAAAAATTGATTATTAGACCATCACCAGCTAAAATTGAAACCGAATCCCTTGCATTTTTAGAACGTATTCAGGGTGACATTTATGGGGACCATTTAAGTATTTTATGGTATTAATTGATGCATCCACATGATGTTACATGTGTATTTATTATCAACTCACAACCTGCCGACATTTGCAAGATTGCTTCCTCAAATAATTCGATTAAGAGCACAGTTTCCAGATTATACGATCAAGTCAATTCATCTTGATAATTCTGGTGAATTTATATCTCAGGCTTTTAATAATGATTGCATGTCAATTGGTTGAAAGGCATGTTGTACATGTTTATACACAAAATGGTTTAGTAGAATCATTTATTAAACGCCTCCAGTTAATAGCTAGATCATTACCTATGAGAACAAAACTCTCCATTTTTGCTTGGAGGTATACTGTATTACATGCAATAACACCTGTATGCATTAGGCCAAAAAGTTATCATAAATTCTTTCCATTATAATTAGCTTTTGGTCAAAAACCAAATATTGCTCATCTTAAAATTTTTGGTTGTGTAGTATATGTGTCGATTATGCTACCATAACACACAAAAATGGATCCTCAAAAGAGGTTAGGAATATACATTGGATATGAATTTCCTTCAATAATTAAATATATTGAACCACTAACTAGAGATTTATTTACAGTAAGATTTGCTAATTGCCATTTTGACGAAATAATTTTCCCAATATTAGGGGAAGAACATAAACAGCTGAAAAAAGAAGTTAATTGGAATGCATTATCATTATCTCATTTAGATCGTCGAACAAACCAATATGAACTGAAAGTTCAAAAGATAATACATTTGCAAAATATTGCAAATCAACTACCAGATGCATTCACTGATTTAAGAAGAGTTACTAAATCTCATATACCAGTCCAAAATGCTCCTACTCGAATTGATGTTCCTGCAGGATAATTTAATATTACAAACACTAGCAATCTACACATGAAGCGTGATAGATCAGTCGGTTCCAAAGATAAAAATTCTCAAAAAAGGAAATGAGTAAATAACCAAGATGATCATATTATAGAGGCGGACACTCCTGAAGAGACTTAAGACATAACTAATTATAAAACCCCTGAAGAGTTCTAGGTACCTGAAAATAATAATAATGAAGAGATCTCCATAAGTTATGTCAACATAGGACAACGATAGAATAGAAAATATATAGTTGTCGATAATATTTTTACATATAATATTGCTAGTGATATTTTAAAAGAAAATGAGGATCTTGAACCTATATTTGTTGAAGAATGTAGAAATAAAAATAATTGACCAAAATGGAAAGATGCAATTCAAGCATAATTGAATTCACTTTCAAAATGTAAAGTATTTGGACCTGTAGTCTGAACACCTGAAGGTGTAATGTCAGTGGTGTATAAATGGGTATTTGTGCAAAAACGAAATGAGAAAAGTGAAATTGTAAGATATAAAGCACGATTGGTTGTACAAGAATTTTCGCAAATATCTGACATTGATGATGAAGAAATATATTCTCCAATAATGGATGCAATTATTTTTAGATATCTAATTAATCTAACAGTTTGTGAAAAGCTTGACATACGTCTAATAGATATTGTTATAGCCTATTTATATGGCTCACTTTATAGTGAAATTCATATGAAAATTTCAAAATGATTTAAAATGCCTTAAGCATATAAAGATTCTCGATAAATTTGTTCAACAAAATTACAAAAATTATTATATGGATTAAAGCAATCTAGACGAATGTGGTATAATCATCTTAGTGAATATTTATTAAAGGAAAGATATAATAATGATCTGATTTGTCCATTTGTATTTATAAAAGGATCAGGATCATAATTTGTCATAATTGTTGTATATGTTGATGATTTAAATACCATTTAAACTCCTAAAGAGCTTAGAAAAGCAGTAGATTATTTAAAGAAATAATTTAAAATGAAAGATCTTGAAAAAATAAAATTTTTATCTTAGCCTGCAGATTGAGCATTTAAAAGATGAAATTTCTATTCATCAATCAACTTATACGAAAAATATCTTGAAGCGATTTTATATGGACAAAGCACATCCATTGAGTACTCCAATGGTGGTAAGATCACTAGAAGTAAATAAAGATCTATTTCGTCCTCGAGAGAATGAAAAAGAACTTCTTGATCCTGAAGTACCATATTTAAGTGCTATAAGTGCATTGTTGTATTTTGCTAATAATATAAGATCAGATATAACATTTGTTGTAAATCTATTGGCGAGATTTAGTTATTCTCCAACAATAAGACATCGGAATGGAATTAAGCATGTTTTTCGATACCTCCAGGTAACAATTGATATGAATTTATTTTATTCCAATAAATCCAAATCACATTTAGTTGGTTATGCAAATGCAGGATATTTATCAAATTCACATAAAATTCGATCACAAATAGGCTATCTATTTACTTGTGGAAACACAACTATATCATGGCGGTCTACAAATCAAACTTTAGTTCTACTTCTTCAAAACATGCAGAAATAATTTTAATTCATGAAGCAAGTCGAGAATGTGTTTGGCTAAGGTCATTGATTCATCATATTAAGAAGATGTGTGGCTTGCATTTTGAAGAAAACATTCCAACAATATTGTATGAAGATGATATAACATGCATAGCTCAATTAAAAAGAGGATACATCAAAGGTGATCGAACAAAATATATTTCACCAAAATTTTTCTTTACTCATAATTTTCAAAGAAAGGTGAAATAGATGTTCAACAAATTCGTTCAAGTGATAATTTGGTGTATTTATTCACCAAAACATTTTATCCATTGCAACATTTGAAAAATTGAGATGCAGTATTGGAATGCATAGATCTAAAGATATGTCTTTATGAGAGGGAGTAAAATACACTGCATTGTACTCTTTTTTCCTTAGCCAAAGTTTTATCCCACTGGATTTTTCTGACAAGGTTTTTAATGAGGCAGCTTACTATGTATATTGTATATATTGTGTACTCTTTTTCCTTCACTAGGTTTTTATCTCGTTGGAGTTTTCATAATAAGATTTTAACAAGGCACAATTTTTCAATTTTTAATTTTTATAGACATCTAAAGGGGAGTGTTGTAAATAAGTGAATTTATGAATGTCCATAAATTAAGTTTAAACTCCTATTTTATAACTTAAAACTTCCAACTTATTAATTGTTTGTAACTCATGTATTTAATTTGTAACTCATGTAATATATATCCATAAGCCTATAAATAGAGTTTTTTTTCATAAAATACATACAATAAAAGATAATAAGAGAATACTTACATTCTCTCCATTCATCTCTAAACTCATTCTATTATTTTTATTCTTACAATCTATTCTTGTAATATTTCATATAATTTTCTTATTTTATAACATATATAAATAAAATAATTTTGCTAGAGATTTGCCTTGTCATTAATGAATAATGATATTAAAAAACCAAGCGAGGAGGTCCATGTAGTTGGTTCATTTCAACCGATCCACAACAATCAAGCCTTTACTTTAACGCCGTCTCTTCGGTTATCTTCTATTAATGGATATGAATTCAAACTATGCACATGCTATTTGGCATTTTCTTTAAAAAAAATATCAAAAATTATACACGAATTTAATGTGATTCCTTAAAATAGTAGGAAGATAAACTGTGTTTAATACACTATAAGACTCTATACAATCACAAATAATATACATATTAGAATATGGTAGGTATTAAATCATATATGTTTTGAAAAGCTCTATACTTGGACCTATTAGGTTCAGAATAACACAAGGTATATATTAATTTAATTTGATTACGTTATTAAACGAATAATTGCCCCCCACCTAATTGGATTTTACTATATATTTTTTATATAGACTGGGAAAAAAAAGGATTACATGGAATAAAATGCTAGGGTATACAGACCCTATAATAATGAGCTAAAAACTCCTTAATGCTAGAAGGAGGAACTTTAAATCAAGCGACGAAAAAGTAGGGATGAGCATGGTTAACCGAAACTTAAGTTAACCGAAAAATCAATCCAAAATCGAACTAATTTTTAGGTTAATCAAACCGAAATTTTAGGTTTATAATTTTTATTTTAAAAACCGGTAGTTAACCGATCCGAAACTGAAGCCGAATATATATAAATGTCGAAATCTAGCAACTCTAAAGTAAAAATCATTAAATTTGAGTTTACTTCCCCACACTCTCGTAATTAGTCAAATATTTATATCTAAATGTCTATTTATTACTTTTATTTTAAAAATGCCATTATTTGCTAAATACTCTATAAACTCATTTTCGTGATATTGCTTTTTTTTTTTTGAACAAATTAAAAATTAATTTAAGGGACATGATGCGAATACAAGAGATAACTTATTTTTTTTTATGGTTTACAACTAATTTAATCCGCTGTCTATATATATATATATATAAAATACAACACAATTAACATTTTGGAACATTTTAAGCTGAACATTGTTTTAATATTCGATTATAATTAAATCTAACTGAAATAATTAAAATTTAGTAAAATTATGTATCAAAACTCAACATAATTTTATTATTAATTGAACGGAATTAATTTTTTTTATTTCATTAATCGAAGCCTAATTGATTAATATTTGGAAAAAAAAATTATCAAACAAAAGCAAGCCATTCTAAAATTTTCAATTTTTTTAACTTGTCAATTGAATCGAACCAATGACTCAGATTTTTCAATTAACATAATCAAAACTAATTGAATTAGCTTGTTGTTGTGTGCTCACCACTCACTAGTGCAATGGGTGTCATATTCCACTTGATAAATTGCAATTATTTGAAGCTTAAACTTACTAATAAATTTTTAATGTAAACATCATTTGTCCCAGTTCGAGTAGCAAGACGTTTGAATTTTTTCAAATGAAATTCAACATTTAATTATTATTTTGTATATACAATATAAAATATTTGAAAAACCGTATCGTTTTTAATTATAGGTCCGATAAAATTAAATTTTAAAATAATTAATTCCATGTCAATATTATTTGGGAGATGATTAGGTGAGAATAAGGCAGAAGATAATAACTAACGATCATAATTTTTTAACACTTAACATTAACAACAAGATCCCTTCAAATATATATAGAGAGAGAGAGAGAATAAAATAATACAAACATTAGCAATGAGAAATTAATAATAATTCTCCCCAACTCCCCTTCTATTAATTCTCTCCTTCTTTGCCATGTTTTTTTTTTTTTGGCTTTTCTCCTTTGCAAGAATCCTTTTTAATCTTCTAACTCCAACCAGCCGCTCCCTAATTTATATACTTCAATCTTCAATTATCTTTTTCAGCATTGAAGCGTATGTAACTGAAAGATCTCAATATAATCACTTGCCGAGCTATCTTTGACGAAGATCTGAGAAATTTCATAGATCTCTTCAATTTCTGCAAATTTTCACTACTTGGGTTTCTTTAATTTACTATGAATTGGAGATATAGAGCTGGTTTGTTCTTGATAGCTGCTGTTGTTATTATATGGGTCACCTCTGCAGAAGTTACCCAGGTGGATTATGCAACCTCTTTTTTCTTTTCTTTTCAAGTCCAATTATATATATAGGTGTGTTTGTAAATGTATATGCATGTATGTATGTAGCTTTGTAGGATATTTGATTCTGTTCTTGTGTAGTCTGTGGATGGTGGATTAGTGATTTTGGGTAGAACCTTTTATTGAATTTATAAGCACCCAGTTGCTGATACAAGTTATTTGTGTTGCTAGTTGCTGCAATTTTATATATAATTGTTGGTTTTGGTTATTTGGCAATTTAAATTGAGATATTCACAAAGAACTTTTCATATCATTTAGAGGGGTAATATTTACTTGATTCTCAAAGAAAACTTGCTTCACATATTCTGTTGATATGTGAAATGATCAAACAAGTAATTTCTCTTGGTCATTGTCTAATTCCTTGCAATAGGATAAAAGAGTATGACTTCAATAATTTCTGATATTTTGCTCATGGAATGTTTCCTATGGAGAACATGTGAATGTTATTGAAAGGCATTGAAACATGTAGGAACTTTTGTGTCCTTTTAGCATTTTGGCAATTGGCATTCTCCAAACTTTAGGTATGATGATAGTCAGCAAGCTAAGGAAATTTCATATCTTTGGAGGCTGACTGATCTATATTTGCAGGGTATCTTCACCGACTACAAGCAGCCTTTTGCTGTGACATATCTTGGAGCTTCTTTGATGGTAGTTTACCTCCCAATAGCATTTTTTAAAGACTGGATATGCAAGATGCTAAAGCATCGGCCTTCTAAAAGTGGTAAAGATTCAGGAAATGTTAATGAGGCTTCTGATGGATTAGGCTCTCCTCTAAGCCGCAAGATTTTTGAAATGGAACTTCAGGGAACTTTCAGTAGAAAAGACAGTGAAGATGATTTTTCACCTGAAGACGAGGGAAAGCCTTTGGTTTCTAGAATCAAAGATGAATTAAATGTCTTGAAACATGACAAACAGCTCACAACAAGAGAAATTGCCACTTATGGTTTTTATATTGCCCCAATCTGGTTTGTAACTGAGGTACTAATTCTTCCATCTCGAATAATGTCACATACAATGGTCAGCTTTGGTCATAAATAAATCTGTTTAGTTTAGGAATCCTATGTCTTGGTAGATACAAATGTAAAATTGAATAATTTACCCTGCAGAGGCTCTGTGGCCTTTCTGTTAATAAAAAAACTATATCTATAGTAATGGTTCACTCTTTGTTTTAATTTGATATATTTTCACATGTTAAAATGATTAAGGCATATATTATATGGATTGTTGTATTATCCTTATGTTTTATCTTATGATTGGATGGCTATCTTTGCTAATGTGGGAGAATTGTTTGTAGAGTTCCTGCTTTCTTGCCTTTGTAAAGGTTTTCAGATGATAACATGAATTCATGGAATTGATGATACTTTCTGGTTATGCTTTTTCATTGTCGGCACTGGGCAGTATTTATCAAATGCTGCACTTGCACGTACAAGTGTTGCCAGTACAACAGTTCTTTCATCAACCTCAGGACTTTTTACTCTTTTCATTGGTGTGATGCTGGGCCAAGATACTCTAAATGCAGCAAAAGTAGCAGCTGTTCTAGTCAGCATGGCTGGCGTTGTCATGACTACTTTAGGAAAAACCTGGGCTACAGATGAATCTCAACTAACTGCTTCTGCGTAAGTCTCTGCTTTAATTTTGTGGCTAAATCGATTAATGGTCTCTTCTTAGATAGACAAAATGAAGTGCATCATTTTTGTTGTTTAATGTGCTCATATAATGGAGCCTCTCCCTCAACGCTCCATGACCTGGGAGAGGATTCTTAATTTATTTTATGAGCTATTGTGTTTAATTCATGACATTTTATAATAAGGTTTCCTCTATTGAGCATCTCATTTATGCCAAAAATAAAATAGAATGAGCAGCATGACTTTCCTTAAACTTTTTAATGTCTGCTTAATGAACTGGGATGAAACACCCTGGCCCCATACTTTGCATGTGGCATCTTATGCTTAATAGCTCTTGCATATTGTTTGAGCTTCTTTTGCCATCTTTCTGTTTATACTGATCTATTGAACATTTATATTTGATACTTTATGTTCAGCAATGGGAAACGCACTCTTGTTGGGGATCTTTTTGGCCTTCTCTCAGCCATGTCATATGGACTATTTACAGGTTGGCCTTTCTGTTTAATTTAGTTTTTTTTATCTATCTGCCTAATGGTATTTCCTTCCTTTTATATGTAGTCATTGTTATAATATTATTCTTGCAGAGTATTGTGTTTTATTTTACAATTATTGTTGCAGTGCTTCTTAAGAAGTTTGCTGGTGAAGAAGGAGAAAGGATTGATGTGCAAAAATTGTTTGGATACATAGGATTGTTCACACTTGTAGCTCTATGGTGGCTTGGTAAGAATTATTATATGTTCAATGTTCTGTTGATTGGATGAACTGTCAGGGGATCAGATTCATAGAAAAAAATCCATACCTGCTGGTGGAAGTTTTTAATCAGATAATGAAATTTCTTTTGTTTCATTGCATTTTAAGTTTAGAGATAAATTTATAGAAAGCAATCTTCATTCTCAGAAATTTATAGGCTTGAATTTAGTTACTTGTTGAATTTGAGTCCCTGTGATTGGCAACTAACATATCATTTAAAAATTTTAGTATTGTATACACAGCTGGCTTAGCTTCAAACTGAATCATCAATTCTGATTTATCTCAGTATGGCCATTGACTTCCTTGGGAATAGAACCCAAGTTCACAATTCCTCACTCTGCCAAGATGGATGAAGTTGTTCTAGCAAATGGCTTTATCGGAAGTGTTGTCTCCGACTACTTTTGGTATGTTTGAGCATGTCCTCTTGTTATTATTGCTTCAGGCCACATTAGTTTATACTTATGTTTTGCTCATTCTATCTAGGGCATTATGTGTTGTATGGACAACTCCATTGGTAGCCACCCTAGGTATGTCACTGACCATCCCTCTTGCTATGGTGGCTGACATGGTGATTCACGGTCGTCACTACTCTGCAATTTACATCCTTGGCTCGACCCAGGTGATGTATAATTTCAAATATGCATCCGATCTTGAGTTTGCTTATCTTTTTAGAAAATATTGGCACTTATGACATCCATAATATGCAAACTGCATAAAAGCCTCTGTATAACTTTCTTCGCCAAGTTCTTTATCCAATGAAAACAATTTGGATTGCCAATGCTTCAATATCTATTCATGAAATTGCCATCTTTAGAAGTAATAAAGAACCATGATTAGATAAATAAAATATGTCAATACCATTCCATGTAAGCTTTAGTTTACTGTAACTAATCGTGTACCAAAGTTGTGATATCTCGAGTTTGAAGACCAGTCCAAACCGCATTGCATATAAGCTTTAGTTTATTGGAACTAATCGTATATCAAAGTTGTGAGCTCTCAAGTTTGAAGATCTGTCTAAACCGATTATAACCGAAGAAAGTTAATTCTTCTTTGATTATACTTATTTCTCTTTGTAATCCTATCATAATGACTTTGGATGCATTGGTGCAGGTTTTTGCAGGATTTATGATAGCTAATCTTTCTGATTGGTTCTCAAGGAAATTGGGATTATAGCATCTGGTGAAACTCGTGGGGTGAATCTGAATTCTTTATGGGGTATATCTCCACCAATCTTTACTTGATTCCACATTGATTTGATCATAGGAAGAAATGATTAAATGTAAATTGTAATGGATAAAGTGCAGAACGTGTAAATGGAAACTTGAGATCTGAATTTTGGGTTTGGTTGGGTCAGGTTTGGGTGTGGAGCCCTAATTGTAATAAAAGGTTTTATCAAAGAAGAGAAATGTTTTTTTTTTTTGAATGTTTGTGGATTTTGTAGATAAACTTAAAGCCTTCTATTTGATGTTTGATACGAACAGTTGGATAAAATATATAAAAGTTATTTTTTAATCTAACGGTCGGATAAAAAATAAAAAAAGGTATTAATTAAAACAATTCATTTCAAAATAATTCAATGGCATTTGGTTTTATTTAATTATACACTTCACTTCAGTAGGAATGAGCATGGTTAACTGAAATTTACGTTAATCGAAAAATCGATTCGAAATTGAATCGATTTTTAGATTAATTGAATCAAAATTTTAGATTTATAGTTTTTACTTTAAAAATCGGAGGTTAATCGATTCGAAATCGAAATCAAACATATATATATATATATATATATATATATATATATATATATATATATATATATATATATATATATATATTATGAATTATATTTTAAATTTTACACTTATAATTTTTAATTTTTGTGTAATTTATAAATATTATGATATATAATGTTGTAAAATATATATTTTTAGTAAATAAATATTAAAATTATGTGCATAATTAGCATTGTATTGTTGGTTTTATATTGAATATTTTTAATTTTTATAATTAATTATGAAAATTTTATTTTTATTTTGATTATTTTAATGGATGTTGTATTTAATTAGTATTTTTTCATTTTTAAAGCATTTTTAACTATTAAAAATAATATTACAAATTGTATAATTTATTAAATTTATATATTAAATTTTTTTAATGGTTAACCGATAAATTGATCCGAAAAATTGAGTTAAAAATCGAAACCGATATAACGGTTAATCGATAATAATAGACTGGTTTAAGAAAATTATTAATGAATCGGTTAATCGGTCCATGCTCATCCCTACACTTGAGAATTTGAAAAAAGTATGCTTTTTCGATTATTATATTTTCATCGTAATATAAAAATCTCAAATATCTCCTTTATAGCATTAAAAAAATCTAAAATTCTTCTTTTGGAATAATTTTCTTGTAAGGTCAGTGATAGATCCTTAGATTTTATAAAAAGGATAGTCTTATATGGTGAGTGAAACAATGTTGTGTGAGACGGTGAGATCCGATTGGGTTGGATGGGATAGAAAACCTGAAAAAGAGAGATTAATTTGGTTAGATTGGACATGAGCATTCCAAAATTTAAAGTCAGTTCCATACTTGTATGGAAAAAATGGTTAAAAAATGCTAAAAGTGTTGTATTACATTATTTTTAAAATGTAAAAAAATCTGGTATTTATAGGGGTGTCAATGACTAGTTGAGTATGCTATCAAAATGTCACAGTAGACTAGAGACGGTTTAACAAAAAATAGATGGTGGATGAAATGGATGTGTGCCAGTAGATTGGGCATGGTCTGTTTTATTCAATCGGACAGTCCCATTCTTTTGATTTTTGTGTTTATCTTTTTGTCCACGCGCCATACCTCTAGGGATTTTGGACCCGAACCAAACTGGACTTCTTTTGTGATGAATCTTTGAGCCGGACTTGGTGCAGCCCATCAATAGGTAATGTTGAGCATTATGAGTTAGCAACTTTTTATTATTTGGACTAGATTTGCAATTATAGATATAACAAAATGCATATATATATATATTCAAGGACATTTTATAATAAAATTATGAAAAATCGTTAAAATTAAGGAAGTCGAAAACTGGAACGACAGAGAACTGTCACCGAGATTTTAGTTCTCATCAGCTATTGTAGCTCTCTCAAATCTTTGCTGGACTGCTTCTCTCATGGCGTCCATCTTCAGATCGAATCCGGTTGCTGTTTTATTTTTCATACAATTTTGCCTTGCTCTTTTCTCCCCAGCTCTTGGAATTTCTTCCGGGTACGGTTCTTCATGCCCCTTAATCGTTACTCCTCTTTATTTTTTTATTCGATTCCTCAATTTAAGCAATGAAATTGCAACTTTGAATCTTAAATTTTGTGCTTTACCATAATACGAGTGCTAAAACTTCTGCCACTAGCTAGTTCAGACGGGTTTTCCCTGAGATGGAAGTTTGTTCTGCTTCGCGACCTGACAGAACGAACTTTAGGGTTTTGACAATGACTTGTTTGAGCTCTAATTGAGTTAATTTTTCTTCAGGTCTACGGATGGTTACGCCATCAATGGTCGAGTGAGGCTTGCAGGTATGATATGGATGTTTTGAATTTTGATTTGATCAGTCACAAGGCTTAGATGTTTTGGTCTAATTGAAGCTCTGGAGAGACTTTTTGTTGCTTGGACTTTTAACGAGGATCAGTACTAGTGTAGTGTGGCTAAGCATGTTTCTATCTTGTAGCTGCCGACCACTTCAATTAGCTTGTTCTGCCCATTTTGATTTCAATTCTCAACTCCTGCATATTTTTCTTCCTCATTTTTATTTGTTTATTTATTTATTCTTCCAATTGGGACCAACGATCTCTAGTTCATAACTGGACCTTTCTATAGATTTAGCCCTGCACTAAGTGAGATAGAGGAAAATAACTAAAGAAGTATTAAATAGGGATTAGGGCATAGCAAAGTTGAGTGATAATTATGGTTCGTCTTTATGACATTTTCATAACTCATAATGGCTATTGTTGAATGTAGATGTGTAGCTTAAATGTCACAAGAGATAAAGACTGATCGAGATAATTCTAGTTATTTTTGCTAATTTTAAATATGAGTTAGACCAACTGTTAGATAATAATTGTTAAATCATGTTAATATGGCATTAGCACGTGCTACGATTTCAGATGATACCCCTCATGTATGCAAAAATGAGTTGGTTTCAAAGAGATTTCTAGTTCATTTCATACTCATCCTTTTCAATCTTGATGAAGAACTGGGATGAGGGTGTGTTAAGTTAGAAGATGAGAAGAAAGTGGTGCAAAGTAAGAGGTCATAATTGCACATCCTCTGGAGAGAGAAGCATAGCCCTGTCTCTGAGTGTGTGTACAATAGACCATATAAGGTTATCATCTTAGTTTTCAGCTGACAACTAATTAGAAGTTACGACTCATGGTTTTTAAAGGTAATATTGTCTTAACTGGGTTCTGGTGTGAGCTTTTTTTACCATTGATGTCGAAAATTTTATTAGAGATGCAAGGAAAAAGGTACAAAAATGCTTCACATTTTTTTCATAGTATTAAAGTGCTTCTATTATTTATTTTAGAGCAAAAATGCTCTTGATGTAATGGGAATTGGTATAAAAATATCCTTACGAGTAATTTTTATCAATTTTAATTAATGATGCTGGGTTGGTGCTGACATAGCATGAGGTGATGCTGACATGGCATGAGGTGATGCTGACACATGGGAAAAAAAATATAATGTCAGTGCCACATTTTGCAAGTCAATAAAGAAATTCTTAATAAATAAAATTGAAAAAAATATTTAAGAAGAGATGTATTTTGCTATGTGATAGCGTTATCTCAGTGTCATGTTAGCGCCATATCAATGCCATTAATTTAGAGTTGAGGAAAGTTACTTGCAGTGATATTTTTTTACTAATTTTGATTATGTCAGGAGTATTTTTGCTCTAAAATAAATAATAAGGGCATTTTAATACCTTGAAGAAAACGTAAGGAGCATTTTTGTATCTTTTCACGAGATACAATGATTAGGCACTTATGTTGAAGACATGCAATTTTGATTTTTATGGCTTGTTTTGTCACACAATAGCATGATCTTTTATGGCTATTCTCTGTCTGCTTGCTTGTTTATTCTTTGATTTACATCCTTTTCCGTTGAACTAGTTTACTGATAGATCTTTCTGCAGGTATGGGTGTAAAAGGATTTGGTCTTCCTGGAAAACTTTCGAATGTAAAAGTTATGCTCAATGGTGGCCAAAATGTCACTTTTCTGAGGCCTGATGGATATTTTTCTTTGTATCCTACTTTTTTTTTTGGTTATTCCTCGATTTCATCCAAGTGTTTTTCTTTTGCTGAAGTAACTAGATTTGAATATGAGCTTTATCATTATCTTATTGAAAGCATGCTAGTAAGCCTTTTTTTTTGGACTCATTATGATTCCTTGACTTGGATGGTTTAAAGCTATAATGTGCCAGCAGGGACTCATTTAATTGAAGTGGCTGTGATAGGCTATTTCTTTTCTCCAGTAGGGTTTTCAATCTCAAATGATATTAATTTGACATTAAGCAGTTATGCATTAAATTTTCCTGTTAATGAGTTTTTATTTCTGCTTAGGTCCGAGTTGATGTTAGTGCCAGATTCCCCGGCAAGGTTCAGGCAGCATTGACAGAGAACCGAAGAGGTCTAAGTGAGTTGGTATTAGAGCCAATGAGAGAAGAACAATACTATGAGGTTGGTCCTCCTTTCACCATGTATTTTAGTAGCTGATCAATATATCAAATATTATCTCTTTTGTCTAATATATTGTTTTGCTACAGATTAGGGAACCCTTCTCCATAATGTCTGTCGTCAAAAGCCCAATGGGTCTTATGGTGGGATTTATGCTGGTGGTTCTGTTCGTAATGCCCAAATTAATGGAGAACATGGGTAAAGCTCTCTATTGCTTGCATATGGATTTACTAATTTACGCTTTTGTGATTGCTTCACGAGATCAAGCAATGCCCGAGTACCCCTGTTATGAAGACCAACAAATATTAACATAAAATTTCCTCATCAGCATTCAGTGAATTACGAATCTGTCATAATTATCTAATAATTCACAAACATTCATCATGTCGTATTGCATTTTTCAAGGTTTGAATAAAACATAAAACAGCTATGCGTTTCACGGGCATTGTTGGTTGATGCTTCTTATTCTTACAAGGTGTTGCACATTGGTGAATTAGCTTTTAGTAGACAGGTTTCTGTTGCCATGTTGCTAAGCTTTTAGCTGATCAAATTACTTTGTTGTGTGTGGCATCAGATCCTGAGGAAATGAGGCGAGCGCAAGAAGAAATGAGGCAACAAGGTGTTCCCTCCTTGGCAAATCTATTGCCCGGAGCTCAGAGGAGCAGCTAAATATATACCTGTTTCAAGAATGGGCTCATTCACTTCAGCACAGGAGCTGAAATATTTTGCAGCGTTTACATGTAGGGGCTTTATCAATGTCAAAGGATGGCTCATGCATTCAATCATGATGTATTTTGGCAATCTGGAATACATTGACTTTTGCATTCCTGGTGAACTTAGATGTAGACAAAATTTGGCTTTGTTACCCGATCACGGTGATTTTAGAGTATCAAGTTATAACTTTTTTTCTTATTTGATTTATTTTTCTATTAAAAAATGCATTTTTTTCTTTTTTTTCCTTTTGAAAAAAAAAAAAAGCAGTTCTGTTTGTAAAGTCAGTTTTCTTTTTTAGCTTTGTTACTTAAGATCTTCTATTAGTTTAGAAGGGACATATTTTCTTTAGAATACTCTCAACGTAATTGAAATTAGAACAACTCCAAATTGACCTAACGGCGTTAATAAGGTACTGAGATGATGTTAATATATGGCAAAAATATTTACAAAATCACATGTTTTGTTGTGCGTCAATTCAAAGTTGATAAAAATTCCTTATAGATATATTTTTGTACCAATTTATGTTACGTTAGAGATTTTTTTACTTCAAAACAAATGATAAGAACATTTTAGTACACTATAAAAAATGTATATATTAAGGATATTAAAATAAACGATATTAATACACTAAAAAAATCTTGTGCATACTTTTGTAACTTTTCCTTTTGAGTTGAGGATATTAAAGTATTTTTATATAACTTTTCTTTTCCTTTTCTTCCCTCAAACTCCCCAAACGGCCAACCCATGGATTATTTTTGGGTTAATTTTATCTATAATCACTCATATTTGACAATTATAACGTTACGATCACAATACTACGATTTATAACAAAAAAAATTTACTCAATTTTTATTTTATAACAAAAAAATCATAATAATTAGAAAATCAAGAGTCAGATCACTATAATCATTGAGGGCAGTAAGATTTGTTAACAAAATAAAAAAATATATTATCTTATAATCTTAAAATCATTGACAACATCAAAATTTATTAAATATCCAACAGGTAAAATATATATTTATCTTCATATTTTCGATTTTTCAATGGCTGGATTTTTTATTTTTTCTATTGTAATTTTTTTTGTTATAAAATAAAAATTAGTGATCATAACGTTACAATCGCCAAATATAAATGAACACCTATAAAATTAACCCATTATTTTTCCCTCTAAAGTTACCAAAAAAGGAGTAAAAGAGTGGCCCAGGCCCATAATGAGGCCCATGATGTAACTGATCGTCTCTTTCCAAAACCATCTTCCGGTATAAGGAAGTTCATTGAAAGTGAGGTCTGTTACAGATTTCATCTTCCTTTCAGTTTCAATTTTTAAATACCAAATGCCGGAATACACCCTTCTCCTCTCTCTCAAGTGCTCCGTCAGATCGTTCTCTTCACCTGCTTGAATTAGATTTGCTAGAATTAGCATTTGTACATACTCTCTACTTGGCTTCCATGGACACCTTACCAACGACGACGAAATCAGATAGACGATGGAGATCGAAGCCTCTTCAGAGCTCCAAGCCATCTCTTGTCTTGGCCTTCTTCTCTTGCGTCGCTTGGCTCTACGTTGCTGGCCGGTTCGTTCTTCTATTCTCTTCTTCTTTGCTTTTGTCATTTTCCATTTTCCTTCAATCGCTGTTTGTTCCTCCGGAAAATGTAGTGTGGGCCTTGGATATGCAATTTTTCTCCGGTGGAATATAGTTTGATTAGTTTCTTCAGTTCTGATTAATTTCAACATATATCTTCAGCTCTGTTTTATGCTGATAATTGTAATTCTTGTCGATTTGGGGTCAACCCTTCTCTATTCGATTTCGGTAGATCTTCTGAATGAGTATTTAATGATTATAATTTTCAGCTAGCTTAAAGATTTTAGACATACTTCTTGTTTATCGGCTGGTTTATAGACTGTCATGCTGTTTGATTTATTGGATTCTCTTGGAATGGTAAATGACACTTCATACGTTTTTTTATTTTTTGGCAAATCACCAGATTGTGGCAGGACGCGGAGAACAGGACTTTACTTACCAATCTTCTTAAGATGAATTCAGCCCAGGTTTGCTTTAATCGACTAACACTCATTTACTCGAAAACACTTTCATAAAATATTTTCTCTATATCTAAATCTTTTGGTTTCTTTGTACTTGTTGGCAGAGACCCAAGGTTCTTACTGTTGAAGATAAGCTGGCTGTTCTAGAATGCAAGTATGTTCCTCATTTCTTGTTTCTTCATATTTTCTTTTTCTTCTGGAAGTTTGAAATTCTTGGGCCAACGTTTTTTTATATATATGTATTTTTTGGTGTTAATGGTTATTATTTTTAGGGATCTGGAGAGGAGGATTGTGGAGGCTGAGATGGAATTGACATTGGCCAAGAGTCAAGGGTACCTGAAGAACCAGTTACTGCAAAGTAGATCTTCGTCAGGCCTAAAGCTTCTTGCAGTTATTGGAGTTTATACTGGGTTTGGCAGTCGTTTGAATCGAAATGTGTTTAGAGGGTCATGGATGCCAAGAGGTCAGTTGGAATTGGGTTGTATAGTCTTCTAATACCACTACGAGAAAAAAAAATGATCGCATAACATGCTTATAAGAAAAAAAAAAAAAAAAAGAAAAGCCTTGTTGAGTCTATAGACTGGCTTTTAGTTCATGCAATATTCTAACAGCTTATGGCTTTAAAAACTCTAAGTCCACTCTCTAATACCGCATTTTCTGACAATTTGTGCATGTTGTTTTTGAACCAAATTTTTACTTTCAAGACCAGTATTATGTTAGATGCTTGCTCTTATATTTGAAATGGTTTCATTATATTGGCTCAACTTGGTTGTTCCTTCAGCAAGTACATCGTATCGTTGTAGTTCTTTATTTTACACTATTGCCTTTATATGCTTTTACGATAATTGCTGAATATTGGTTAAGTTCTTTTGTTGTTTTTTAGGTGATGCATTGAAAAAGCTTGAGGAAAGAGGAGTGGTGATACGTTTTGTAATTGGTCGGAGGTTTTCCCTCTCACTTCAAGCCTTGTTTTAGCATGTTCTTTCTTCGTGTTATTCCTCAATTTGCTTGGGTTGCATCCACTTTTATTGCCACTGAGTTTGTAGCATTAATCATGCAATGGACTTTTATAATAACTTTATTTGTTTGAAACTGGCAGTGCTAATCGAGGTGATAGCTTGGATCGTAATATTGATGAAGAAAACCGCTCAACAAAGGATTTCTTGATTCTTGTAGGTGATGGAATTTTGATGCTAATTTTTTAGTTTGTGAAATATATTTTTTCATGTTTTTGTAGTGAGATGACAAATTTTCAATGACTATGAATAGCCGAGTTAAAAGTTTAGAGTTTTCTATATGTTTTCTTTCCCAATGAGAACTCATTTACACCTTTTGAATATAGAAAGGACTATATCTGACATATAAAACTGTGGATGCAACAAAGTTTTGTTAATTTCCTTGAGCCAAATGTGTTTGCTTTGAATTAGCATTCTTGTTGTTGTTGATTAAATGGACTTTACTAATGGCTAAAGCTGAGAGTATGAGGCATTTCTCATTAATTTCTCAGGAGGGCCATGAGGAGGCACTAGAAGAATTTCCAAAAAAAGTAAAGTTCTTCTTTAGCAATGCAGTACAGAATTGGGATGCAGATTTTTATGTTAAAGTTGATGACAATATAAATCTGGATCTTGGTATAGCTTCAATTTCTTATGCAGTTGTTTAAAGAATCACTATTTGTACTTGTAATTATTCCTCGGAACTTATTTTAACGTTCTTTACATTTTTCTTCTGTGACAGAGGGATTAATTGGACTTCTTCAACATCGCCGTGATCAAGATAGTGCCTATATTGGGTGCATGAAGTCTGGTGACGTGATAGCTGAAGAGTATGTGCATTCCGATATATTATGAGCCTTACTGTTGAATTTGTCTGTCTTGTTTCATATATTTACACTGTATAATCTTCTAAATATACTAATTCCAATTTCTTGCTAAATATAATTTTTAAGTTATTGCTTCTTATATTGTCTGCTAGGTTGATATGATTTCTGTTTGTTTGGCTCAAGTGTTTTCATTTGCCAATTCTAATTTGTCCAAATGTTTATTCTCATGAGTGCCTGGAGGATCTATCCGTTGCATTTTGAGGTCCTTAGTTGGTTAGTGAGTATCAAACTTTTTAATAATTTTCAGGGGAAAGCAATGGTATGAGCCTGACTGGTGGAAGTTTGGGGATGGGAAGTCGTAAGTGCTCATTGTATCATTGGTTCAGTTCTGGATGCTGCTGCTGGTCAATACTATGCATTTGACCCTATTTATGTTATGTTGTCAGGTACTTCCGACATGCAAGTGGCTCAGTTATGATACTGTCAAAAAATTTGGCACAGTATATCAACATAAACAGGTTAGTTGGATTTATGGGTGGTCAATATAGTTTTTGTTCCGAATTCCAGTAATTGACACTGTTATTGTTTTCTCTCAATTAAACTTGAGCTGCCACATTGTTATACACTTTGATCACCCATGCCTAAGAATATTAATCAAATTTTAATTCCTTATTGCATACAGTGCTTCTCTCAAGACTTATGCTCATGATGATACGACAGTGGGATCTTGGATGATGGGTCTTGAAGCAACTTATATAGATGACAGTCGACTTTGCTGCAGTAGCATTAAATCAGGTAAACTTGCTCTCATGTTGTCACGTTAACAAATTGTACCGTTTCTACTTATTTTGTAAAGTTAACAATGGCCAATATTTCACTTGCAGACAAAGTGTGTGATGCAAGATGATCATACTACCGGTGGCGAGAGGCTTCTCTTTCGAAACAATATACGTACCTCAAATTTCGAAGTATGAGGTCTTGGGCAGAAAGGAAGACGCATAGAATGTAGACATCAGCTTCATAATCCACATCACAGATATTTGTGCAACCTCTTCTAGTCAGGTTCCTCAGATTATTTTATAGATAATTCTTTTTAGACGCAGAGATTGGCCGCAAATTCTTTTAGGACAGCCACAGGCTAACACAGTTATAAACTCTGAGCTTGTGTATTTAGATGGCTCTATGTTATAAACTTATACGATCCAACAGGATTTCGTTTTACTACAATCAACCATGCTTTGATGTACATTCTTCTCTGCAAGTTACTCTTCTTCAATGCCTTGTGAAAATTTAACATCACTAGCAGCTTATATGCCAGATGAGAAGTCGTGTTCTGTGTGAAGCATGGACCAGAGAGGTGGAGACTAGGGTAACCTAGTCCTGTTGGCCTATTTATTTGGTGGGAATTCTGCCTAATTCTTGGTGCTAAATTTTATTTAATGGTTAAAAGCCAAAACCGATGAAGAATTTCAACTCTATCGATATAAACTGGTTAATCGGTCCATAAAAAATGTGTTTAGTTTGTCTAATACAACTTCATGAGCCGTCGGATGATACAAATAATGAATTTGTTGGAGTTTCATGCTCTTTTTCCTTGAATGAAAATAAATGAAAATTTCAACATATAAAATTTTAATAAAATGAAATTAAGATGGAAAAGTAAGCGATTAATCTAGCATGTATGCGAAATATTTATTTTGAATTTAGATTTTAGAATTTCACAAATAATTAATTTAAAATATCACAAAAAGTTAAACTTTGATGAATTATTTTTCAAAAAAAATTATTTTTATTGTATTCGGTCGATCTCTAAACAATAACAAAATTTGAATTCAAACTTGATAGATTAAATGATCAATAACAATATTATTTTAGCACTTATTCCACTTTAAATGTTCAATCTTAATTTAGTATGGAAAAAATTTTTAATTTATAAAAATATATTAATAATTGATTAAATTATTCTCTTTCAAATTTTAGTAATTTATTTAATTTTTTATATAATCAAAATTAAATTTATCATTGCATCAAATTTCCGATAGATTGACATATCAACACTATAATTAAAAATAACCTCAGTCAAATTGCACCATATCAATTATTTAAAGTTTTTCTTCATCCTAACTTATTATATTTATAGATATACAAAATATAAATTTTTTATTAATATTGTCTTAAATTCTTAAAATAAATAAATTTTAATTTTGATTAGTTAAAGTGTTAGGAAGCGAAGTTCTTTCTATTGATATGAACTTAATCTTATGTGAACTGAAATTAATATTTAGACATTTAATAGAACATAATAAATGAATATTCTTATATTGCACTGGTGCATCATCATATGCTTGCATGCTTACGGTCCAATTGATATAAAGTATTCTTACTTTAAATGAATAATATACTTTGATATTATAAAAAAATATTAATAATTGATTATATTATATTTTTATTAATTAATATAGAAAAATGATAATAAATATATAAATATATTTAAAATAAAAGTAAAATAAAAAAAATTGCATAAATTTTTAATTTTTTCAAGAAAACACATTAAATTTTTCACGAAATTCTAAAAAGTAATTAATTTTTTTATTAAATTCCGAGATGTTTAAAGGAGAGAACGGAAGGAATATTTAACATTTATGCACTGGAAAAAAAAAAAAACTAGCATTTGGTTTTTGAGGCAACAGCCAACAGGAGAAACAGTGAGCAGAGCAATGGGCAGTCTGCTGAAGAGTTACAAGCCCCTCATCTCTACCCGTTTCTCTTCGCCTCCTCAGTCACTTCTCCCTTCAATTCAAATCTTTAATCGCTCTTCTCGCACCTTCTCCAGCAAGAGAGCCTTTTTGCGCCTTTTCAGCTCTCTCAGCTCTTCCCGGCCAATTATCAATGAGAAAGTTGAGACTGGTGATGGCACGGCGAATCCATCCCCATCTTCGGCGGAGCTGTGGCTTTACAACACCATGACTCGAAAGAAGGAGCTTTTTAAACCCAAAGTGGAGGGTAAAGTCGGAATGTATGTTTGCGGTGTAACAGCTTACGATCTTAGCCATATTGGCCATGCTCGGGTCTATGTTACTTTCGATGTTCTCTACAGGTCCAAAGCTTTAGCCTTTCACTTTTTCCATAACTTTTTTTCCGGTTAATTTATATGTTAATTGATAGTTTTGCATTTACTAATTTGGTTTTGTGGTTGCGGATTAGGCAGGTATCTTAAGCATTTGGGATATGAAGTGTACTATGTGCGAAATTTCACTGATGTTGATGATAAGGTGAGTTGTTTTTCTAGTTTTATTCATGCAAAGTTGTAATGTACAATTGTGGCTTCTCTACTTGGAGAATTGGTGGAACCAATGTAAGAAAGAATTGAAAAAACAGGCCCAGGTATAAGTAAATAGAAAATTTCTGCAACATTTCTTAAATTTGAAAACTTTTTGATTGTTTAATGCATATGGCTTAAAGCTTTTCACTTTCTGATTCTCTGAGTATGGAATTAAGGCTTATTGCTTGCATTCTATTCTGAATTAGTGCAGCATCTTATTGCTCATTCTCTGAGTATTTTTAAAAACTTAGTGTTCTCTTTTCCAGGTTTATTTATATATCAGCACACATGTTTTTGTTTGTTTTTGTGTGCCAACTACTTTTCGTATTGGTATGACGGGATAGCTGAGTTGCAATTTTCAAATTCTGTAGATAATTGCTCGAGCAAATGAATTGGGCGAGGATCCAATCAGTTTGAGTAGGCGCTACTGCAAAGAGTTCCACCGGGATATGGTTCATCTCCATTGCCTGCCTCCTTCTGTTGAACCACGTGTGTCTGATCACATGCCCCAAATTATTGACATGATCAAGCAGGTATATTCTTTGACCTCCCTTTTACAGGCTACAAGGGGAGTGAACCTTCTGTGGAGAAGCCAATTTCATATTTGTATTTGAATGTTTTTTCAAAGGTTAAAACACCATGAAATGTCCCCCTCTCTCTCTCTTTCGGATACAATGGCTTTAAATATCTGATTGTTTGTTTTTCGCATTTTGACATGTTATCTCTGCAGATTCTCGATAATGGTTGTGCCTACAGAATTGATGGAGATGTTTACTTCTCTGTAGACAAATTTCCTGAATATGGAAAATTATCTGGCCGAAAATTGGAGGATAATCGAGCAGGAGAGCGAGTGGCTGTGGACTCGAGAAAGAAGAATCCTGCTGACTTTGCACTGTGGAAAGTAAATGTTTTTATGGAACATCGGTGATGTGCATCAGTAATCGACATACATTATTCACATTATTCAAGATAGACCGTTTTAATGATGTTTAGGTCTCATTAATCCTGTGCTAATTTTCAAATCTTGGCTATTAAAGGATTTAGTTAGCAGTAGTTAGCCTGCATATGTAAATTCAAAGTTACTATGATCAATGTCCTATGTATCCATCCTAGACTTTTTCATAGGAATACTCTGTAAAATTTTCAGCAATAGAGCAATTATATAAGTATAACGTAATCAATTATCTATTTGATTCATCTATAATCTCAAAATACATGAAAATAAAAGAAAGAAGAAGATACTATTATACTTTGTTTAGTTGGTTCTAGCATACCATGTTTTTTTGTTTAAGTTAATTTATTTAATTTTTATATGGTTGCAGTCTGCAAAGAAAGGTGAGCCCTTTTGGGAGAGCCCTTGGGGCCCTGGAAGACCTGGTTGGCATATTGAGTGCAGTGCCATGAGTGCTGCTTACCTTGGTCATGCTTTTGACATCCACGGTGGTGGAATGGACCTTGTGTTTCCCCACCATGAAAATGAGATTGCTCAGAGCTGTGCTGCATGCAGAGATAGTAATATAAGTTACTGGGTGCATAATGGGTTTGTCACTGTGGACTCAGAGAAAATGTCCAAATCACTTGGAAATTTCTTTACGATTAGGCAGGTAAAGAATTCACTATATTGTCAAGTTACCTTTTGTTTGCTGGATTATGGCTCCCATGTTTCTGTTGTGAAGATTTAGGCGTTTCGACTGCTATGTATGCTAATGTGATTCTTATGAATGTATTTTCTTAGGTCATAGATCTTTCTCATCCACTGGCATTGAGATTTTTCTTGTTGGGGACGCATTATCGATCTCCAATCAACTACTCCGATGTACTGCTTGAGAGTGCTTCTGAACGTATTTATTACATATATCAGGTATTACAATATGCATGCCTTCTTTCCCCACTTAAGGAGCCAGATCCTATGAATCTTGTTTCCTGGCATTGCATTCATAGCAGCAAGATGCTGCATTATGGATGTGGGATTGCTTTCAGATTCCATTATGAAATGCTGAGCATTTAAAATTTCATTTTGATGACTTGTTACCTAATGAAATATTTTCTGCCAGTTTCCTGTTCTAGTGAAAGAAACCATGGATATATTTAAAATCTTTCTTCATTATTTCTTCAAATTTCACGTCGTTTGATTTGCTCTTTTGGTTGGTGGCAGACATTACATGACTGTGAAACTGTTATCAGCCAGCATGATGTGGGATTTGAGAACAATTCTGTCCCAAGTGAAACTTTGAAAAGCATCAATGAGTTTCTCAATTTGTTTGTTACCTCAATGTCAGATGATCTTCACACCCCCATTTTGTTGGCTGCACTGTCTGATCCATTAAAGATAATGAATGATATGCTTCATACCCGAAAGGTAAACTGCTTTAGGTACAACTTGTCTGGTTATGATTGTTATGGTTTGCTAATTTTCGGGCATGGTATATGCAACAATCTAAGTGCTTCGCCTGTAACCTGAAAGCAATCCTGTAAAATTATAGTCTTCTGCTAGCTTGAAGTGTATCCATTCCACTGTTTTTATTGTCATAGTTTTGCTGTAATTTTATCATGAATGAATAACTCATGCAGGGAAAGAAACAGACTAAGCGAATAGAATCCCTTGCTGCTCTAGAGAAGATAGTCAGGGATGCTATGTCTGTCCTGGGGTTGATGCCCTCAACTTATGCTGAGGTAAACTTACCATAAGTTCCTATTTCAATATGGTGGAATAGTTGGATCTGGAATTTTTTTCATGCCAGTTATTTTCGAAAGGAATCTACTGAATGCCCTTCCCCCTATGAAGTTTGATGGGGAACACCAAGGTCATTCTTACTTGGTGCAATGATGAAAAATTGTTGCTAGATTTCTTGCACGTGTTTGTCCTGTTATTAATGTCTTTATTTCCAGAAACCTTCACTAGTTTGTTGTTAACCACAAACTATTTTCTGCAACAGGTTCTAGAGCAACTGAGAGAAAAGGCACTGAAGCGTGCAAAATTAACAGAAGACAAAGTGTTGCAAAAAATTGAAGAAAGGACTGTAGCAAGAAAGAACAAAGACTATGAAAAATCAGATGCCATTAGGAAGGACTTAGCTGCTCTGGGAATTGCTCTTATGGACACTCCAGATGGCACGAGTTGGAGACCGGCTGTTCCTCTTGCACTGCAAGAGCAGCAAGTTGCTGCAATCTGAATGGTATCTGAATTCCATTTATAATTTTACAATTGTGATATTGTATTTTGAGAATAGGAGCATATTTCTCCTCAATTCAAATTTAGGAAATTAAGGAATTGTTTATACTGGAACCGAGAAACATAACCATGAAACTTAATATCAAACAGATTTTTTATTTTTGACAATGCAATAATACATTCTTAAGATGCACTACGATACAAATATAAAGTTGAACTCTACTTCTTTTTCATTGAATCTTATTGTGATAAATGAAGAAGCACGTGTTATTTACTGGCTCTGTACACAGGCTGGAAATGTTATATTGGTAATCTTAGCAAATACAATTGAGCAAGGGGCAACAATAATTGGATCATAGAAACTAGATTTTACAGGGTCTAAAGAAGGGATAGCACCAGATGGAGTTACTGCAAGTATTTTCCCATTCAAAAGAACTGATTGGCTGTGTAAGTCACCGTCCTTGGCTGTTAAATGATATTCTTCCCTTGTCATTTCATCAAGTGTATGAGTAGAACCCCTAGACATTCTAGCAAACTTAGCTCTTCTATTTTGGTTTTCTTGCATTGTCCATGCTCCAATCCTGCTTACTTTTTCAGTTGAAATATGAACTTGAACAGTTGTGTTGCCACCTAGGTTGATCAAGAGTAACGTGATTCCTTGCTGCAGTTATGCAAAGCATTTTATTAGCTTAGAGAATATGCATACATATGTTTTTCCAATTCAAGTCTTGTAGGGTTTACTCACAGTTGCTTTAGAGCAGTGAGCATAAGCTCGAATTTTCTCTGTTCCAGAGAAAGTTGCGGACAGGGCCATTCTTCCCATTAATCGGTGCCAAAGAAGAGAACTGCAAATGTAAATAACAAGGAAATTTCTTGCTTAGACTAGGTTGATATATCCCATCATGGATTGAGCCAATAGTGCACTGCTTTGAATATTAAACTGGCTGTGAAAATTATTTTTCTTATGTAGCAGTCTATTATTGGCTTGCTTAATGAATCAAAGCATATACTTGAAGTTCAATAAGTACCTGTAGTAATCAGGATTTGGCGCAAAGGTGCTAGTGTTGAGCAAACCATAATTTCCACCAATCAGTGTTTGTCTGCAGTATGTTTTTGTATTGTACAATGATGCCATTCCTAACTGATCCAAGTACCTGTTTGAGTAGTTTGGAGAAAAGAATGATTGATGGCCAAGTTCAAACGAGTAAATAAAACACAAGCTAACAGATTGCGGAGACTGAATTACCGGAAACTAAACACAAATGCATTTGTTACTAGATTATGCCCACTGTTATATGCACCTCCAGCCTCTCCTACCCATGCAACTGCATTTGTCTGTGAACTCTTCAAAATTCCTTCAAGTCCACTAAATGCCTGTGAGCCGCCGTCAAGGTAGGATGGATCTAAGATCTTGTCAACAAGGTGCTGGTCAACGCCTCTAGGTAAGGAACAAAAGTAAAATTATTTATTCTCTCTTTAAACAATTTTGAGCACATTCTTTTATCTATGAATTCTGCAGACCAGGTTTTGCATCAATTTGTATACCTGGACCGAGGTTATAGATGTGCTGGGTGACTACTTGAAGAGATTTTGGTGTTTTATCTATGAAATCTGCAAACCAATTTGCATCAAAGAATCCTCCTGGTGCTAGGATTAATGGCTTATCTTCAAAACCTGTATAAATTGTTTGGACTATGTTTTGGAGTGTGTCTAGATCAGATGCATATTGAGCAGCTGCAACTCTAGTTCCAACTCCATGGCCACTCAGTTCATTTCCTGATGAGAAGCAAAAGTTTGTTACTTATTTAAACATACTGTTCTTCAAATTATCAGACTAATGCTTCAACATTACTTACCAAGCTCCCAGCTATGAATTCTATACCCTCTGTTGACAGTGTGTCTGATGAGAGATTCAGCATTACTTGAATCCCAAGCTCCGACAGCCTTACCATCAGAAGTTATAGTCCTACCCTCCAGTGCATTTAACCCAAAAATAACAAGAGCTCTGTTTCAAACATTGAATTTTGCTTAACATTTTAGTCCAAAAACCAGGAAACATGAACAATATTTTTGTTTCTAATTGATTTCGGGGTAGTTACCCAGCTTGTTTGAAGAAAGTGTTCAGTTCATCCCATCTAGACATAGGCAAGCAGCCTTGTGAGAAACCAAATATCTCTGAAATATTCTTGAAAAATGGAGTACAAGGTTCTCCTTGTCTCTGATATATTACTTTATTTTGCAAGGTTCCTCCCAGTCTAATTTTCAGAGGAGAGAAAGCTGCCATTCAATAACAAATGCATTATGGCTAAATGATCTATATGTTTGCTATATTGAAATCAGTCTTACCTTTAATGGCATGTAGCAATATTGGATTGGTAAGATCCTGCAAAACAATACAAAGCATGGAAATTATTTATAAGATAATATCATATATCCTTGATTAGAGGTAAAAATCTAAGTTTGAGCAATCTGTTTATATTAGAATGCACATTTCCCAGAATTTTCTTGCGTTACCATTCCTGAATTTTGCACTCGTTGTAATGAAGAGATCCATAAACTTTAGTTTTTGAGATAGTAAAATCTTTCTACTGTTCATTTGCCATAAGAACTGTTTAGTTCAGGTAGCCAAAATACTGCTAAATACTTAATAACTGAACTATGCAGTGTAACCTGGTGGACTTAAGCCGTCCAAGTGTCATAACTGACAAACGTTATGCCATTGATGATTGGTTGTGATTAGCCGTGACGTAATTCATCTAATCAGCCGTTAGTAGGGGCCTAGCTTATCTAATACGACATGATCAGAACTCTTAGCACCACCAGGTAAGTTGTCAGAGTTTTTTAGGCTCAAAAATTTTCATTTTTCTTCAAAGCAAACCCATCTAAGTATCCATTGGAACTGAACTTCTCTCTTAGCAAGTGATTGAAACTTTGGGACTCTCATCAATATTGATAATCTAGAGTTCAGACAAATTCAACTAACTTTTAACTGAAAAGTCAAAAACAAAGATTCTCACCAGATTAAGAAGAGAAGCTCTGCCCCAGCTACAAGTTCCATAGTCACATTTATCAGGAGGCCACCAATCTAAAGTAGCACAAATAAAATCATCATCCGTTGCTCCAACTGAACCTGTTCCATTGATGAAAACTGTGCCATGTATGCTCTCTGAAGCTACAAACACCGAGTTTTTACCTATCCAGAAGACCCAAACACCCAAAAACCAAACAGTGGAAAAAAAACCCATTGCGCAAATCAATTTCTTCTTCCTTTTTCTGGTCTCTATATCAGCTTGTGCCATAGCTATGCAAGACAAGAGTTGTTGGTCACTAAAGATTGGTTGAAGAAGAGCTGTCTATTTATTTATTTATTTTGTAAGAAAGAGGAGTTGGAATTGACACACGTAATTAATTGAATATTTAGCATTAAAATCATGGCCAAAGAGAAAAAAAAAAACAAGAATTATACTAATAGAGGAAGTAGAAGTGTGGCAGTGATTTGTATTTTCTTGGGAAGGTTTCTTGTAGGGAAAAGTTTGTTTCTTTATCAAAAGTTGTTTAGAAGATTCTCACTTATCAGATAACAGATTTAGAGTGAGGTTATGCCATTGCTAATCTGTACCAAACCAGACTCGTTATTATTGATAGTATCAGAAAAGAAAAAAGTAAAAATATGCTTAGTAGGGATACTACAAGTATGATTAGTATAATTAAAATTGATGTTGGTGTGTTTCTTTGGTTTGATTAAGTTGTATCTTTGCCCTATAAGAGCACGTCTACTCCAATAGAAAAACTTATCAATACATGAATGAGCTAAGGCGGTAGGTAATAATAATAATAACAATAGTAGTAGTAGTTATTTTTTTAATCAAATTGATGCTTTAGAAATTGTTTTTTTACAAGTAGTGAGTCATACTTCCTCTAACATGTTCCATCGTTCTATTGAATACGGAAATTGAATCAAAATTCTTCAAAAATCTATATAAGATTGTCTCACATGATCTAGACTAGGACTAGGTTTTAGAGGTAAAGTCAAACGGCAAGCAAGATTTTAACAATTATAATTAGGAAACAAGCAGGGAAGAGTGGATGTTGTGAAGGAATTTACATTTTTTTTCAAAGAGAATTTTGAAGTTAAAAATAATATTTTAATCAAAATGGACTGAACTACTAATTATGCATCACTTCATTTTCTTAATAGCTAATTGCATCAAATTTCATAGTGCTATTTTTAACCTATAAGTTTGTAAATCTGGGCCATTGGCTTAAAAATATATTGCTAACATTGTTTCTATGAGAAACTTTTTAGAGAAGAAAGTTTAACATGAAACGGTACAGAAAGTTATGTAACATATTAAAGAAAAGGATTAAAAGAGATCGTTTGCTCATTCCAAGCTCTGGGGTTGATCCATGGTGATAATTGGAGGCGTAGGAGGACGTTTGCTTCCTGATCCATTCTCAACAGCTGAGATCACTGTCCATTTCCCCTCTGATTCAGGAGGTTCAATGACTATAACTCCACCATCGGTTAGCCCTATGACGAACTGGTTTGGTTCCTGTGGATGTGCAGCAACTACGACCGGGTAGACTGTAGAACTGCAACAAATGAACATATAGATCATTCAGTTGTTGAATGTATTTGCCACAAGAACATTTTGGAAATTGGACATAATGAATACCAGATATCCGGTGGAAGATAAGCGCAAGAATTAATTTGACAACGAACTTCGAGATTGAAAGCGCTAAATATACGCATAACTCCATCTGTGAAGCTACCATATATTAACTGGCTATCACAAGAGAATGTTGCACAGGAGACTGGTGCTGAAAATTCTCCAACAGTCCACTGTGAAATACAAATGAACAAGAAAGAATGTCATTTAGTTATTTGGAAATGTAAGGAACTCTGATGAGGGCTGAACCGGTGCTTTTGGGATTAGGGTACCTGCTTTATGCATTCAAGTTTGGTCGTTTCATATATGGCGAGCTGAGTCTCATGTACAACGAGTATGTGGATCTGGTCCTGATGAAACTGAACTTGTGTGTTTGACACCACTGAGGGTGTCCTCCCGGCTGGAATTTGCACAAAAGCATTCTTTTGTCTTTCCCACTTGTCGGAGCTCCATGCAATAATCTGATGAAGAAACACTATTAATCTTTTGTTCTATGATAAACAATCAACAGCAATAACACATTCTGTGAACAATTTATGTTTCCAAGGTAACATGCTGTATGAGATCAAATATTAACCTGAGCATCTGCCCCCGCTGATACAAGGGTATTCAGCACAGTGGAAAAGGCAAGGCCACTGATTATCTTAGAGTGACCCTTTAGCTTGCTTTTGACCTACATCAGGAAAGATGATAACAATCAAATCCTGGCATTTTTTTAATAATGATGATCGTGATCCAAAATTGTATTGTACCTCATCAACACGAACATTATATATGTTTATTGTGGAATCATCCATGCCTACGGCAAGTATATTGTTATCTTGAGGGTGGAAAGCAAGATATGTTGCTGCTGGTGCTGGACGCATGAATTGTGTCATTGTCTGCAGTTGCCCATAGGAATATTAGTAAAGATCTGAAAAAATGAGTGTTTTATTTTGTATCCAATGCTTTGCAATGTATAAAATTTCAAGACTACCTTAAACGTCAACGTGTTGAACAAGGAAATTTTGCCTCCTGAAGCTGACATGATATAGGAATCATTCTTGGACAAGGCAAAGCAGGGCACTGCCTCTTCGGGTTTAACACCAGCTAGATCATTAGTCATTAATATACCAGAAGCTGGTTGTACCAATTGAGGGCTTCCATTGGTTGTTACCTAGAACATGTAACATTTAGTTATTTTAATGTTTCTTTTGAAGAAAAAAATAGAATCAGCTAGATCATATTATTATGCATAAATTCAAATGGGATAATTTTCAGCGTAAAGTTAGATATTGGTACCTTCCCATTCAGAGACTTGGTTCGTGGCCACTTCCAAAGCAGATGAATGCCATTCAAGGCTAGTGCAAGGACACCATTGCCCGAATATGTGTAGATCAACCTTGCAACCTGCATTTGTGAAGATTTGGAAAGCAAATGAGAACTTTTTTCTACTTCATGTGAGGCAAAGCCAAACATGACCTCAGATATCTGTCCAAACAAGTAGAATATCACTGCATCTACACCTTATCTGTTTTGACATGAGCTGAGAGCCTCAGTGAGCGAAGCCGAGAAGGATCATTAATCACAACAAAATTCCACGTATTTGCTGGCTTCAGCTCTTCAGGCAACCTTGGTTTTACATCTTCCAAGTTCTTAGCATCACCATTCTGGCAAATGCACAAACAGTATCAGTTTTTGAGATTTTGATGCCACAAAAAATCAATTAAAGTTGCCAAAGAGGACTGAATTGGTGACCTTTTTCATGGTCTCAGATGAAATTCCAAGTCTAGAGGCAATGAGAGAATGGCCTTCAAATGTGCGCATCAAACGTAACCCGTCAATAGTTGCCAAGATCTTTATTCTATGATCATTTGCAGATACAGCCAATAGCATGCCTTCTTTGTTGAACCTAATTCTCGGACTCGCCTTCAAAAAAAGAAACCAAATATTGGCTTGTTATTCTAATACTAATTAATTCTTTATGCACGATACGTATTAACGTAAATTTGAAAGATCTCTTACTGGTAGACCTCCCTCAGCATCAATGGTTGTCAAGATACTGGGATTATCCATATCCCAAAACTTGATCAAGCAGTCATCACCTACAGCCAAGAACTTGTTATTGGAAGTATCAAACTGAACCATGCCCAAAGAACGTTTATGAAATCCTTGGTATGTTCTCTTTATGGTGCCTTCATTTTCATTCCATTCCACCATGTGCGACTCTCCCTCTTGACTTGTTCCACACGAAAATAGCCTAAAAAACCATATCCAGTCAAGAAATTTCACTTCCCATCTCGTTTTCTGAAACATATAGGTTTTTCATTAAATAATATTTCAATCAGATAATTAACCTCTTTCCATCAGCACTATAGGCCATTGTGGTGCATGAGTGACCAGGAGCATCATAGTCAACCCTGGATCCAGCTGAGTCATATAACCATGCCTTTATTTTTCCATCCACTGATGTTGAAAAGATAAACTGAGGACAGAAATATAAAATCTCAGGGAAAAAAAAATTAGAAGCCGAAACCAAAACAGTCAGTAATCAGAGTTCTTACATGAATATTTTCCCTGGAGTGAGGGCAGACAGAATGTACAGGAGCATCATGGCCTTCAAAAGTATAAAGTTTTGCACCAGTAGCCACATCCCACACCTGAAATTTAGAAAATAATTACAAGTCTGTCGGATTAACTTTTCTTCGACTATTGGTATTACTTCAATATCAAAATTTACCTTGATGGTCTTATCATCGCCACAAGTAATGACAGAGAGTTGCTTGTTGGGGTTGCAGAATGCTATATCATTTACACTTCCAATATGAGCATCGATCTAGAAATTCAAAATCATAAATTCTTAAGAAACTAATTAACAGAAACTGTAAATGCATTGGACATAAATTTGAAAAAAATTACCTCCAAATGATGCCTGATATCTTGCCCCCCGTAATAGGTATATAGCTGCAATATGTGTTTAGAATATGCAACTCCTGATCAAAAAATAATAGTATGCATTATATTTGCTAAATTGTATTCACGTACAACTACAAAAATTTCGCGAGTCCTGTTTAAAAATCTTACCAAATAAAGAACCATCAAGACTCCATAATATGCGTTTAACGGCGACAGATGGATCCTTGATTATAGATGCCTGAATATGATTGGGATCATATTTCAAATATTCCAGAGAAAGAACCATTATGTTGCTAAAATTTTTTTTATCTAGAGAGCATCTTACCTTCAATATCATTGAACTTGCTCCGATATCCCATACCTGAAAATTCTTTGAAACCAACTTCTCCCTAGAACTAACTTCCCACAAGCTAATGTCCCCAATTCCAGTTCCAACTGAAAATTGACAAACGAAAGATCAGCATAATTTACAGCTTGCTACACTAATTAAACCAAGAAAACCTCAAAAGAACTTACCAAGAAGTACAGTTCGTTGAATAGGATGGAAGTCCATGCTTGTGGGAACAGAACCCTGATTTAACGTACGTGCCACAGTCTTGGGCAATTCATCAATTGTGTTAAAAGCCCCGCCATGGTTGTTTTGACCAGAATTATTTCCAGGTAACATTATCTGCAAGGAAAATAACAGGTAGAGAAGATCTCTTTCAGATGCCAGACTAAAGAATCAGAACATGTTCTTGTGTATGTAATCAAAAACTACACTCTGTCTGAAACCACAGATACCCTTGTTCTAGAAGTATCAGAATCCCCAGGACCCCTTGGTATTGCAGCTATACCTGAAAAATAAAAACATTTTTAATTCATAAACGTAAAAGAAACTAATATATACATGTATATAGAAAATCAATACCGGCACCTAGGCTGCCAAAACTTAATCCACCTCTGGGAACAATTGGATGAGTTACGGTGGGAGGATTAGACATCCACGTGGTCAATGAAGTTTGAACTGGTGTCGGTGCAGGTTGGAAAGGCTGATGCTGAAAAGAAAAAATGTGGAGATTTAGACTTGTCTTGCAGAATGAAATGTTCTTGAAAAGAAAGCAAACTCATTTGCATACCCCATTTGCAACAACAGGTAGGAAACCTTCGGTTTTTGAAGCAGAACTTATGAGCTGATTGTTTGCTGTGAGATGGGTATATGCATCATTGGCATTTCTACAATTGTGATCCACAAAGAGAGTTCTAATGTCAGGATTTTGCCTCGGATTTCCACAAAGAGAATGCTGCCAGTTCAAGCTGCCAAATCACTTTGTACTTGAGATCAATCTGTTCTTCCTAGCTAATCAAACTTCGCATGCAAAAAACTCCCAAGTAACGAAACTTCAAAACTATATTACTACATCTAAATTACAAAATTTAAGAGAAGAAAATCTTTTCTCTTTTACCTTTGATTGATAAGCATTCGCAATCTTGAGCCTTTTATATTAGGAAACTGCAACTTATCGCGGAATAGGGGATTAGCCTCAATAAGCTTCTTCAGCTCAATAAACATAATAGTTCTTGCTGTCTTTGTGTCTCGGTAACTAGAGAGTTGATCATTTTCCCTGCAGTACGTCCTAACTATATAACAATCACCAACTTAAATTAAAGAAAACAAAAAATTAAATGCACTAAGTAAAGATCAAGCTAACCTGAAATTATCCAATGTGAGAAGCTGAGTAATTTCTTTGAATAAATCTTCATTGAAAGACGAAAACACCTTCAAATCCTTCACTAGAATATCCACAGCCTTGGCGCGATCAAGCCTGGCCAAGCCAGTTGAGATCAAAAACAAAAACTGGGTCTGGCAGACTCTGAAAATTATGCACATTTCAATGAAAAATTAGGATAACAAAGATTCAGAAACGTACTTATCTAATGCCTCGAGGTACTTTTGCTTTCTAATTTCGAAAAATATTTTCATGGAATATCGATTATCATCCACTCTAGTAAACCCGGACAGATACTTCTCAACCTCATCCCAATGGCCCTTCATAACAATCTCTTCAAAATACTTCAGATTAAAGAACAATCCTGATTCTTGCTCCAGCCTGTATATTCAAGTAATTAATACACAAAAATACAATTTCACCAATTTGCTTTTCTTTCTTTTTTTTTCCTCGAGTGTAAAAGTTGTTAACTTTGAAAATTACCTGTGAACTGTTCCTTTGAACTTTTCTTCATCAAGGAACTGTAGAATTAGGAAGATGAGGTCTCTACTGAGAGAAGACGTCATTAAAGCTGTAAGCTCCAGAACAGAACTAATTAAAATCGATGGTTATAACAACAAGATCAAACAACACATGACATGTGACCGTTGACAAAATTCATAAAACCAGACAAAGATGAAGCATAAACGGACAAAGAAACCTCACAAAGAGAAAAAAACACCTTTTTGAAATGTGAAGAAAATTGAAAAACAACACAGAATTTTTCTAATTTTCAAGGGAAAAATTAGGGTTCTTCAGATATGATAAATAATAAAGTAGCTTTGACCCATTAAACTTGAAGATGCTCTAAAGTAGGCTTGGGTCGGAGATTTAAAAAAGAAGAAACAAAAACGAACCACTGGGCATGATTTGAAAAGGAAACAGAGCTCACCTATGGAAACAGAAACAGAGCAGTGTTAAGCTGTCGTCGTTCTCTGCCTTTCTCTTCTCTCTCTCGCTCTCTCTCACAGAAAATCTTTGTTGTTTCTGAGAAGTTACTTCTTGCTTGATTTTGAGGAGAATATAGCAGAGAGTACATTTATATAGTGCAGGCGGCTATATCGAGGTATAAGTACAGCTGCTTATCATATAAGGCCTCTAGTTTTTGATAAGTCATTTGAATTTATTTAGTCCTGGTTGTGGGTTCCACCAAAGGAAGCCTTAAGACAAGTGTCTTCGCTTTGTTAAAAGAAGACAGTGACGGTTTTGATGTGACGCTACGCGCCTGTAAATTAATTGTTTTACACGCTCTCTTTTTTCTTTTCTTTTGGAAAAAGTATATGACTTTCTTGTTTATAATACTATTTTTTTTTGACAATAAAATCAAATTAAGAATATTGTTTCCAACACGATATGATGGCTAAGAAAATGAAAATAATGGTATATTAAAAAGCACTGCTAGTCATGGATAGGGATAATTGCACTCAGTAATTACCTGTGATATGTTTTTGTTACAGTAAATTTTTTATCATAAAAAAAACAGAATTAGGTTAGGGTTGGTCATGCGAAATCCCATATCGGATGATGTGGTAAAGTGTGTGTGTGTTTAAAGGCGTGAATAGAGATCATTGTAGTCAGCAATTGCCTGTAACATGTCTCGATTATAGTAAATCCTTTGCCATAAAAAAAAAAGCACTGCTAGTATTACATTTACGGTCCATATCCATACAATAAGAATTGTGTCTACTTCATCCAATAATTATAAATTATTTAACACAAATGAAAAAATAGAAATTAACGTATAATCTTTTAAACGACATATTAAATGTATACATTAACAGAACCTCTTTCTAATAAAAAAATACGCACTTATTTTTTAATTCTAGTCGACATAATAGCAAATTTGAATATCAATAAAATTGGTCTTACAGTAAAAAAAATTGATCCAAAATATTTAGTCACTTTCGATTCACATTTCTTACTATAAATTTAAATAAAAGATTTAGCAGTAGTTGATGAATTTTTAATTGAGCACGCTTAAAATGAAAAATATTGGCAAAAATCATTGCTTTTAAATTTTAAAATTCAAAGAGTTTCAATATGTGTGATGCTTCGAGATGAGTATGAACCGATTAACCAGCGCATTAATAATTTTATTAACTAGCATATTGATTTTAGTTAACCAATATATCGATTTTGATTTTTAACTTCGGTTTATCGGTTAATTACTAAAAAATTTTAACATATAAATTTAATAAATTATACAATTTATAATATTATTTTTAATAGTTAAAATGCTTTAAAAATGAAAAAATGCAAATTACATTATCCATTAAAATAATCAAAATAAAAATAAAATTTTCATAATTAATTATAAGAATTAAATATATTTAATATGAAATTAACAACAAAGTGCTAATTATTCGCATATAATGAATAAAAAATAGTAATAAAAAGATAATTTTAATGTTTATTTACTAAAAATACATATTAGTTTTTAAAAATAAAAATTTTAAATCTAAATTTTCGATTCGATTAGTCTAAAATTCGGTTCGATTTTAGATCGATTTATTGGTTAACAAATGTTTTGATTTTTGTTGCTCACCCCCAGTGATACTATCTCCATCCTTCTTTAAAATATAATTTTATATTTTTTACAAAAAAAATAAGTAAATAATTAAAATATTTCAATTTTATAAAATATATATATAATAATTGATAAAAATACCTATTTATATTTTTATAAATTTTATTTAATTTTAGTTACAAATAGAGAGTGATAAAAAAATTTAATAAAATATATAATAAATAAAATTATATATATAAATCTATTTTTTAAATTTAAAAAAAATTAAAATAAAATAAAAATTTCAAATAAAATGGAGCAAATAATATATAATATCGGAATGTATTTCATTAATTATATTATAACAATTAAAAACTGCACTAATTTTTAAGGAACTATTATTAATGAATAATATTTATCAATTATGAATTATTTTTTAATAACGGTATCGTTCAAATAAAATTTCTGTATGTCCAGTTCAAAGGAGTCTAAACAAAATAGTTCAATTATTAACATGAAGAATTTAATTTAAAACGAATCTCAATTAATTTTTTTTAACATACAAAAGTCCTCGTTAAATTTATTTCATAAATTTATAATTTTTTCTTTTTTAACGGTTACTTTTAAATAAAATTTAAATTTTATTTATCTATTATTTTTAAATTTTTAATATAATATAATTTATTTTTTAATTTATTTTTTCAATAATATTAAAATTAATAAAATTTAATAATTTAATTTTAATTATATAATTTAATAATAATTTAAATTTATTTATTATTTTTTAATTTTAATAAAAACAGGACGAAACTAATTTGGTAAGTTCACTACTAGTTGTTGTCAATCACATCATGGCTAGTTTATTACAATTCCTGTCATCAATCAATACCAAAATTATTTAGATTTGATTAATTAAAGTAACGTAAGTGAACCGTATCATAATCCGTGTGCCTAAGAAAAGAAGCAATTCATGGACCTACAGCGCGTGGAGGTGACGCACCTTGAATTATGTAAGGAACAAATGGGGTCCACTTTGTAAGTGCATGGACGACTCTGTCTGACGCAGGACAAACTTAAAAGACAAAGTCTTCTTCTGACTGTCGCATTATAAATGACACATCTGTCCGTACACAAGTGTTTTTTGCTTCGGTCACAGTCTGCACACACAACTTTCTTTCGTCACCCGCCTAAAAATCCACGTGTACGGCGCTCTCGGTCTCCGATTAAAATATTATTATTATAAATTTCCTAATGGAATTTGATTTCAGCTCTTACCCTTAAAACGATTTTTTTCATGGCTTTCAGAGCCGGAAGTTGAAAGCACTCGAGACTCGATAATTAGACACCAAATACATCAGGATTGGGATAAATGATTTTGATATGCGAAATGTTCGAAATATGACTATTTAAAGGATTTTTATTCATAAATTATTCGCTTTACATATATACATACTCACTCTATCCTTTTTTATTTGAATAAAATTTAAATTTTATTTATTTATAATTTTTATATTTTTATTATAATTTAATTTTTTTAATATAATTAAAATTAATTATTTTTAATAATATAATTTTAATCGCATAATTTAATACTAAATTTAAATTTATTTATTATTTTTTTAATTCTAAAAGTAACAGATAAAAAAAATAAAGGGAGTAATATTTTACATTTATATTGTACGGTAGTTAATACCAATGACGAAACCAAGAATTCAAGATCAATAGAAGCATGCATTATAATTTTAACATAAAAAATTAAAAACTGAAAATACATATAAATTATACCATAACAATATATTTCATTTAAAATTAAAAAATATAATATTTAAAATCAAATAAAAATATAATTTTTATAATTATTCTCAACGCGATTTCATATTTTGAGATCATTGGATAATTAACTCATTGTCAATACTATCAAATATTAAGTCAAGATTGTTTTGAAAAATTTGATTCAAAAATAACATCAAGAGACCTCAAAGAAGTTTGGTTAGAAGTTGATTTTTTTTTTTGAAAAATTTATCCATTCCCTCTATCAATGGAAAAAAAAAACAAACATAGACATTTAATTTTAGTCAATCATCACTCAATTAACAAACATAGACAAAATTATTTAGACAAAATTAACTTATACAAAATTACTTTGACAAAATTAACAAACATAATCAATCATTACTCAATTAACAAATATAGAAAATTAAAAAACAAAATTACTTTTGCTTTCCCTTTTACGAAAATTCTAGGTGAATTTCATTTATTTTCTTCCATTTACATATAAACAATTGCCTCTAAAATCTACCGCGTGGATCCATCCATGTTTATTACTTCCTTCAATACAGGCTGCTATTTGTTAAATTATTTAACAAAATTTAAATAATCTATAAAATAATAAAAATAGGGCAAAATTTAATAGACATGGTATTAAAATTTACAAGAAAAATTATAATTTTCTTACCAAATGACAATTGAAATAATGAAAAAAAAAACTTGTTAATTTCATTTTAAATTTGAAAAGCTTTAAAAATTGCAAAAAAAAAAAGCAACTTGGGAAGGGAAGGTAATAATATGCTTTGTGTAAAAGGAAAATGGAAAAATGGAGAAAAAGGGGTAAAGAACTAAATATGCTGCAATTGAAAAGAAAAAGTGTAACCAAAAAAAAAAAAGTGGGAAAGGGACAAATGGGAAAGTGAAGAGGTAAAAATACAATAAATTAATTATTTAACTTGTTTAATAAGTTGTCATTAATTTTTCTATTTTTAAAAATTTTTAATATATTATTGAATTTTATCATTCATTTAATTTTGAGAGGGGTGTGATTAAAAGTTGAGAAGGGTTCTTAAAATGAATTAGGGGATATATATATATTAAAAAATTGAGGTTGTGCACAATTCCAACATAGCTCCACCCCTGGTTAATACATATATTATTATGCGTTATTTTTAAAATGTCATATGTCATCTATTTTATAGGTAAAATATATCAAAAAATTAATTTTACAGATTCCATTGCCATATTGTAGCTATAAAAATAAATGTTTCTTCCACCTTAATTTGGTAGGAACTTTTTTTTATCATATACATGTTCTAAGTATAGCATACCTTCTTTTTGACAATATAAATTATTATTTAATTTTTTAATATACTTCTATTTAATATTTACTCCGATCACAAATATGTATTCACATTTTAAAAAATATTCATAATTAAGTGTCTAAATTGAAGATTTTTAAGGAATATATTAATCTAGGTTAAGTAGACATAAAGGTGGAAGAGATGTGGAATTTTATTAGTGTGATAAATATATGATTTTGTAGCAAGTGTATCCATCAAGTATAATCTAATAACTAGGTGGTTCTTATTCTCTCAAGTCTAAACTAAAACATGTATAAAATAATCGTACTATGTGAATTTAATAATGAAACTTTATAATTTTATAAGTGTTCTGTCTTAAGTACAGATGTGTAGTAGTTAGTTTGAACAAGTACATAAAGTGTATAAATGCTTGATTATTTGACTTAAAAAAGAAAAAAAAAACTATGAAAAAATTCATTTTCTTATGCAATGATCAAAAAATATTTGGAAATAAACATATTTTAGTGGGTTTTTTTTAAGAATTTGGACGTTTTTTTATAAGTAATTAGAAATATAGTATTACATAAAAAGTTTTTAGGATTTTTGCGTGCCAAAAAAGGCAAAATTATTGTAGTTTTGTGTTAAAACGGCACCCATCACTATAATATATATTTTTATCCGATAATGGTACATATTATATCTTTTTAACTGTTGATGACTGAAATGTGGGATTCGATCTGGCATAAATAATGCCGTTTTCCAGAATTTTTTTTTGTTTTAAATAAATTTTGAAAAACGCTCCAAAAAAAAACTCTAATTTGGTGGTATACTTTAAAAGCTAATTATTTTGATCCTTGGTTGAGCATGTGTGCATGGTGATCGTGGGGTGTCACAAATACCATAAATTAACATTCTCATGAATAATGACAATGACTGGAATCATATTCTAGATAGGAAGATTATCTTGAATTAATAGAAATTCTCCTAATTTGGGAAAGTTAAATTCTATTCCAAATAGAAAATTTTGTGTATTGAAAGTACAAAATCACCATGAATTCTTTCCCTAAACCTACTAGAGTGAATGATGGGGCTAAAGTAGTGGACTGTCCAATCTAATTTAATTCACCTTCCCGTAGGCCCATTTCTTAAGGGGCCTAATTAATATAAACTTGGTGAGCAAAACCCAGAAATTTCTGCCCAGTCTGCCAGCAGTAAGTCTTCTAGTAACTATATATATATATATATATATATATATATATATATATATATATTATTCTCCACATAATTATTTGAATTAATTATATTTTTTTGGTCTACCCAGTCAATATCTCTAATAATTCTCAATTAGTAAGAGCTTAATATGCAACAAAACTGAAATTGTAGACTTCCAAGCTGTTATAACTTAAAAATTTGATGCATAAACGCATACTAGAGAAACATTTGCATAAATAAAAGTAATATTTATAAGTGTAAAATTTAAGCTATGACAAAATTAATGATTGTTCAATTAAAAAAAAAGTCAAATGTGTTAACTCATGACAATGGATTGATTCATTCATAATCTGTCCAACCCATTTGCAATCTAATTATATTTACAATTCGATACATTTATGATACAATTTATTTTAGTCCGATTTAATTCATTTACCAAATCTAGTTATAGCCAATACATGCGTCACAACTTATAAGTACACATAGGGTACGTATGTCGGTAAATACCAACATTTACAATAAAAAAAGTAAAATTTTTATCCAACGGTTATTTTTTTAACGTATCGAAATTTATGATGTGAATGTAAAGAATATCATATTCTTAATAAATATTATTTCCATTATACTTTAAATAAGTTCACACTTTAACAAGAAAATAAAAAAACCATTAAAATTTTTATTTTTATAAAAAATATTGATAATTAACTAATTTATTTTTCTAATTTTAATTACACTATTTAATTTTTATATGATCAAAATTAAATTTATCAATTTATTATATGCAGTAATGTATTTCATTAAACAACAATATAATAGTGTATAATATATATATATATATTATTTAAATTTTCAAAAATACATTTACAGTTGAAAAAATAAAATAAAAAAATTTGCATATTGAAATAGAAGGAGGAAATAATAATTCCACGAATTTTATTTTTAAAAAAATTATTTAATTGGGTGTGTTTTGTTTTTCTCGTCCATCATAAAGTAATGGCTTAGCCGTGTGGACCATTTCTTTGAAGAACATTTGGCATTTGTCTGGGGCCCACTTATTTAGCCTCTAAACACGGTCTTATATAGCATCCTAAATTATCGGATGAAAAGAACAGTGGCTTATCACAAGAAGTAGCGGAGCTTTTCAGATGGAAAGCGTCGCCAAAGTGCCATGTTCTTATCGAGATATCATCCTCTCCCTTTTCACCATGTCTAGTCTCTAACGCCAACCCAGCTGAAGAAACGAAAAGAGACTGAAACCTTGCGGATAAAAGAAACAGTCTGTCCATTAATTGATTCTTTTTTCAATTTCTCTACTGTTCCCTGATTAGGTGGGCATTCGCTGATTTTCTATGTATATTTTTTTTCTTTCCTAAGCCACTGTGATTTTTGTTTCTCGATTATCAAAACATTGCTGTCTTGATTTATTGGTTGTATTCTGTTCATCAGTTCTCAAGTTTGTTGCTTTATTAGTTTTGAATTTGATAATCGATATCGGATTGATTCTGTTCATAATTTCATAAACCCTTTCTGTTGTTAATTTAATCTATCACTTCTATTGTATCAGGTTTCTGATTTGGGAGGTTAGCGGTTTTGGTGCTGGATATGTCTACTCTAAATAGAGAGCTCGTCTTCTTGATTTTACAGTTCCTCAATGAGGAAGGTCTTCAAGCAGCTGCTCACATGTAAATTTTACATACCCCTCTTTTCTTTGCTTTAATTAATATCATATCTTGCTTTAATTGTATGTCTTTTTCTAATTTTACATGCAGGCTAGAGCAAGATAGTGGGTCTTACTTCAATATGGACTATTTTAGGGTATTGATTCTGGATGGGGACTGGGACCAGGCTGAGAAGTATCTTTCGGGTTTCATCAAGTTAGATGACAATAAATACTCTACCAAGATTTTCTTCGAAATCAGGAAACAGAACTTTCTCGAGGCATTGGATAAGTAAGAATGTTACTTTGTTTACATATGATAAGCCTTATATTCAGATATTATTGCTTTATTTCTGTGAGTGGTGATTGTTTTCTTTTAAAGGAATGATCGAGGCAAGGCTTTAGATATTCTTATGAAGGATTTGAAAGTTTTTGGCCTTGAAAACGAGGAGCTCTTTGCAGAAATGACTCATCTTTTAACGATAGACGACATAAGGTTTGAATTCTACTTTTAGCTCTGGACCTAGGTTCTGTTTCAGCAGCATATTAAGCATGCTCCGAGGGAGTTGATTTCAATTTTGTGAGTTGAATAGGGAACATAATTCACTCTCCACATATGGAGATACGGAGTCTGCAAGGAAATGTGTGATGCATGAACTCGAGAAAATCATTGAGGCACACCCCCTTTTCTGCAACAAATTGAAATTTCCTACCATCAAATGCCAGAGGCTACGTCGTCTCATAAATCAAGCGTAACTTTTTTTTTTTTTCACTTTTTGCTCATTTTCTGATAAATGACTGATTTGTTCATAGGTTTTATATGTGTACTTAATTTATATGTATGTGTAACTATCAGAAAGGAACATGTCAATTGGAAATAAATGACCCTGTTGCTTTAGCATCTTGGGTTCATAAATTTTTGACTTATTTCTATTTGATGTGACAGCTTAAATTGGCAGCACATACAATGTAGATATCCTCAGCCAAATCCTGTTATAAGTACCCTTTTTGAGGATCACGTTTGTCTATCACTAGAAGATAATTCAATTTCAACATCAACCAATAACAATCCACCGGTATGATATGAAATGGATGCTGGTATTTTCCTTTTTGTTTTTTCAACAAATTGTTTCTATAAGTGATTTCTTGTCTTGACCAATCATGCTTATTGCTAGCCTAATAATGTTCACATTATAATGCTTCTCAAAATACTTCAATTTTAATGTTTAGACCATATCAACGCCACCTCCAATATCCTCTACCAGTTTGGAATCTACTCCATCGTCTGTGACTGATTCTGAAATCTGTGGTGGAGATTTATGTCTTAGTAATTCAAAGAAACAAGGTATTGATATTCAGTTGACATTGATATTGCTTTTGATAGTATCTCACACCTCTTTCATCATGTCTTTCTTGGAAAAATGCCACTTTTTCATTGACATCCTACTTATTCGCAGCCATGAGTACAGATGATTCGGGGGACACTGATGTTGTATCCAAAAGTTTGTCATATGAGATCCCTGATGAGGTAAGCCTGATTGGTTCTACTGCAATCTTAATTAACATAAATTACTTTTCCTTTTTAACCACTATGTATCTATAGGAAAATTCAGCTGTCACACATCCGATTGTCTCGCCTAAGTGTCATGCGGACTTGCCCAAGAAAGTTGTAAGGATATTGAATGAGGGATCATCTCCAATGAGCATGGATTTTCATCCACATAAACAAACTCTTCTTCTAGGTTTACACATTAACATTATTTCAATCTTCTCATTTATTTCAGAATATACACCATATTCAAAATGGATGCTTACTTGTGAAAGTTGATTGTTTAATGATTCAGTTGGAACTAGTACGGGAGATGTAGGGTTATGGGACGTTTCTTCTGGAGAAAAATTGCTTTCAAGGAATTTCAAGGTTTGGGATGTTGGAGCATGCTCAATGAAGTTCAAGGTTTCGCCCTTCTATTATATGTTTCATGCTAGCTGGAAAGAAATTTTATTTGTGAAATCTGTGAAATGTGAATCAATCTCACCTATTTACAGGCAACTCTACTTAAGGATCCCTGTGTTTCTGTCAATCGTATAGCTTGGAGCCCTGAAGGTTCTTTATTTGGTAAGTTGAAAGATACTGAAACACTCGAGTGATTCAACTGCTAATGATTCTGGAGTCTCATGAACCTAACTCAGTTACCTTTCATGAAAACAGGCGTTGCATATTCAAAGAATATGGTGCAAATTTATTCTTATCTTGGTTTAGGTGATGCCCGGGAGCAATTGGAGGTGGCTTTATGATATTTATAATCTCACTAAAACATGTTTTGTATTTATATTTCTCCTCCAGCATTAATACATTTCTTTCTAGATTTATGCTCATGTCGGTGGTGTAAATGATTTAGCATTCTCTGCTCCTGACAATGTACAATTGGTTATAACATGTGGTGATGATAAGACAGTTAAGGTAGGCATTCTTCTACTTATATAATCAGCTGTCTCAAATCATGGAGAATTTTTTGATGTTATGTTTTCATTGTATAAGGCATGGGATGTGATTACTGGTACCAGAATGTATAATTTTGAAGGTCATGACTCTCCTGTTTTTTCACTCTGTCCCCAAAGCAAGGAAAATATTCATGTAAGAATTATTCCTAATTCTACTTGGTTCTGATTTGCAAGGATGTCAAGAATTTATAGCGTTTGATATTTTTCTTGCTTCGGGATTATGTAACAACACATTTCCTTTCTGAATCAGTTCATCTTTTCAATATCAGTGGATGGCAATATAAAAGCATGGCTATATGATAATGTTGGAGCCAGAGTTGATTATGATGCTCCTGGCCTGGGGTCTACAAGAATTGCATATAGTGCTGATGATAGAAGGTTTTATTTACTCTGTTTGTTTCAAATTTTATATATATTTAATTATAAATAATAATGACAACTTGAAATTGAAAAACTGTTTAGGCTTTTTTCGTGCGGGACCAGCAAAAATGGAGATTCGTTTCTTGTTGAATGGAATGAAACAGAAGGTTCAATAAAAAGAATTTATAATGGATTGCAGAAGAATTCTTTGGCTGTGGTGCAGTTTGATATTATGAGAAATAAGTTTTTAGCTGCTGGCGATGAGCATGTAGTCAAAGTTTGGGACATGGACAAAGTTGATCTTTTCACAACGATGGATGCAGATGGAGGATTGCCAGTAAGTTCTTAAGTGATTATATTAAATGGATGGCCTCTGTAAGCTTACATTTTGATTCGCCTATTAGTTTAACGAATTTTCCAACGATATATGTCTCCTGTGGGTAATTTTGATAAATATCATTAATAATGTCAAGTGAAGAGAAGGGTGATATAAATTAATAATCTTATCAGAGTCCTTTTCTAACCTGAAGGCAAATCCCCATATTCGGTTTAACAAGGATGGTGCATTGTTGGCTGTTTTTGCAAATGAAAACACAATCAAGATTTTGGCTTCAGAGTGTGGTCTTAAGTTGCTAGATACTTCTGGAAACTTCTCCAGTGACGAAGCATCTAGAGTGCTTTCTAATACTTTTGAGAAGGTCAGCACATTTGCTTTCTCTCGGATCTTCCAGTAGAAAATCAAATTTGTCCTGCTTGATGCTTTTACTTTTACGCAGTTAGCAATCAGTCCAAAATCAGCTCTTGCTTTTGCAAATGAGAAGGTTAGAACAGCAACTATTGCTTTTGCCAGAAAGGCTGCTTCCGCTTCTGCTGAAGCAGCAAAGGTGTGTATTTCCAGATTTATTTTTCCGGAGATTAATTTTGTCTCATCTATCAAGGGTATATCTTGTATGATCTTAGTTGGTATTCGTGCTTCTCTATTTAACGTTAGTACATGATATACGGCATTATTATGTAAAATTACTTGGTACTATCACTTGAATAAATTGGATTTTTTGTAGAATAAGTACTCAAAAAACTTGGAGACTCTGAAATATGAAGATATTAGGAAAGCTGGTCACAAACTATTGGAGATAAACGATCCCTTTCAGTGCCGGACCTTGTGGCTCTCTCCCATTGAAAAATCAAATAAGGTTAGTCCCCCCTATGGTCTATGAGTAAAATCTTGCATTTAAAAAAAAAAAATCTGCTGGCGTATCTTTCAAGCTATGTCATATTCACATATTATCGGATTTTTCACCATAATAATAGGCACATAACTAATGCAAAATCACAAAACTTCATGTCTTTAACTCCTTTCAAGCTACAGGTGGTTGAAGCTTCTTATTTACTTTCACTTGCCAACTGGATCAATACTGCTTTTTGTGTGTTTGTGGAATGTTTTGAAATTGATATATCTAATGCATAAGTTCATAAGGCCGCTGCAGCTTCAATTGTGTTGCATATATCTGTTACATCTATAAAATGATGTTAATTATTTTATATAATATTTACATCCTAAAATAAGAAAGGCTTGAGATCCAAAAATCTTCTCACAAATATAGCTCCTTGGAATCCAAAAAAGAAAAAAAAAAAAGGTGTTCTCATTAGCTTTTCCTCTTGACAAATGCAGATATCAGGTCTGGTTTACAACAATGCAGGAAATGCCATTCTGGCATTAACATCAAATGCCATTCATCTATTGTGGAAATGGTCAGTTAATGACCTTAATTTGAGTGGGAAGGTGAGCAAGCCAGAGATACATTTTTAGAAAATTTATTTTGTTTATATGAAATTATTTTATGAAAATTGTACATAGTATTAATAACTGCATCATTTCCAATATTAGGCAACCACAAAAGTTTCCCCTCAATTATGGGAACCAAAGAACTGCTCAGGCCCAATGACTAATGACCTAACAGGCACCAGCCATGAAGGAATTTTGCCCTGTTTTGCTTTGTCTAGGAATGATTCGTATCTCATTTCAGCATCGGGAGGGAAAATAACCCTATTCAACATGCTGACATTCAAGGTAAACCGAAATTTTTATTTGACAACTTTCTTCAAATTTATCAAGGTCTGGATCACGCACAACCCTTTGCATTTGTCATGGTTGATTTGTATTGTCTCTCTATGCCTATGTAATTCTGCTATTAATACAACTCATCGATCTAAATGTGCTTAGGAGATATTTATCAAATGTTTCATTAAACTACATACCAATGACATGAGACGTTGCACTTCCTATGTACAACTGATATCAAAATTCTCTGATTTACTGATGTGTTTGCTGCTCTCCATCATGAAATTATCTACCTCTCATTCTTAAATTTTGTCAAATAATTACAGAGAATGCGGTCTATCATGCCTTCACCTCCTGCAACAACTAGCATTGCTTTCCTTCCTCAAGATAACAACATAGTTGCTCTAGGCAGGGAGGATTCCACAATTATAATATATAATGTTCGATTAGCTAAGGTATCACTAATGCCTGATGTGTCCCCAATGCAGTGTCTATTAGAATTCCAACAGACTCTCACTTTGCTTATGCAGGTTATTAGCAAGCTTGTTGGTCATTCCAAGAGACTATCTAGCCTTGCCTTTTCTAAGACTCTAAATATGCTTGTTTCTTCTGGAGCTGATGCCCAGGTTAGTACTTGAATGATATTGAATGCAGAAATTTTGACTGCTATCTCAGAATGCTTTCCTGCAATGCAAGTAATTTCATGGATGCTTCAACTTTAGTACCCTAAACGCGAAGTTGTGCCCTCTTCTCAGATTTTTGCATGGAATGTTGGAGGGTGGGAAAAACAAGGAAGCAGATTCTTACAGATTCCTGAGAAAAACAACACCTCGACATTATTAGACACCCATGTCCAGTTTCACCAGGATCAAATGCAGTTCCTTGCTGTTCATGAAACTTGCCTTGCAATATTCGAAGCCAAAACTTTAGAATGTTTAAAGCAGGTAACTCTGCCACTTTTTCTTTTCTTTTCTTTTTTTATTTTTTTGAAGCAGGTCTTTCACCTTGGCTGATTGACTTCTTGTTGACAAAGATGACAACGTTATTGTTTTATCATTCCAGTGGGCTCCAGTTGATCCTGCACCAATTTCCGGGGCAACTTTCTCATCTGACGGTCTGATGGTATATGCTTGCTTTGTGGATGGAACTATATCTATATTTGATGGGTCATGTCTCGAGTTACACTGTCGGATTATTCCCAGTACCTACTTGAGTTCAAGGTATGCTATTTGCTTATTACCATAAAAGATTTTTTAATGAGGATGCTGAGATACTTTCCTGTACTCAAACCATTTCTTGCGTATCATGTTTCGAGTCCAGCCAACTTATTCCCGATGCTGATTTTGGCTTATATTCTCACATGCATATTTTGTTGCTTATGCAATAACTAATGCTTCTAATTTTGCAGTTTCGATGATGACTGCAATATTGATGCCTACCCAGTAGTTATCTCTGCACATCCGCAGAAGCCAAACCAGTTTGCTGTTGGACTTACAAATGGCGGGGTTATTGTCTTTGAACCTCAAAATACAATTGGCAAGTGGATTACGTCGCCAACAGATGAAGATGGGTCAGCTAGCACCATGCCTATACAATCTGATATTTGAGTACTTTGATTTATTTTTGAGTGTGAACCAATAAACACGAGAGTTTTACTGAATGGGGACAATTGCAAACACTTAAAAAGGGGGTAATTGGGCAAAGTCTTCAACTTTAATTAATCTCACATGCATATAAATAATGTGCTTGAGAAATTGTTTTGGCTCTATTTCGATATCAGGACTGAAAGATTTGCTAAATTACATGCAAGTGTACACGTAAACTCAACTTTGAATCACATGCAGATAGAGGAAAACAAAGATTATACAGTAATGTTAGCACAACTTCGGAATTTCAGTGTTGATAACTTCCTTGACCGTTCACCATCTTGAGATCCGTTGGATTTTGATTTAATTCTTTTCTCTATCTATAATCCTTTTTTGTTAATCGATTTTGTAATCAGAAAGCAAGTAAATGTTGATTCTTTGAACATAATATCATAATATTTAACATTATTGGTCGGTTTATAGATAGACATGCAAAAGAACTTGTATCAATCTATAGTAATGAACAAGGAAAAGAGGCAGCATTTTTATTATGACCGTCAATCATAAAAAAAAGGGAATGAGAAGCACAATGGATCACAAGTCGGATGATATTATTCAACTTAAATTTAACATTGTTAACATTCTCCAATACAAGCAGATTTTGCTATTACTTGAGTACATCTCAAGCATCCAGTTCAGCTGCTGCAGATGCATAACTGACACTGCTGTCCCTCGTTGATTTGCATTGACTTGATTGCTCATATCGGAGGAACTTTATCTTTATCTTCGTTGAGCAAATCTTCAACATCTGTAAAAAGAAAACTCAGCTATGTAGTTGTCCAACCAAATCAAAGAATCATAGTTATCAACAGGGACGTATATGCAGTTCAATTGTGCGCTAGAGCAAGAGAAATTGCATGGATTAAATCTTTTGGCAGCGACTGTTTTAACCGACTAAAAAGTTTTCAGTCTTTCTCTGAATTGGTATAGGTAAATAATGTGCACTTCATCCACATTGATATCCTCCAAGTTCCTGGCAGACATGTGGCAACCACCAAATAGGCTTGCACATAATAAACTCCATGATATATGAAAGTAATGATTTTTTGTTCTTCGACTAAAGAGAAGGCAACTGCAAGGTATCCTAAACTTGAGGAACTTACATGTAGGAAGATGCTAATTGGATGGCGTCCACAAATAGTATTATCATATTCCTGCAAATACTGATTAAATTTATCAGGATCCCCAGTTTCAATTATATCCATGCCCATTTTGTCCAGTGCTTCAATGGATTTGTGTATAGCCCCATATTTCTTGTCATAATGCATGTAATTGAACCTAACATAAGAAAAACCGAATCAAGATGTGCAAGCCAGTCTGTAGTTTAATTGATTAGGTAAAAAATCACTGCTATTAACAAACTAGCTGAGAATGGCACACAGGTACCAGTTATCACAAACTGCACTTGTAATGGAATACATCACAAAATTTATTTTCCAAACAAGTAGCAAACAACAAAGCTTAACTTCATGGCTTCTCAAATCCATGATTACAACTACGGGTAAGGTAATGTCTTGTAGAAAGCTTGTGTGTAGACTCACATTACAAAATTAAATTATATTATTGAGTAAATGAGGGTTACATATTCACATAAATGATGTAGCATATGTGTGTCTTAGGGTTGAAATGGAGGAGAGAAAAAGAATTTTCCCCAATACGATACTTGGAAAGGATGGTAATAAAAGACATTGAGGAGGAAAAAAACTGCACTGACAAACATAATTTAATGCTTCATAAGTCAGCATGTGTTACATACCGAGAACCCCAGTGACAAAAATCAGAGGAGATGGAAAAGAAATTAGTTGGATCATCTACATATTTTGCTAACAACTGTCCATAAATTGCCTCATTATCAGCATTAACAGCACCAACCAATATGGGCACAACCTTAACCTGGTGCCTGTGCGAGCATTACTAAAAGTCAGCAAAAAGAAAACAGAGAAAAACGAAAAAAAATTCTCTGGACAATGCAAATTACCCTGAAAAAACTTTGGCAAGATAAGGCAAGTGCATTTCCATGCTATGCTCAGCTTCATCAACACGAAGATCCATCAACTCAAATCTTCCTGTAGCTTTAAGTTCCTCAATGACTGAGAAATGTAGGAATGAACATGCATTTGATCAATCACAGAGAACAAGCATAACAGAAAAAAGCTATCCAAAAATCAAAGAACACTTAATCACTTAGGCATTCATGTCTTTCCACATTTTCCACTAGATCATTTAGGCATTTGTATATTTTCACATGCAATAAACAAATGATCAGATATATGCCACATGCATATATAGATATCATATTCTACATTTGTGTCCATGTTTTCAAGATTTGATGGAGACAAGTACATTGACTACGAGAATACCACATTCTTCAAAACGCTATGTTTGTGCTCTCCTTAAGGAAATACATTATACAATTAAATTAAATTATACAATTAAATAACAAGCCAAACTATAAAATCATAGGCAAAGAGAAGAAAGCACAAAACACAAGCAATGTTCTCACTCTTATTTGTGGATATCTTACCTTCCAAATCAATAGGCAAGTCTCCTACTGGTGTCTTGTAAACTGAGGCTGTTGAAAGAGCACATTTTGGAGTATAATAATGATGAGATGGACCAAGAAGGAATATTCGTGAACTGAAATGAAATTTTCCACATATAAGCAATATAGGCAGCTGAAAGAACTAAAATTTCAATTACTAGCATGATATGTATCATATTAGTTGCTATTTGCTAGACAATGTATTACTTCATGAAAGCACTACATGGCTACCAAAGAGGAGGCAGGAAACATACATTTTTGACGGGTCTATATTCCCAAATGCATAAGCAGCAGCACGGCCTGAATATGAGTAACCTGCATGCCTGAAGTTCTGGTGTCACAAAAAATACAATGACATTGATACGGATACTGAAAGGGGAAAAAACAAGCAGCAAGAGCCTACGGAGCAATTACGCCTCGAACATCAGGAGATTTCTCCAGGGCAGCAGCCTTGAGCCATCCCTCAAGCTCTTCATCCAAAACTTTAGCTGCAATGGCATAGAAGTATTATATATCAGTGATATCAAAACCTGTAATAGCATATCAAGACCTATCAATGATACCAGAATTTTATCTACCATGGCATAGAAGCGGTATTATATATCAATGATATCAAAACCGTTATAGCTGAAACAACTAAACGAGAAAACCCAGTTTAACACTCCTTTGATAATATGTTAAAACAAGATACAACCTTAAACAGTAATTGAGGCAAATCACTTTGTAACTAACTACATTAGCAGAACAACGAGGGTTCCGAGGTAAGCTTGGAAGCTAAATTACCCAAAAAATTGGGCTTCGTTTAGAATCCCACCATAAACAAACATCGAATTCAATTCCCAAAACCAAATAATTCCGATCAATTAAGAATTTAACTGTACAGTTAGTTTCTTTCTCCTTTAGTTTTGGTGTAGCGATTCTTATGAATTAAAAAGGAGCAGCCTTGCAAGTCAGAAAAGACTTACGATTATCAGTGTACCAGGAGCCAGCATGTGAAGCTCTTCTGACCCTCTCCATTGTTGATTTCTTTGTAAATTTGAAGTCTTTATCGATCAGTTAACGTGCCCTGATTTTGATAAACGAAGTCTTTTGATTAATTTAACAAAGAGATTCTTTTCTTCTCGCAGAAATAAGAGAAAGAGGAAAGGAGTGAACAAGTAAAGCAAAGAAATCAATCAAACACACACCTCTCTGCAGAGAGAATAGGATACTCTGAAATTAAAATGCATTTATCTTTCATGCTACCGCACCTGTAATGCCGCCACGTCTTTATAGGAAGTACAGGCATTGTTAAGATATTTCAATGTTTTTTTTTTAATTATAGGCTGTTTGATCTCTAATATTTGATAAAAACGAAAATATAATTTTTAAAATTCATAATATCATTTTTGAAATTTAAAAATAAGAATAATCTAATCTCTAAAAATATTAGTTTAATAGTTGAGTAATAAGTGTCAAATATTTAAGTATTAGTCATAATTTCAAACGACAAAATATTCTAATTTTAAAATATTAAGAGTATCATTACATCAAATAAAATTTAAAAATTAAATTAGAATTTTTATTAAATTTTAAAGATCCATTTGCATATTTGACCTTAATTAAAATATATATTGTGATGATATTGATATTTAAACCATTTAATAATAAGAATGCAGAATGTACGTAATCCAACAATTTAGATTACAACCATTTAATAATAGATTAAAAATTATAAAAATCAAAACTTTTTACTTTGTAGCTCAAAAAACTTTCCAATGTTTCTAAAAAATTTTGAACTTTAACGTAGTAAATCATGTATTTTTGGGTAAAAGAGATGCTTAGAACTTAATTGCAATGTACATTATATTAATTTTTAATAAATTTTGTTTGCTAAAAAAATAATTTCTGAGAGGATGAAATTGAAAAGAACTAGTAACATTCATGGACTAAAAAACTTATTAGATATGAATTTGGGAGGCTGAAACTAAATTTTTGTATTTTTTTATATGTAAATTCTTTTTTAAGAAAATTAGGGGTAGTGGCCCCAACCCTCAACGTGGTACCAACCAATGCTTATTAACCAACAAGGATTAGAATTTTTTTTTTCTTTTTTGATATAATAAGTAGGATTAGAGGACATAAAATTCCATTTAAATTAGAATTCTTTTTATTTTAGGATCTTAAATATAAAAATCATGGAGAATTCAGATAATACTCTTCAGTTTCACTCGCCTTCATCTTCACAATTTTTATTTACTCAAACAGGATAAGAAAATCCTTAACATAAATTTTATAAAATTTTAATTATAATTTGCTATTTTTTTTAATCATTTCTGTACTATTATACGTCCTAATACTATTAATTTTCTCTTTTTTCAGTATATACATAAAAGTAAAATAATATATATATGTAAAATTAGGTAAGAAACTTTTGCATCTTAATCCAACGTGAAACAAGTAAAACAGCAAAAGCTGCAAACATCAAATGTGGCAAGACAGATAGTAATCAAAGAAGACAAGGAAGAGCACTTCATTATATCTCACCAAACCAAGAAATCATCAATCGAAAGAAAAGAAAACAAGATAACAAAATCTAAAGCAAGCACCCTTGCCTGCATCAAATAACAAACATCGGGTTTTCACAACTTTATAGAATGAATCATTAACCAAATCAAAAGAAAACAATCTAAAACAGGCACCTTGCCTGCATCAATAACAAACATCATGTTTTTACAACTTATTCTATAGAATGAACAAATCAATCATATATCCCAACTATTTTTGGTTGAGAAATACAGCAACTACACTATGTGAAGATACCTAAAACTCAACTATTATACAACCACCTTAACAACTCCCTTTGCATGACCTGTGAATTTGTAATAATTCTCAATTTCATTGGGAAACCTGACTCTCACAAACTTCGTTATTTGCCCCCGCGGCAAAGAACATGCTCAGTATACACAAAAGAAGGAACAGATGACCTGCAACCAGAGAAAATCAAAGAGTCGGTCACGCAGCATTAACACAAATATGTAGGTTTGAGTTCCAAAATCAATTGTATCTATAGTCTAGAAGATACCTCACAAAATTTCAAATAAGAATCAAGACAAAAGTAAACCCTTTCCACATAAGGATCGTTATCAAATTGGTAGGATAAAATCAGCAAGAAGCACATCTCATCTAATCCATTCCAACCACAAAAAAAGGAAGTAAATTATTGGTTTTCGAAAGACGTTGTCCTCTCTCCCATAAATCTTGAAAGCCATCTTGAATAGCCATGCAGCATTAATGAAATAATCCTAAATGCCAAAATTAGTAGATCATTCGTAATTCTCACTTGCCTCCAAAATAGAAGAAATGGCACTAAGAAATACAACCATCTCATTTCTCACTACACACTTCATATCAGATAGGAATATAAACAATAAGGACTGAATTGAAATAGCCCTTTTCTGCTTAACGATTCTATTTTGTTGCAGTTTAGGTTGGTTCTGCTGTACTTTTCTTTTATTCAAACATTTGATCATAAACAAGTCTCATCTCCCACATAAATGTCAATTGTTGGCTGTTAATTTGAGGATATAACCAAATTATGCAACATCAGTATAACTAAAACATACTTCATCTATGACTTTAGTATTTCAAACAGTTAAATTGCTGGGTATTCACGAAATTTCCCAATTCAAAAGGCTAAGTAGACTTTACCTATATTAACTGATAGCAGTGTCACATTTGGATCATGAACTGATGAAAACCAGCACTGTCCATGCTCCCAAAGAATAAAAATATACCAAAAGCATAAAAAATCAAATATTCTCCAACACGGAATGAAGCTTTGAAACCCGCCGACGAAGCAATGGCTCCATCCTGAAAGACGGAATGCCAGTCTCCCACCTCTTGACATCATACATTTCATTCCATGCTTGTACTATCTCATCAATTTTGAACCCCAAACCTGCAACAATGACAAAGTGGTCAGTTACTGTTACAATTACTTTAAATGCCTCGAGAGTAAAGTGTATACAATAACAAAAAGAAAATAAGTACAGGCAGTCGTAGTTTACCTTCAAGTGCAGTTTCATTGGAACAATGGTTCTTTATCATAACAGCTATATCAGTTGGAGAAGCACCGGCAAGCTCAAACTTCTCGACTGCAATCTCTAAACATTCTTCCCAAGTTGGTAGCTCTAGCTTATATTCCACAACAGATCGCTCATATAGCATGGTCCCCCATAAGAGGTATATTTGTGAACTCATGCTGGCTACTTGCTCTGCTGCTTCTTCGGGGGATATATCTTTTAATAAACCATCCAATCCAAATTTCTTCAACTGGTCTTTATATTTGTCAAATTTAGAAAGCCCATTCAGACGTTGCTCCTCCATCTCTTCCCATATCTGCATCCCTTTCTCCATGCTGTCCTCAGCCTTGTTATAAAGATCAAGTACCTCCTCATTAGGCCCATTTTCTAAATCCAACTTGCTTCCAATAGCATGATACCAGTGCAGCTTTGCTTGGTCAAATTGTTGTTGTCCGAGTGCAAGAAGCGCTTCATAGAAGTCTGGTTTGATTTTTAAAGCTTCTTGGTATCTCATATTCGCCTTCATATATTCTTCTCTGGCCCACTCAAATGCATTCTTAGCCTGTGCAAGAATTGACTCTTTAGAACCGTCTTCAGAAAAGAACACCCGTTTCCTTGCCTTGGACATATGAACATTTCCCCAATTAAACAAAGCTAAAGCTGCCATCTCTTGGAACTTATCTGCTGCAATATCAAAAAGTTCTTGTGCTTCAGCACTGGTTACAGTGTCCTCCATTGCCTCTGAGTATAGTTTCATCCCTAGTTCATGAAGATTCAAATATGAATCAGAATCAAAGCCAACATGGTTCTTGAACAAACGTGCAAACTGGACAATCCAATCATCAATGCTAATTGGTTTCTTTTCAACTTGGCTTCCTGTCTCTAAGTTCCCATTCTCAATAGTATCACATGCTCTCTTATCAATCTCAGGCACTTCCCCTTCAATTTTCATACCCTCATAAGCAGGTTCTTGATCAGGACTAACTTCAGCAACATAGAACCTAAGTGACCCTTGAGGGTTGCTTGTTGATTCAGCAAACCTTAGCTCCTCTGTAGTAGTAATTGTAATCAAATCACCTTCTGGGTCCCTATATTTCACAAGAACACCCTTCAAGCCAGGATACCTATCCCGCACTATATCTCTCAGCAGACTAATAGTACAATTCATAGGCAATTGAGCCCATCTGATATCTTCACCAAACACTAACTTAACTGTCTTGGTTATCACTTTGTCCTCCTTCACATCTTCGGTGACCACTTTTTCTTTCTTCACATCTTTGGCACCCACTTTCTCTTCCTTTATAGTCTTCATTACCACCTCTTTATCTTTGATAACAACATTCACCTTCTTTTCCTCTACAACTAACTTATCCTTGTTCTCTGACTTCTTAGCCACCATTTTATCACTCTTCTTCTTCCCCTTCTCCTTCACCTTTTCCTTCACCTTCTCCTTCACCACCTTCCACTGAGGGGAGGCACTACTCTGCTCTACATTAGCCAATTCAATTATTTTCTCATCAAAATTAATACCCTTCTCAGTCAAAGCCTTTTTAACATTCTCCAATATCTCCAAAGCCGTCGAATTATTGGGTTCCATATTCAAAACATTATTGACATCCCTGAAAGCTAAATCCAATCTATTCAAAGCCTCATAACACCTTGCCCTTATCAACAAAGCTTTGCTATACTTAGGCGAAACCTCTAATGCCAAATTACAATCATTGATAGCTCGAGGGTACTCACCTAGACCCATTTGCATATAGCAAGAGGCCATTTTGGTACGAAGATAGGCAACATCTATGTGGTTTCTGGGAAGTAGCTTCACAGCTTTCTCGTACTTTAAAATTGCGCCTTCATGGTCCCGCTTCTGATAGAGCTTGCCCCCTTCTTCTTTGAGCTCTTGTGCCATGTTGATAAACAGTGCTGTGTCTTCATCAAAGGCCTTCGATGTACGATCCGTCAAGGCTTTGCTTTGCTTACCGTGGGCTTCGCCGGTTCTCGGTGATATTGGGTTCTTCTTTTTCCCAGTTGGCTTTCCCATTTCACAAATTCACAAATAATTCAAACAAACAGAAAGAAAAATCCTTCAAAATCAAAGCTTTCCTACAAACTACACAGTAGCGGAATAAATAAATTAAAAAAAAAACGAACTTCACAAATTCATACAGCCTTTTGCACAATTGAAACGAAATCCCAGAACCCCCAATTCAAAAACAACAACAAGACCTTCAATTTCTTATCTCTCTGTGGAACCCAGAATATGATAAAGTCGATCCAGAGAGAGACTAGCGTTTAATATCTAATCTCTCCCTGTGGTTTATCTGAATGAGATATAAAGTGAGATAAAATTTATCATTGAGATAAGTTAAGGTTATATGAGTATTTTATGGTCATCGACGGAGGATTTGGTAGCTGAGGGAAATGTGGAGAAAGACAAATATTACTGCGATTTTTCTCCTAGGGTTCCAAATCTCAACGGCGAAGGAGGTCAACGCTAGCAAGATGAAATGCCCAAGACTATCCCAAGTATTCCTTAGCGCGTGTGAGAACGCGACCATACGGGCTGGCAGGGTTCTACTTTCCAGTTCTAAAGGCCGATTCTTGTATAATTTGTGTCATAAATGTAATTATTGATTTAAGATTTTTGGGCAATTAACGCCTGATTATAGGGAAATTTATTAATTAAGTACCAATTTTAACGCGCAAAATAATCAATAAATATAAATTATTGTTTTTAACTTTACTAATATATAAAAATTACCACATCAATTAATTTTTGAAGATACAATTCTTTTGTAGACCTCAAATATGCTTTGCTTATCTTTTAGTTTTTATAATTCTTTTTTTATAATTTTTTTAATTCTAATTGAGGTATTGTATGAAAAATTTCTAATTATAGTTTGAGAAACGTAAAGAAAACCTAAATCCGATTTTATATAATTCGCAATTAAACAAATATATAACTGAACTTAAGAAATTCAATATTAGTAAAAGTCCAACTCGAAATCAAATTTTCTAATTAGCAAATATGCTACACTTAATTCATACCAAATTTGCCGATAAGGCTAAATAATATTTTTACTTTTAACAAAATCTACTAATATAAATTTCTTATTTTTATGTTTTAATTTGATCTTTAAAAATAACTTTAATAATGAAAATAAAAGCAAATATAAAAAAAATATATATTATTTTGAATTCTATGTTAATGTAGCAATTAAAGTAATTAAACTTTAAAAAATCATATGCAGTGCAAACCGTTGAAAATATATTATAAAAAAGCTAATTAAAATTTTTTTAATAGTCATATAAAATTTATTAAAAAGGATATTTTAACTTAAAAATAACTATAAATTTAAATTAATTTATATTACTTACTTTCTATAGGTTTGATTATAATAATTTTTATACAAATATTTAAAAAAAGTATTATAAGAAAATTTATGATAGTGCAATGCAAGTAGATAATATTAGGGTGAGTATGTATCGATTAACCGGTTAATGAGCAAAAAAAATTAATCAATTCATTAATATCGATTTTTTAAAATTATTAACCATTAATCAGTCCGTTGCATTCAGTTAATCAATTCATCGATTTCAATTTTTCGGTTTGATTAATCAATTTTTATCGGTTAACCATTAAAATTTATAACATAAAATTATAAAAAAATTAGATAAAATTCAATTAAATTTAAAATGTGCAAAGTAATTTAAAATAAAAATTACAAAACAAATATAATTTACTAGCCAAAATTCATTTTCAACAAATAATAGCTAATATTATAAAATAAATTTAATATTTTTTAAAAATTAACATATTTAATTTTAAATCAAATAAAATTTTGAATAATATTAAATGTTAAAACATAAACTCTAAAATATATAAAAATAACTAAATGATATTATATATTATAAAAATAAGATATATAAAAGTTAATCAGTTACTATATATAAATATTACTATATAATTAAAAAAAATAACATAATATAAATTTAATTTTTAATATTATATAAATTTTATAGAAAAATATAAAAAAAATAATGTATAAAAATAAAAATATACTTTAAAATATTATTTTATATAAATTTAAAAAAATTAAATAAAAAAATTTTAAAATATAAAAATAAAAATATAATATATATTTGATACCTAAAAATATAAATTATAATAAAAAATTAAAATATAAAAATTAAAAATCGTAATTAAATTTATCAAATTAATTTATTATAAAAATTAATTTAATTTTATATTAATTTTACGATTAATTATATTTTAAATTTTTTTTCTCACCATCCGGATAATATCCGCATGTCAATCCGAGCAATTCTTTCCGGAAAAAAGCGGTGAAAGATAACCACGCGCCCTGTATGCGTCCGGACAACAAGTGGCCTAATAGGCAGCTTAAACGTAGCCGACCAGAAAAGCTGGAGACATTCTAAATCTTACCTGTACTATTCTTTTCGTAATAACTAATCAAGCTCTGGTTTCTACAGTAACAAACACCCACACATAACTGAATCAAGTTATTAAATATTATCCTACATATAACGGAAGGTTCGACCAGTTTTCCCTTTTCAAGCAATCTCTGGCTTACCCATCTATGATGGTGGGATCCCATTTTCTTTTCTTAAATAATTTATGAAGGGATTCAGCGATAAATCAATATGCAAATACAATAATGATTACTTAATATGTCTATTTCTTATTCAATTAGCCTAACTTGCATTAGTATTGTCCAGTAGAATTAGCATTGGCTGCACTGCAGCATTCTATGTTGCAACGAAACAGAAATTATAGTTCAACTTGGCTAGCATCTTTTTCGATGTATAATATCCATCAACTTTCGTTTATTAACCGATATAACGGTGAAAAGCTAAAAAATGCCTCGCAATTTAAGTTCTTATGCTACAGTTCCTGCACTGAAAAATAAGAATCTAAAGAAGCGTACGAGTTTCATATATAATATACATTCAACGGTTATGTTTGCTCCTGTATACTATATATTTATCTTGAGCAGAGTCACTGATAAAAGAAGTAACATTCAGGCGTATTTATAAACACGTTAACAAAGACCATCTAAAAGGATACAATATACAACATCTAAGATTAGTAGCTTCCCTTGAGAAGGTTGAGACTTTAAAGTCGAAATCAAAGGAAGAGTTAATCACAAATGGCCATATATCACCCAACCTCCAGCAACAGCTTTGTTAGACTTGTTAATTACATTCTTCCACCACAAAGTCACCTTAATGTTAGCCAGTTCATTTTGCAACAGATTCACTTATATCTGTCGGATATATGAAGCACTCGTGTTGCCTGAACTCCAGCAGTGGATTATCAGAATAAGTTTCCAAAGGAATGTTCATTTGCGCAATTAAAACAGCAACACAGTAGCCCCACGATTCCTGATTCCACAGGCTGTGCAATGTCTCTTTCCCGTTTGTGTAACACTCTTACAAACTCATCTGCACTTAGATGTCTGTCACGGTTTGAGTCAAACACATGGAAGATGATATCCACAACATTGTCAGTCAATGAGATACCACAAACCTGATATTGACACAGAATTACAAGGGGAAAAAATATCAGAGAAAATCAGTTATCATTTGCAATATAAACATCTCAACACCAATCTCAAATAATTTCTGTCTGGTACATAAAATAAATAAGCCATTAAAAAATGCTTTGGCCAAGGTGCCAACAATATATCAAACATTTATTTAATTTAATGGCACGGAAACCACTCCAACTGATTATTTACAAATGAAAATAGAACAATTATATCAACCAATGTAAGCTGCACATTAAGATTCAAATGAAAGCTGGCTAAAATTGTGTGTCACACCTCTAAGTGCTAGCCATGGCTAATAGTCCACTTACAAAGATAACAGAATGGGGCATCCAAGTGTAAAATCAAAACAAATTGCTATGACATAAACGAAACCAGGTATCTTACTTGGGATGCAGCTCTTTGGAAGTCCTCCCTTGTTAACAGGCCATTTACTTTCCCATAGCTAAAAAGGGCCAGAGAAAATGACATCAGCTTTTTACGCAATTCTGCAAAATCTTTGAATTCTTCAAAAGTGATTCGCATTTCCCTGAGGTGTGCATCATTATCTAATTCATCAACCCGATTAAGAAACTTGTCCAAGTGACTCAAGTCAGCAGAAGCAACCATGGACAGTGCAAAATCCTTGGCTGATATGGTTCCTCGTGATTTATAGTCATAGTGTGCAAATTCTAATCTCAGCATCTGCAGAAGACATTAATACAGAATTTAATAATTACGAAAACAATAAATGCTGCAAAGCCCCAAAAATGAGATCATAAAATGCTATACCTATCTCTAAGAGTGCATACAGGCAATTCAACTACATGGATCATTTGCTCAACCAGACCATAAATGAAAGCAAGCATCTCAACTTGATTAAATATGACATATAGACTGTCATAAGTCCCACCTGACCCCTGCAGTAGTTGTTTGCACCTAGAGGGGGTAGGGAGAGAGGGCTACTTTTCTGCTAACTAGTCAAACCAGACACGTGAATAAGGCTATCATTAACAGGAGGCATCATATTCCACCACATACCAAAGGGTCCCCGCACCTCCAACGCGCATATGTACAAACGCACAAACGCAAAAGAAAAAAAAAATTGGGCAAATCCAACAAGAAATGCAATTTGCTTGCAGTCATTGAATCTAGGAAAAAAGCGATCCAGCCTATTCACTATTCCCATTTGAACAGTCATTACAATATCCATTCTCAGTAGAAACAACAAGAAATGCAATTTGCTTGGCAGTCACTGAATCTAAGAAAAAGGCAAATCCAGCCTGAAGAGCCATTACGATATCCATTCTCAGTAATACCACAACACAATTCGAAAACATGCCTGGATATGGTAAAATGAAGCATCTGTTATGGTGATAAACTGAAAGATGACATTTACCAATATAACATAACTTCTCTAACACTAATGTCATTTTATTGGGGTAGATCATGTAAGCAATTGGACACCACACTCATATCAACATAGAAGTGATGATATCATCTGATTAAAAGCCAATTTTTACATAGCTATAGAGGTTCCAGTCTTTCTTCATCAGTATGGCCCCAGCTTTTGACCATATAATCCAGCATGCATCAAATGATAGCGTTCAACTCCTTCTAAATGCTACTTCTCAGTTACCTAAAATCACATCAATGCCGCTAACACACAAGATCCTGGACACTATATTGGATTCTTTTCTTGCTCAAATCATTGCTGGCTGTTAAATTATATCAATTGAAAATGGTTTCACTTTAAAATAACATCTAACAACAGTTGCGACTATTTAAGGCACACCTGAAAGTATCTTCACAACAAGGTCAAATTGGACGTACACTAAATTGGACATTACAAAGAAGGCACAAAAATCAAAGACATGTGTGACTATATATATGTATTTTGTATGAACATGTGCCGCTCTTATATATAAGGAGGAAAGAAAAGCTCACGGTTTACCTCTTCTTGCAAATTCCTCAAAAATTGGACAAATTTGTCATGAGGAAGGCATCCCTTTCCATCTTTGTCAAAGAAGTACTCCACTAAGCCTCCATCTTCCACAGAGCCACTGACTTTCAACCCTGTTCGAAGTCCATCCCGGTGAACAGCCCCTTGTCTATTATGAGCTCGCATCAAGGACATCACTTCCTTAAACTCCTCCTTACTTATCTCCCTATATAAAGACACAACCAATCAATCCCTAAACTCTGGCTTTGGTGCCAAGCAAAAGTTATCAAGAAAAAGAATATGTTTATAAAGCTAAATGTGGATCAAGAAAATGAATGCGATGAATCAACAATTGATATACATAACATAAAATGAAAAACAGCATGCATGCATACTAGATACAAGTTTTGATTCTTACGCACCCATTGTTGTCTACATCAAACGTTTTGAAAACCACATAAAAGGCAGATTCCGGAATACTGAGGAGTGTAACAAAAAAGATATACCTATTACAAGGAAAAAATATAAAAAAATTAATTACTAAGAACTAAAAACAGGATGCACAAACGAAATAAAATTAAAGTGGGATTTAAAAAAAAAAAATTCCCTTGACAAATATTAGAATAAGATAAAGAAATACAACATTGATATACCGAAACTCACTCCTTGAAAGATATAAGCCCATCGTTGTCCAAATCAAATAGCATAAAGAATTCTGAAGGCGGGCATCTTAGCTGTCCGGGCTTTCTTTCCCCACTCAAATATCCTTCTCTAACAAGGTGAGATTCAGATGGAGGGAAAACAGGAACAACTGCACGCATCATATCTGCCGGTGTCATGAGTAGCTCTCCATTTGGAGCTGTATAAGACGCGAAGTACTCAAAAACCTAGATACCAAAGAATCAAATACACAAGTCAAAACCCCTTCAAGAGTCAATAAAGTCAACCCTGAGGCTTTGAAAAATGATTACCATGGTTTGATTTCCTAAAGAGTCTAACCCATCATTTAATTAACCATTAAACCAGAAAGCCCTGAGTTACAGCAGCAAGTGGTGAGGAAGCAAAAAATAACACATTCGAGAATCAGGGAGGATAATTAAAACAAAAATTACATAACTAATACCTTTTCAGGAGGACTTCGCAGCCTTATCCTCTTCTCATAGTTAAAGAAAATTTTTCTTCTATAGGCATCTGAAGTAATCATCAAACAATAAATTGAAAACGTTATATTCAATAATTAATCGACAGCTAATCGCAAATTCAATGATTAATTAGCAGATAATAACCTCCAAAGAGGAAGTCGGAGGTGTAGTCAGGCAACGAAAGCTTGCCAAACGTGGATGCAGAGTTCAGATCCTTGAGCTTTGATATCAATCCCTTGAATGAAGCAATTTCAGAATCAATGTTCGAATTAAAATACCAATACGATAATCCTAAGCCAGAGCCAATGGCGATCCCAGCGAGCCATTTCGCGACGGAGCTATGAGGAAGATTTTCAGGATGGGTGTTGGCTTTGCCTGTAGACGCAGGGATGAGAGACAACGAAGAAGAGGAAAATGGCGCAGAAGTAGAGTATTGGCGAGCTTGTAGCCGTTGGATTAGAGAGAGCTGATGGATGGATGGTCGTGATCTTCTCAGAGATGTGAAGCCAGGCATAGCGAGGATTTCCTGATACCAGATTACGGAGACAGATCGAGTGAAGAAACATAGAAGAAGAGAGGCTTTCAATTTGATAGCCCACTGGTTTAATACTTTAATGTCGTTTCCAATGGACGGATGGAATGAGGAAAAGGTGCATCTAACGGCACCGTATTTAAGAAATGAATACAAGCGCGTATTAGAGCCCTCCATGGGCCAGGCCTATCTGGGCTTATAAATTCATCATTATAAAAGCCCATATGAGCCCAAATAGTAAGAAGCCCATTTGGCATAGTCGGTTATTCTCATTCTTTTATGGGATTTTTACAAAAATATACAGAAAAAAAATAAAAATAACAAAAAATACAACCTTCTTTAATTCTTTCATTAATACAACTTTTTAAATTTTTAATATCAATTATATAACTTATATTTTCAAAAAATACTTTTTACTTCTCTACTAATTTTTCCATTTTCATTTTCTCACTTCAGCTCCCTCTCCATCTTTCACCATCGATGCTCACTGGCTCTCTCGCTCTAGATTTCCCATTCAGCCTTTATATGATTCTATTCATCACCATTATCCCCATCGACTAGATCTTTCAAAAAATTCCATATTTCATTTTATTCCCTTCGAGCATAAATCAAGCATCAAAAAAGAATTCTACAAAAAAATTCCATGGAAGCTCTCCTCTCGCAGTTCAGCTTGCTATCGGACCAAGCTTTACGAGACAAGAACTTCGATCCAACATCCGTTGAAGATCTGATGAAACTATTCGAAATCGAAGCATACAGATCATTGGTAGCCGTGGAATTGGAGCAGCAAAACAAGACCGAAGAAGCAGAAAAAGCTATGCAACAAGCTGAGGATTATCTTGATTCTGTTATGGAAAGCGCCATGGATGAGTTCAGGAGATTTGAAGAGGAAATGGAGAGAATGGCAAAGGTTGAATTGGAAAGCTTAGAAAAAACATCTGAAAAGCACGAGAAAAATGGGAAATTTAATGGAAAAAGCTGCGAAAATGAAAATGGTGAAAGATGAGTTCACTGGCTCTCTAGCTCTAGTTCTAGATTTCTAGTTTTTACGTGGTTTATAGGGTCAATGGATCATTTTGTGGGATGAGAAATCAATTGAAAATGACATGGGTTTTATTGTGTCAGATGTTGCATTCCATGTGTTTGTGAAAAGTATTGTTCCATTTGTTTCTCTTGATCAAAGTTTCTTTTAATTTTCTTTAGATATAAGTAACTCACAAGTAATGTTAATAATTAATATTCTGAGTTAAATATGGGTGCTGCTCTTACAACTTGTGGGTCCTCAAAGAAAATCTCACTCTACTAATAATATGTTCATACCCGTATCCATAAAATTGCCCACTTAACTAATATCCATGTCTCATTGCACACTGACCCAGATAAGGAAAATTTCCAGCTAGTTAGGATTACAAAGCAGAGCATGGGACAGTGCATTGGTGGTTATGAATTATATATGTGCAGAGTTAGTGAAAAGGTAATGAAAGTCAGCAGCCATGCAAGTTCATTTTTAGCTGCCTAATAATAAACTCAGCACTGCTTGAAGATGAGAACTTTGTAAGGCCACTTTATTAATTTTGTGGTTGCAAACCGGAAATGAGGGAGAAAACAATAAACTTGCTAACCTTTCACTGCAACAACTTCCTCCTTCGTGGTTGATCTCTCTCAGTCTCATCTTCGATCTTTTTCTTGATAAGCTAGTGGAGAAAAGGCCAAGTTCGATGAAATGGTGTGGATTAGCCAAATTTTATAAATTTTGGTCGTAGTAATTTAAAAAAAATAGTAAGAAAATAGAAGAAGAGAAAATAAAGAGAATTAAATTAAACTGTATATATAGTTAATTAAACATCATTTCCATCGTCATCGGAAAATTAATTTAAGCCATTAAGTATAAATATAATATAACTGGAATAGTTATGAAAATATTAATCTACATTTAAAATTTTTTTAGCATATGCTATTAGTCAAATAGGAAATTAAAAACGTAGTTTAAGTATGAAAGAGGGCATAGGATTCCGAAGAAGAAATGAATCTCTTTTAACAAGAGCGTGGGTTGAACAGAAAGGATTAGGGAAGAGAAAGTTAGTGAAGATTGAAAAGGTGGCTCTAATATCTAAATATGGTACCCACATACACCTAAGAATCCCAAGCAAAATTAAACCTAATTTTATTTCTTTTTTATAAATTAAAATAAAGTTATTTTTTATAAATATTTTTTTGATTTCACACTTGGGGCCTTGTCTTTCTTTTTTATTTTACTTGGGACCAAGAAATATTTGTTTTTGCACCTCGTGAATTAGTGCTGAGAATAAAAACAACCGTTGTCATTTCAATTACAATTATTTTTAAAAAAATAATAATAAATTTTTATAATATAAATATCAAATAGTGGTAAGAAAGCGAGAGACTTAGGGATGTTAATGGAACCATCTACAAAAGCTTAACGATCGATCTTAATTAAGATGGAACGTAGAAAGTAGTTTGTACTGTTTTTGATTGATTATACAAAAATCAAGCTTTATTAATTTTGTAGGGTAAAACACAGACTCTTTTTCAGCCTTCTTTTCCGACTTTATTGTCCTTCTTTTTTGATGAGTCCAAATTAAAATTAAATTAATTGATTAATTTAATGTAAAAAAAAGAAAAAGAAAATAATTACGAAGAGCCTAAACTAATCCCAGTGGACTGGGGGCCCCTTTGAAACAAAAGTAATTGTAGTCTTTGCTATATATAAACAACTCATCAATTGGAATATTAATTATGTGTATTAATTTTTTTATAATGTTATTTTTTAAATTAATTATATTTAATTAAGAATTTAACAACGTGTATACATCTTGTGTATTTGATATATACACAGTGTGTACTAGCTGTATACACCGTGTACATATTGTATACACAGCGTGTACACATAATATGTACATTTTATACATAATGTGTATATCATGTACACACCGTGTGTATGTGCTATACACAGCGTGTACATTTAGTACACACCGTGTGTACATGCTGTACACATTGTGTATATCTAGTACACATAGTGTGTACATGATGTGCATAATATCTACATCTAGTACACACCGTGTGTACATGCTATACACAGTGTGTATATTATGTACACACCGTGTGTATGTGCTATACACAGCGTGTACATGTTGTACACACCGTGTGTACATGCTGTACACAGTGTGTACATCTAGTACACATAGTGTGTACATGATGTACACAGTGTGAACATCTAGTATAATATGTACATGTTATACACAGTGTATATAGCGTGAGTACTAGTTGTATACACCATGTACACATGATATATAAACTGTGTACTTGCTGTATATTGTGTGTTAACTTGTAGTATACTTAAAATAGGATTAGTTGTATACTTAGTTTATAACATGAGCGTACTTAGATTTAATACATATTATATATGTTGATTGATTATTATTCATAACATAGAAAGTCAAAGGGTTAAGGTTGTTGACAGGTTCATTTTTTTCTATTTACACTGAGTTTATTATGAACATATGTATTGTTTGTTCTCTTTAGTCTTTTGTTTGCCCTACCTTGCTTTGTGTTACCATGGCTGCTTCAAGATACACTATAACATACAAAATGATGTCAAAGCAAGGATTTGAACTATGAGTTATGTACATAAAACATGTGGTTGAAAATGAGCTCTAGACTGATTTCTCATGAAATGAAAATATATATTCATCAAATGTAACTGGCAATTGATCTGTAATTTTTTCATTTTATTATAAATTCACCAACTGAAATGAACTTTCTTTAAGTTTTTTCTAATCTATGTTTTCTTTCATTACTGTAAAAAGTAAGACTCTGTTAGAAGCTAATCTAATCTATGTTTTCTCTCTACCTAGTCTTACTCTACATGGTGTATGTTTGTAGGTTCAAATTTCTGCCAATCAGTTTTGCCTTCTGCCTTGATGGAACACTAGGATTCAAGGCCAAAGCTGGCAATCAATTTCTGCTACTTTCAAAGAAAAATATCTTTGAGGATTTCTCTTTGATGTTTTCCTCAAGAATTCTGCTACCAGTTTTGAAAATGCAGAAGTATTATCTTTGAGCAACTGCAAAGGCAAGTCAAACTCTACCACTTTGCCTGCACAAAATAGAAAGATTGCAGCAATGAGCAATCAATATTAAATTTTTGAAAATGATAGATTACACTCTAAGCCTGAGAAGCGAGCTTGTGGCAAATTATTTCCGTGATCTCCATGATTGCACCATCCAATGCATGCCAAAATACTCAACAAATAAACAAACAAACATTTTATAGAATATTATGCTATGACCAAATTTTCAACAAATGACTTCACGCAAATGGATAATACACAAAATATTAATAATATCACAGAGTTTTATGCACATGACTATCCGAACACAAAGTCATAAAGCTTATATTACCATAAACCATGGAGTATAAAGACCTAACAATGCTAGAACTTTCAAGAGCAAACTAAACACCATAAGGTGCAAATAGCTGCGAATGCCCTCCTTCCACTCCCATGTCAATTGACAAAAAAAGTATTTTGCATCTGCATATTGAACAGATGTTGCATGCCTCTCCCTTATCTTTTGAATTCCAATAAAATCTTTCTAAACCAATTTCTATTATTAGAATATCAGGAAACTCAGGATTCTGATTTCTAATGTATAAGAAATGATAATCGACCCTCCTATTGATTAATAGCTATGCATAAAATTCAACATGGTCCGTCATAGCTATTTAAATTTTAAGTTTGAAAAGCAAAATTTACAATGCCCAAAAGTTTTGAGGTTCTTATACGTTTATTGTAAGTGGTTGCCACAACTATTCCTTCTTGTTTTTGAGAATTATTTGCTCACTGTACTGCATATTTACTCTGTTACTTAGTTCTAAAAAAATATAAAAATACGAGAAACACAAATGGCGATTGATCGGGATTGAACGATAAACATACCTTCTGTGATTGAATGGTAAATGGCGCTCGTCGGAGAAGATCTTTGGAAATATAACACAAAATCGTCGGATAATGAATAAGAGCTATGAAATCGTCGTAAGAAGAAAGAAATCCCAATCGGCAACAGTAAATGGCGATTGTCAGAGAAGATCGTCGAATATATACCACAAAATCGTCAGACTTCATAATCGTTGTGAAAAGAAGTAAATCCCAATCGGCGGAGAAGAACAAAAACCCAATATTCAGAGAAAATATCATTTAGTTTTTAATTAATAAAAAAAGTTGTATTAATGAAAACACAAATTTAAAAAGTGGCATTTATGATGAATACGGGGACTGGGCTGTATTTTATGAAAAAAAGGAAAAAAAGTTGGCAATTGGGGTAATTTCCTCTTCTTTTATTTTGATATTTTTTGGTTCATTTGCTTTTTGAAGTTAAGAATCTAAACCGATCGAATTTTATATAATTTTATATAATTAATTAATTACGTACATGTCAAATTTTCAATTAAATTATGATTGCTCACTATAATTAATTAATTATATGTAATACATAGTTTATTAAAATACCGTAATATTTGAATTATAATTAGTTTATGTATAATATTTAAAAGTTGTATTGGAATTTTAAATTTGTTATAGAATGAATGTCCTATTAGATTGATCCAAATATTAATAATTTATAATCCATTATTTGATAAATATATGATTTTATTGTTCAAAAAGTACATAATAGTATAAAAATTGAAACTTAAAAAAAAAACAAAAAGTTTAAAATAGAAAGAATCGAACTGAATCATCTAAATTAAATTTGGATTCAATTTTCTGATTAAATTTTGATCCGATTGGTTATCCATTATAAAAAAATTTGGTCTACTCGATTTTTATAATTTTAAACTGAATCAACCAACTCCCATTTTCTAAGCGGTGTTCCTAAAATTGGTGGTGACATGAAACTTATAAAGAAGCCTTAATCCTTCTTCTTTGAGATCGGCGCTTGCTGGGTGTTAACCAAATCCTAAATACGATCTCTTAGAAGACGGCAGTAATAAGTTATTCGTCATGTGCGCTGATAGCAAGCACAATACCAATAAATTATTTGTCCATTGCTCTTTTGTTTTTTTCCAGCATAGTGTAGATGAAAAACGTCTTATCCAGACCAAAAATAAATAAAGTTTGATCACATTAACATAAGATTGGGTTACAGGCCAATCGAGGTGTCGTAAATTACAAAATAATAAGTCCACCACCAAGTGAAACACAGAAAAATTACAATGCAATATACAAAACTGCAAACCAAATCCAATGTGAAGAAACTGATGTGTAGTAATCTCTTAGGATTGGGAATGCTTGTCCTCTTCCACGCTCTGAGCAGTTTCATTTTTGAACTGCTTGGTATGTACACGGTGATGCCTTTCTCTCCCATATATAACCCAGAAGATAATGGAGAGCATAACAGCAGCAGAGACCATCACAAGTCCAACATAAATCCACCTGCTGTATCTTTGCAGACCAGGACAGTGATTCCTATATATGTCACTAAACGTTTCTCTTACAAATGTGCAGTCTTCTAGCTCAATTAAGAACGGACCGTAGTTTTGCAGCCCATCACACAAATGCAATGGAGCTGTCATTTGGTTGTACAGGTCTGGGGTCAAACGTCCAGTTGTAGTGCATATCCCAGTCGATGAAACCTCACACACATAGTTCTGCCATGCCTGCACAAGTTAAAGCAATTGAGAGTGATACAGATAGAACTGCACAAAGCAGCTGCATTCTATCATCGAGGATCTTGTCTGCTACATTGTCGAAAAGTCGGTGAGAACTACCTGTGATGCATTGTTCATGTCCACTTCACCAGGGCTGCAAGGTCTGTCCGTGAAGTCATGGTTATAGGGGTTGCATAGTATTGGCACCAAAGGACCGGATTGATTGAAGTACATTGATGGAAAGTTCGGGGAGAAGTTGATGTTTGAAACATTGGTGATAACCGAGTTGATCAAGTCTACATATTGGAGAGTGACTTCCTTGCTTCGGAGTAATGTTTCCTGAGCTGTTGAACTGTCTATGCAGGGCAGTATGTCGTCTAAAGCTGTATGTGCTGTCGGGTTTTGCACCCAGTGATTCATCGCAACACAAGTGTCTCCTGTCGCACTATCATGTCAATGAAAAAACAGTTAGAAATTCTGGTAATGGTAAAGATATCAAGCAAGGTTATGCAGCAGAAACTTACTTATGAAGGAGGAGGAATGTGCCACATAAAATAAATGTCCCAGTAACAAGTAACCATCCAACTATGACCAAGCTGCAATAATTTTACAAGGGATAATACATTTTGAGAATATCAGAAATACTGTAAAAGAACTTGAAATTACAGGAAACAGGAAACAAAAAGATCAAATCATTTCTTCACTTACATGTACACCAGTAATTGAATGCCAAAAATCGAGAATACTGAAGCAAAAAAAAATGTTAATGCATTAGTAATATGTAGTATAAAATCTTGCAAACTGGATAACTTATTTGAGCAAATTGCGAGGGACTTACAGAATCCAAGAAATGTAAGGAGAAGCATAATAGCTGCAATAACAATCAGAGCCAATCTCCTGCATCAATAATAACATTTTTCATTGTATGAATAAATCACCAAACTATGGACTGAGCCTTAGTGTTGTCCACTCACACAGAATCCAAAAGGTCACGTATATCATCTGAATTCTCAGCTGTCCTATCAGCCAGGGTGCTAGCAGATGAATTGATTCTTATTTGGATTTGGTCAATATCAGTTTGAACATTAGAAGGTAGAAAAACTTTATCTACTGCTGTTATTTTTGCTGAAGCAAGAAAGCTTGCTATGTCCCTCAGTTTCTGAATTGTTGTATCTGCCTGATTAACAACATACTCCAAAGTTTCTGTTGTACTTTTATGAAATCTTCCCTGACCTGTATACAGAATTACGCATCCAATTCTGTAAAGACAGAATGTGACGTTAATACATGTTTGTGGATGTGGTGGATGCAAGTCAATGAGAAAGAGAAATGTAAAGAAGAGGTATTTACATTGCACCAATGCTGAAAACAATGAGGAAAACGAGTGAGAGAGCATAAGCCGTTCTAGAGTAGCCATAAGACCGCCTTCCACAACAGAAATAACAGATGCTGACGAGCAGTAAGCACAGACCGAAACCGAGTAGCCATATTACAGCAATGGCAAATAGAGGAGCTGCAGTAAATCCTACAGACTGCACACAAACAGAACTTTCAGTTACCAGAAACATCATATAGTTGAAAAGCCTCACTTTTCATCTCGAAAGTCTAGACAGTATTGATTAGCGGGGCCATAGACAACAAAATACTCGCTCCATTTTTTTTATCAGTCACTTTTGTTGTTTTCACTTGAATTAAAAAATAATAAATAAATTTAAATGTAATATTAAATTACGTGATTAAAACTAAATTATCAAATCTGATTGATTCTGACTTTATTGAAAAAATAAATAAATTGAAAAGACAAATTAAATTACGTCGAAAGTTTAAAAGTAACAGAAAAATAGAATTTGAATTTTACTCAAAAGTAATATATAAAAAAAATAGAAGGAGTAAGCTCTGTTACTCATAGAATCATCAACTTCCTTATCATAAACGTTTATATAAAGACAATATATGCCTCATCTGAACTAACTAGCATTTACCGTTGAATTAATGCATGATGTAACTTGAACTGATTCAAGAAATTGATTGTTTTCACCACATCCTTCAACGTAATTTTCATCTTATTTTATTTTATTTTTAAGCAGCAGATCTTTGAGGTTTCCTAAATGCTACTGATTTGCACCAACTCTACCAAGAAAAAAAAAAAAAAAAAAGCTCAACTAGGACAAAACCAATGCATTCTTTTTTTTTTCCTTGCTGCAGTTAGAACTCGTGTCTTCGTTGTCTAGGACAAGGCCAATTAATGCCACGGAACTAAAGCTTATAGTTTGCTAAATATTATAGCAACCTAACAGCATTAAAGATCCATGCACTCTTCTTTCCCCACCTAGCCTCAAAGTTAGCTAGATCTGCAAGATCCAAAATTGGTGAGGGGAAATTAAAGAGTGAAACCCAGCTACACACCTTTCACAACAAGATCAAATAATCAAGCACCCAAAAGAGAAAATAAAGATTGCAATGGGATAGATGAACTTACAGCCCAGTAATGGTGGTCACTAATATTCCAACCTCCAGTGTATCTTTTGAAGCCATTGAGAGGGTCTTTTCTGTAAGTCCTTCTTGGAGCTAACACAAGTGTTGAGCTCTCTACAGGTTCACTAATGGGTGCCTCAACAATAGTCCTCCATGAAAGCTCCACTACATACTTCTCCCCATTTTCTCTACCTGTTAGGTAGACAATCAGCAACAAAATTTTGTCTCCTTCCAAAATATTAACTATACCTTCTGCTTGGTAACTGAGAAAATTGGAAGAAAATAAAAGTAATTTGCAAAAAGATGCTAACTTTGTCTAGGATTCCCAAGAAACATGAATTCCTTCATTAATTAAAGCAATAAATTTTAACGGGTACAATGGAGACGGCGGACCCATATAAGGCAAAATAGAGGTAAAAGCAACTAAGAACACAAAAAAAAATACTTCCTTTTCCCCTGCATTTTTCTGGGAAACTAAACAAGGATATAATGAAGCAAAGACACCAAGAGAATCGCATTGTACCTGCTGGGGGTAGAGCATGAAAATGAGAAGCACCAGGTGAAGAAGAAGAAGAAGAAGAAGAAGAAAATAAGAGAAAAGTGAGGAGAAGAGAAGATGGGAGGACCCAGCTGTGACATAACATGATGAGAGGGGAAAGCAAAAAAGAAAAAATGGAGCTTTGTTTCTTCAACAAGACTTATGAGATGGGTTGAGGTAGAAAGAGGGAGAGTCGGTATCATCAACTGTATTTAGAAAGTTTAAGGGCCGTTAGGACAAATATTTGTCCATTGGAGCTCTGTAGCAACCAACCTTGCGTCTGTCAATAGATTTTGGAGCTTGAGGACGAATTTTACCATTTTGCCTCAATATTTTTCTTAAAATTCTATTTTGCCACCTATACTATAAACATTGAAAAATATGCTAAAATACTGTTATTTATTTTTTAATTATTATATTATTAATACGGAATAATAGTAATTAAATATTGAATAAATTTTCTAAAATACTCTTATAATGGTTGGAAAAGTGCTTAAATATTGGTTAAAAACAAGAGTGCTTAGATCTTGAAATAGTTTACAATTTTTGAGTTTAGTATATTTTTTTATATCAAATAATTAATTTAGCTGTATGTGTCTGTAGTAATTTGAATTGTGCAAAATCCAATTATAAACATTTTCAAGGCAGTGCTATTCAGTGGCTGAGTTAGCCTTTTCCACCGAAATCACCTACTGCTTTCCCCCCATTTTCAAATTTCAACACAGAACAATAACCATTTAACATGACTTATGGTCATGGGTACCTAAGGCGTAAATACAGCAGCTAAACCTTAATTCCAGACTGAACACTGGTCACATGAATTCTTTTTATCTCCAGTTTTTTCTATCTAAAGGCATATCCGATTCAATATATAGTAATTATAAATTATTAAATGAGATTATTTTAAACCGATTTCTACATTTTTCCTATACTTTTACAATTAAATGATTGCATTTCGAACCAAAACATGTATAACTCCACATAACACATCTTCAAACCATCTTAACTACGTAAATAATGATATAAAGTGAGTTTCAATATTTCGTATCTCCTCGATTCTTTTTTATCTGTTACTTTTGAGTAAAATTTAAATTATATTTATTTGTCATTTTTAGACTTTCAATGTAATTTAATTTAATTTTTTAATTTATTTTTATTTATCAATAAAGTCAGAACCAATCAAATTTAATAATTTAATTTTAATCACGTAATTTAATATTAAATTTAAATTTATTTATTATTTTTTAATTTTAATAAAAATAATAAAAATAACATATAAAAAAACGGAAAAAATACGTATGAAGAGCATTTAGCAATTTACAATTCGCCACTCAGCCCAAATCTTAATACAGAGAAAGGGAAAAAAGAAAAGAATAGTGAAGGGAAATTATAGTAATTCCTTCATTTTTTTTTATTAATTATTTTTTAATAAAATTTAAATTTTATTTATATATTATTTTTAAATTTTTAATATAATTTAATTTATTTTTTTAATTTATTTATTTTTTAATAAAGTTAAAATTAATTAAATTTAATAATTTAATTTTAATTACATAATTTAATATTAATTTTAAATTTATTTATTATTTTTTAATTTTAATAAAAATAATAAAAATAACTGATAAAAAAAACGAAAACAGCAGAAAATAACGTGTGCGTGGAGCTGCAAAATCATGAGAAGCTGGGGAAATGGAAAACAACTGGATAGGCTTGATTGGCATTTGGTGCCCCACAAAAGGCTCGTTCCCCACAAAAGGGCTCGTTCCCCAATAAAACCATCCTTTTTGGCAACTGGCTCCTCCGTTTCCTTGGCTATCTAAGTGGTGAACTGAGGTCAATTTTGGCTTTTGGTTACGGTCCCAAAAATAACTTCTTTCAAGTTTCAATACACTGCTGCATAGATTAAATAAAGAAAAGTTTTCAATGCACTGTTTCCATATTCTGTCTCGAGGCCATAATCTCTGCCTGTTTTCATGGCTATTTCTCTCTGTTGCGGCTCTTAATTCATCTTAAATAAGTCATGTATACTCTTATCATCTACACTAAACCTACTGTAAATTGAGTAAATATTTACCCAATTAGGTAGAGTTTGAATCAGGAGTGAGCAAAAACAAATAAAAATATGATTAATCGTAAAATCGATAAAAAATCAAACTGATTTTTATAGTTAATCGATCCTATAAATTCGATTACGATTTTTAATTTTTATATTTTAAATTATTAGTTACGGTTTATATTTTTAAGTACCGATTAATCATGTGTGTATATATATATTTTTTTATTTTTATATCTTAAATTTTTTATTTCTTTTAAAAATTTACATAAAATAATATTTTAAAATATATTTTTATATCTTAATTTTTTATATTTTTCTATAAAATTTATATAATATTTTAAACTAAATTTATATTAAGTCATTTTCTTTAATTATATATTAATATTTATATGTATTATCCGTTTAACTTTTATATATGTTATTTTTTATCATATATTGGTGTTTATATTTTACTTAATAGTATTTAATTATATTTTTTTTATATTTTAGAGTTTATTTTATAACATTTAATATTATCCAAAAATATTATTTAACTTAAAATTAAGCATATTAATTTTTAATAAATATCAAATATATTTTATAATATTAGCTATTAATTTATAAAATATGAATTTTGATTGGTAAATTATGTTTGTTTTGTAATTTACATTTTGAATTACTTTGCACGTTTGAAATTTAACTGAATTTTATTTAATTTTTTTATAATTTTATGTTATAAATTTTAATAGTTAACCAAACAATATTGGTTAATCAAATCGAAAAACCGAAATTAATGAACTATTTAAGCAAATGTAATATACTGATTAATGATTAGTGATTTTAAAAAATCAATATTAATTAATTGGTTAATAGGTGAATGCTCACCCTTAATTTGAAGTCTACTTTCTTTCATTCCAAAAAATAAATTTTAAAAAATATTTTTTTATTTTTATTTAATAATTTATGTTTAATACATTCGTTACATTTAACAACGTATCTAATTATCTCTTATTAGTTAATAATACGTGTAAATGGATTAAAACTTTTTATATTTTTAATGCATTAAATATTTAAAATACATAAACACACCATCAAAGGATAAAAAAAATTGATTCTATTAATAATATTATATTCCTTAAAGAAAGAAAAAACATGGAATGATAATGGACATAAAAAGTCAAAAAGGTTTGTTGAAATTATTGTTTGAGATGCCAGCTTCCCCATAACATAACCATTTGGTTGGTCAATGCTTCCATACTGAATCCTGATCTTGCCCAAAAACATCCATAAAAAAAAATAACGAGATTTCATATAAAATATAATAGGCAAATTTCATTTTTAGATATTTTAGTTTTTTAAATTAAATTCTTTTAAAAAAATATTATTAATAGATTCAAATAGCATATAATGAGTAGCATGCAATACTTAATTAACGGTACTAATGTGTGTATATTTTAATCTTTATTAAAAAAACATATTATTATTTTATCAATAAGTACAACAATGTAAAAAAAACAATTTAAAAAGTTATAATTCCAATTAAAATAATTTTTATTGGTATAACGAGTTATTAATGGTAAGCCAGACAAAATATTACCTCATATTAAAGTACGAAGATACAATAAAAATCTTTATAATAAAAAGAAAATGTAAAATTTTTTAATAATTGAGGGACTCATCATGGATTTTGCCAAGATAATATTGTTTCACTTATCCTAACTAGTGGTGGGCATGTACTGGTTAATTCTTTCATGAGCAAAAAAATTAACCAATCTATTAATATCAATTTTTTAAAATTAATAATAATTAATCAGTCTATTACATTCGGTTAATCAGTTCATATGTTTCAAATTTTCGATTTGATTAATCAGTATTTTTCGGTTAATTATTAAAAATTATACATAAAAAATTAGAAAAAAGTTCAATTCAATTTTCAATGTATAAAGTAATTTAATATAAAAAATACGAAACAAACATAATTTACTAGCCAAAATTCGTATTTAATAAATTAATAGCTAATATTATAAAATAGATTTAATATTTATTGAAAATTATTATGTTTGATTCAAAGTAAAATAAATTTTTGGATAATATTAAATGTTATAATATAAACTCTAAAATATAAAAAAATAAAATTAAATGCTATTAAGTAAAATATGAACACCAATATACGATAAAATATATATATATACATGTTAATCGGATACTATATATAAATATTACTATATAATTAAAAATAATGATATAATATAAATTTAGTTTAAAGTATTATATAAATTTTATAGAAAAATATAAAAATTAAGGTATAAAAATAAAAATATAATTTAAAGTATTATTTTATGTAAATTTTAGAGAGAAATAGAAAAAAATTAAAAATATAAAAATTATATATATATATATATATATATATATATATATATATATATATATATATATATATATATATCGGTTAACCGTTGACTAACAATTAATCGGTACTTAAAAATCTAAATCTTAACCAAGTTAATTGAATTGGTTAACCATAAAAATTGATTCGATTTCGGATCGATTTTATGGTTAACCATATATTCGATTTTTTCTACTCACCCCTAATCCTAACTTTCTAATAGGTTTGACAATGTTATAAGTTTAGAGAGATTAAATTAAGCAGTTAATAAAAATTTACATGTAAATTTGGGTCCAACAAAAGCTATATTACAATTCTTGTTATGGCAATCATACTTTAAAAAAATCATGGATCTGAAAGACTAACTAATTTATGAAATCAGAACTTAGAAAACTATGAAAATTTTATATAATATATGATTAAACAACATTACATGGAGTAAATCATTAATACTATATAACAACTTGTATATATTTACCATTAATATGTAAAGTTCACAAGTAAAATTGATTCTTTAATTATAGTTATGGACACTCTAAATTCAGTATCAATCTTAATGATAGATTAACATCCAAATTGTTTCGTTAATTTATGATAATAGGATTGTTTTTTTTGGATCAAATTTGGACGAATTTTTTTTAACGCCATCTAAATACCTGGAAACAAAAAATTTCGATAAAATTTTCAACAAAAAAAAGTTCCGACCATTGTAAATAACACGTTGACCTATATATGCCTAATAAATATGGGGATGAATAGAGTTTGATGATATTTTAAATGGCATGGCGCGACAGCATTTTGGAGATTTGAAAATTAGGATTTTCAAGTCTTACTTTCATCAAACGATTTGGAAAGCGTACTAAGAAAGTAATCTCATCCAACGAGTAGAAGAAAAGGTGACTGAAACCTTTAAATATCCTACAAAGAGCAAGCCAAATCATCAGCTAAATATTTCCTTTAATAAAAAAAAAATTTCGTAAACCCCTCGCTCTCAGATTTTCATTCACCTCAGTAACTCTGCTACTCAACATCTTTTTTCAGGTAAATTTCTCAGTCTAATGCTACTGTCTATCGTCTTTTCGATCATGTAATGGACCTGTATTTATCGATTTATCCATGACCAAGCAACCTTTTAAACTGATATTATTTTGAGTTCTGGTTCCTGTTGTCTACTGATTTATAAAACCCTAGAAATTTTGATGGGAATCTCAGTTTTAGTCTTATTCGATCATGAAGAGGAGCTTTATGATTTTCAATCAAGTTTAATCGCACACAAATTGTTTGTATTTAAAAAATTAAGGTTTTGGCTGCTATTATAGGCTCTCACATTATTACATTAGCAGCCAATTAAATTTTTAAATGGTATGGTTGGTCGTTTGATTTTAATTTGTATTTTTTTTCATTACTTTATATTTTATTTTCTTATCCCTATTAAAGCGATAAGCTTTTTCGGAATAGTTTTAGCGTGTATGCTTAGTTACAGATTGCTGGGGTGTAGAATGCCGAATAAGGGAATTATTTTTTTTTTTTTAGTTTTCTTGGTCATTTCTGTACTGGGTGGTTAAAATTCCTAACTTTCTGATTTTTATTTTATTTTTACTTTTCCAGCAGCATCTGTGGAAATGTGCTGGACTTTTAGAGTGCGATTTACCTTGTGAATATTTGACTGGGACATCCTAATAGGACGTAGATTTTATTCCTCTTACCATTATGGGTTTTTGCGTTGCAAATACTTTTGCATGAGCTTACATTATAATTTAGCTAGATTTGAGTATTGCTGTAATTTTTTTCCTCTTATGTTAAGCAAATGTGAGCATAGCATTATTGATTAACCCAAAAGTAAATTATATAGGCACTAAGGATCAGGAATCATGGTTTTGATTTCTTTTATAACATCATTGCCTTTTGTGTTTAAATTCATTCCTTTCTGAGGTTTAGAAATTTGAGCCATTTATTTACATTTAACAGTCGACACTGACTGTGAGCTGCTTTGGTTATGTTCAGGTCTTGAAGAAAAAAGCGATTTTGGTGGTAATAATTTATGGCTTCTGCACTTCACTGTTCTAAAACAAAAGTTAAGATAAAGATTAAAACTTTAGATTCTCAAACATATACTTTATGTGTTGATAAATGTGTGAGTATCACATTCAACTTCATTGGGATGCCAATATGTGTGCATTTTCCTTTTCTCCTAAGACTCCCTACAATGTACAGGTCCCAGTACCCGAGCTGAAGCAGCAAATTGCTACTGTTACTGGTGTGTTATCTGAACAACAGCGCTTAATATGCCGCGGGAGAGTTTTGAAGGATGATCAGCTCCTCTCAGCATACCGTATCCTTTTGAGTTTGATTTATTCCTTTATGTTATTTTAGTGTAATTGGTTAAGGGAGAATCTTCTAATTTGCTTTTATGAAAAAAATTTACTTCGAATTCCACTGACCCTGTCTATTTTTATTATTGTTCATATGTTTATAGATATGCTTTAATCTACGTGCTATTTGTGGTCATAATTTTTCATTCCAATGGATTTGGCATGTCTTTTTCTGTATTCTTCGGTCTTTATTCAACATAGCTATTGAATGCATTGTCCATATGACTTTTTTTTATTTGTATATTCTTTGGATCTTTTTGGGGAATTTCCTGCTAAATTTAATTTAGATGTGGAAGACGGTCACACTTTACATTTGGTTGTAAGACAACCAATTTCTTCATCATCAGATAGCTTACCTTATGATCCAGGTTGGTTGTGCTTTAAGGATACATGTCAGCTTGATTTTTAGGGAATGGCATTATTTAACGGTGGATATTTGATCCCATATTTCTGGATTGAACCTTTGGTCGTCACATACTAAATTTCATTGAAGTTTATGTATATAACCTGAATTTTTATCTTATATAACTGTGAAAAAATATTAGATGTGAGACATAGTGAATAAAGTAGCCAAGATCTTTATTTTTTTCTCATTGAGTCATATATAGACTAGAATTTTTTCCCCTTTTCTACATCAATAATTCATTTCCATTTATATGTCTAAGAGGTTTTGTCATTGATCTACCAAATAATTTTTTTACACTTGGTGTAACTTTCAGCAGCTGACGCTTTCCGTAGTTAGGGCAGTCAAACAGGTCAAAGTGTATTTCTTGGAGCCTTCAGTGCTTCTGAAAATGGAAATGGAGTTTTTTCGTCCTTAAATCAGGTCTTGCTGGGGTTATGATTTGAACAAGCTTTTGATTCCATGCTCATAAGTTAAAGAACCACGTTTATTTGATTCCTGTCGTTTTCTTTTGTTTTCTTATCTTTGTAAACAGATTATCTCAGCTGCTCTCAGTTCTCTTGGTGTTGGAAACAGCAGTGAAGGGGTCAATTTCAGGGTAAATATATTATGTCTACTGAGCAACTGGATGGATTTTCTGTTGAGACAGCTGTGCAATTTCTTCAATGTGAAACTTAATCTAACCACAAGTTTAACCTGCAATGTTTTTGTTAGAAGCCCTGTTCGTCTGTTTCCTCCATAATATAAATTGAGTAGAGCTTTTAAATTATTGCTTATTGATTGGAGTGGCTTATTATGAGCTTTGAATTTGTTTCTTAATAGAATTGAGGATGTTGTCTCTCTCTCTCTCCCTCTCCACATGCATCTCTTTGTTCTATCAACTTTATTGATACTTGAAATTGAGCAAGCCAATTGTACAATATCATACTTTGAGTTTTTTAAGGCATGAAACACATACTTACATGGAGATATTGTTTGGCATCTTGATATGTAATTACGGCTAGATATTGTTTGGCAGGAACTGTCAAGTAGAGGCATGGGAGATTCTACTGAATAGCAATTTAACCAATCAACTTTGCTGCCACCTGTAAGTTTCAACTATTGGTTTTCTTTGACCAGCTCCATTTGGTGTAGTGTCATAGTCATTGCATTCATTATTATAAAAGTGTGTTATCTTTTCTGGTTGTCAACCTATTACATTAGAGTATTGTACTCTTTAGCGGTGAGCATGGCAGTGAAAACCAGTATGCTTGTTCTGATTGAAATGGACACAGTCCATATGGAAAGATATTAAAGTAACTGATAAAAACAATTTTAATTACAGAAAAGGTATTATTGATATTTTGCTGGGGTATTGTATAAATTTAATGGGCTTTACCAGATGGATGAATGCAAAAGACTCGGACACAAAATTCAAGTAGTAATAATGTAGAAGAGGTAGATAAAAAACTGATATAGACTGAAATAATGAAAGAAGTATCACAATAACATAACGTTTTGCCCATACCAGAAGGGATGTGAAGAAAAGATGTGTGGTTTAGTCCATCTAGTTTGTGATTGAGGTTTAGTTGGATAGGGACATTCCTTGGATAGAAAATACTTACATTTACATAACAAAAAAATACAATAACTTTTGTGGTTTCTGCAGGTGGTTCCTGATTCCTTGGTAACTTTGTCCCAATATCTTATTCATTTGAGATATGAATTTGGGTCTAATGGTTTGTTGACTCACATTGTTTATTCCTTTCTAATGTCACTTAAATAAAATCTTCTGGTGGTCATGTTCCTGAGCATATGAATTGTTTGTAGGGCTTGGCAACAGTTCACCAAATACTGTAGGTTATGGGAGCAATGTGCAGAATTCTGGCTCCATACCCCCTTCCACTAGTGGCCAAAGTGGATTTGCAGGGCCAGCATTCTTGGCAGAAGTGTTGTTGTCAACCAGGCAATTGTTGATTGAACAAGTTGCTGATTGCCTATCTGTATGTGCTTATGTTTCAGAATGCTTCTCACCCATACAAATCAATGATTCTCTCGTGCTACCATTTCCATTTAATTTGTTCGATTAGATTGGTAATTTCTATTTATTGCAGCACATGTTCTAGCTAGTCTTTTTTTTATTTGTTCCTAGATTTCAATATTACCTACAGTAAATTGTTGAAAATTGGGCAGCAGCTGATCTGCTTTCATTTAGTTAAATTGTTGAAAATTGGGCAGCAGCTGATCTGCCAAATGCAGTTTTGAATATAAATGTAGACTATTGGGATCTTTTTGCTACACGAGGAATGGTTATATAGATGATATGGTGATAGTTCTATATCAAATCACTTAGTGAGATATTTTCAAGCAAATGTTACAATCAATCAATGCGGACTACTGTTTAGACGACCAATCTTAGATTGGGAGCTCTTTTGCAGAACTTGGGTGCTTTGCTCCTTGAACTTGGTCGGACAACTATAGTGTTATGAGTGGGCCAAACACCGGTTCGTTATTTTCCTGTTTACATTGTGGGATTATTGTTGATCTTTCATCAATCTTAGCAAGTACCTGTTTCTTTCATTACTCAGAAATTCTCTTATGATGAAATGAGCTTGCTTGTTCTTCTCAGGATGATGCTTTGGTAAATGCTGGACCTCCTGTGTTTATATCCACTTCTGGCCCAAATCCTATTATGGTTCAAGTAATGTCTTGAATATTTTTGGTTAGCTTAAAATTATGGTGCAGATTTTTTTACTCCTTTATCTTTTTGGTTACTTTTTTTTCTATGTTTCTCTGAAACAACCAAGAATAGCCATTTCCATTTCAAACTGGAACAAATTTTGGAACAAACCCTAATGGAATAGCGGAAGTCACAAGGAACATCAACGTAAGAATATGAACAGATACCCATCCTTTCAGAATCTTTAAACTTGACAAGCTTTCAAAAATCTAACCACATGATGCAATTCCCTTTTTGTATATTATAATAGAAGTACTTGTTTTCCATTCAAAATTCCAATTCATATTTTTGTGTTCTATGTGAAGTGTTTGATCTCTTCTGGTGATGCATCCACTATCCGAGTTTGGGGCCTGTAATGTAAAAACACTCCTTGTTCGTACATGACACAATTGTTGCCTTTGTTGATTTCATAATCATTTTGTGTTCCATTTATCTTATGCAGTTAATGCAAAAATTATCTTTCCATATTATTTGTTCAATAATATTATATGTTCATTTATGTCCTCAATCAATGGCAATGAAAGGGAATCAAACAGTCCACAGACATCCGCCAGAGACACTAACCTGAAGCTTCTGGTGGTATAAATTTTGTTCATCAAGCTACTGCTTCAACTTCGGTGAATCCACCATCTATTAGGGTGTCTGAAGTGAGGGTAGTGCCTATTAGGAATGTGATTGCTGCAGTTCCTGCTCCAGTTAGGCAAACAAATTCTGAGTCATCTCCTAGTTCAACAGGCTTGTTCTATCCTGGTTTAGCTAGAATGCCCCGTGTAGATTCTGAAGCTCTTGATAGTATGACTATTTCTCGGTTACCGAGTCAAGAAAACCCTAGGATACCTGTCAACATTGGGGATCATGTCAACTTTCAGAGTAGGGCTTCATATACTACACCACATGAGGGTGTTGCTAACACACAAGAGGCAACACCAGCAGCGGGGGATGATGGAGCTTTCTTTTCTAGTGTGCTTCGTCAGGTTATCCCCTTCATAACTCAAAATTTAGCCTCTGGCCCTGAAGTTACACCTTCAGGGAGAGATGATGGTAATATACAAACTTCATCGCAGGTAAGGATCCGTTTTTGCTTGGTTCTGCAGGTTCTGGCATATATTGTTTTTCTCTTTTTTGAGTAAGCACAATACATTTGCAGGCTTCAAACTCGAATGTTGGGAGTTCATCGAGGGCAAGATCAGACGACCCTTCATCCAATCGTCCTAGCAAACATCAAAAAGTACGTTTAATGTTTTCATTTTGAAGCCTATTTTTTAATGTTTTCTGAAATGGAATCGGAATCTGTACTTGTGTATACAGAGTGATTGATTCGTCTCCAAAGTCTTGTGTAGGAACTGGGTGGGCAGGCATTTCCACGGAGAGGCTTCAAGCCATATTATGGGAAGAAAATTTTAAACGATCATAGTTTTATTTCTGTGCTGTTTTTTTTACTCATGAATATTAATGAAGCGATGGGCACATGTAAAATTTTTTGATTCTGTATAAAAGTTCCTTTCTTTCTATTTTTTTTTTCCCAAAATGTTAATAACATCCTATTAAAAGAATATTGGAAGAAGTTAGAAAGGTGGTGATTATTTATTAGTCTAAAGTCGTACTTTTCATTAGTGACCTTTAACATGCTATTAACTCGGAGTTAGTGGTTTATATGTTGTAAAACAGTTGCATTATCTTTCCACTGTTGTATTGAGTCAAATGTTTGGATAAACGGATGTGGTTAATGTCTTCAGTAAGTCTTTTCATTTTATTTTCCCTCAGCATTTAATTTTTTTTTATGTCAGCTTCACAATTACTTATTACTTTTTTTTTATTCATCATTTTTATTATTTCCATAAAATTAAAAAATAATAAATAAATTTAAATTTAATATTAAATTACGTAATTAAAATTAAATTATCAAATTTAATTGGTTTTGATTTTATTAAAAAAAATAAATTAAAAAATCAAATTAAATTATATTAAAAATTTAAAAATAATATATAAATAAAATTTATATTTTATTCAAAAGTGATAAATAAAAAAGAACGGAGGAAGTAATTATGTATTATTTTTTTTATTTTTTTATCAGTCATTTTTATTGTTTTTATTAGGATTAAAAAATAATAAATAGATTTAAATTTAGTATTAAATTACATGATTAAAATTAAATTATCACATATGATTGGTTCTGATTTTATTAAAAAATAAAAATAAATTAAAAAAATAAATTAAATTATATTATATTAAAAGTTTAAAAGTGATAAATAAATAAAATTTAAATTTTATTTAAAATAACAGATAAAAAATAAAAAAAAAAATAACTTCTACCAAAAAAATGGGCCTGCTTTGCTGCGTACTTGGTGCGTGCAATAGGACACAAACTTGCATATTAAACTAAACATGCCCAACGAAAAAAATGAAAAGAAATTAGAAGGAAAAGTATAAAATGGTCCCGGAATGCAACCCGCAATTGTGTGAGAGTACAGGTAATTTTTGCTCTAATTTTATTTTCTCTGCATGTGCTTCGGTTTGAAGATGGTGATCTTTTGGTTCAAAAATTAAAGTAGATTTAAGATAGTACGAAGAGAAATAATGTCCAATTGATTAACGTTAAGATGGATGTGATTTTGCGCAAAGAAAATTGAGAATAGAAAATGCATTTCTCCTATCCAGTAAGAAAAGTAGGATGTGATTAAGTTAAGCCATCCCCTTCAACTGCTCCCAGACGACTTTTTTTCTTCGAAGCCGCCAACTTCTCCTCCTCCATTTCTGCCCATGAAAAAGATCAAATTGGTACTCGCATAACCGAAAAGCAAACAACTTTACATAGAAAACGAAATGGGTTGGGGAAATATCTTCTTTTCTGTGCTAATAACTTTCTCAGTAGCTCTTATCACATACAATATCCTCATCTCAGCCAGTGCTCCTCTCAAGCAAGGCTTTCCAGGTCCATCTACTACTTTTTCTTCTCTTTCTGTTGACCCTGTTATCAAGATGCCATTGGAGAGGTCCAGGAGATTTGGTTCTGCCAAGAAAAGGCTCTTTCATACTGCAGTTACAGCCTCCGATTCAGTTTATAACACTTGGCAATGTAGGATTATGTACTACTGGTTCAAGAAGTTCAAAGATGGATCCAATTCTGACATGGGTGGGTTTACCCGGATTTTACATTCTGGTAAACCTGATAAGTTCATGGATGAGATCCCTACTTTCATTGCGCAACCTCTTCCTTCGGGCATGGATCGGGTATTTCTTCATCTGGGTTCTTTTATTTTTCTCAATTTGTGATTTTGAATGTAATGAAATTGGGAACTTGGTCAACCAGATTGAGAACTTGATAATTTGTTTTGGAATCTTTAATTTTATGGGGTTGTGGACGGAGAATTAACAGTGGGAGGGAAAAATTTTCCTGGTTTGTTCAACAATTTTGATCTTATTTGGTTTTGTTAAACAGGTCAAGGGGTTTAATTGATAAGTCTGGTTATGAAAATTTTCTTGATTTATTTAGGATGAGAAGCAATTTCATTCTGTGTAAAGCAAAATTTTGCATTTATGGATTTTGGGAATTTCGAAAGATAAGCATAAGATCCCTTATGATCCTTGTTAGTCATATTAATAGTCTTTTTGGTGTTTGTAACTGGAATTAACCATCTCTTGGAGACAGGGATATATAGTCCTCAACAGACCCTGGGCATTTGTGCAATGGCTTCAACAAGCAGACATAAAAGAAGAGTAAGAAGCACTAAAATCTCTATCTTGTGTGATGTGTTGATGTTTATCTCAGTAGATTTGACTTTCTTCATGCTGTTGTTACCATGTACCCAGTTACATACTGATGGCAGAGCCGGATCATGTTATTGTAAAGCCAATACCAAACTTATCCAAAGATGGACTTGGAGCTGCGTTTCCTTTCTTTTACATCGAGCCTAAGAAGTACGAGTCAGTTCTCCGGAAGTACTTCCCTGAGGACAAGGGACCGATAACCAACATTGATCCTATAGGAAATTCTCCTGTCATTCTTGCTAAGGTCTGTTTCAATATGTTCTTATCAAGTATGTTTACCTGTTTTGTTTCTTAGTCTTATCTTGATATTCTGTTAAAAACTGTTAGGAATCTCTTAAGAAGATTGCTCCCACTTGGATGAATGTTTCCTTGGCAATGAAGAAGGATCCTGAGACAGATAAAGCTTTTGGTTGGGTGCTGGAAATGTGAGGTTCTGAAATTAGCCCAGTACTCTTATTGATATTACAAGAGGTTCCTGACTTCTCGTTATTTGCTTCCATTAATAGGTATGCTTATGCTGTTGCATCTGCCCTTCATGGTGTTAGCAACATATTGTACAAGGACTTCATGATTCAGGTTTAATTAGATGAACCCCTTCCTACACTGTACCTGAATTTCTTTCTTCAGCTTTTCTAAGCAACTCTATCACAGCAATGCTTAGTTATCATCTTAACTAGTGTTGCGCTGTTTTCTCTTTTGTTAGCCTCCATGGGATACTAAAATTGGTGAGAAGTTCATAATTCATTACACGTATGGATGTGACTATAACATGAAGGTAATCTATTTACATTATGGTGATGATACAGAGGTCATATCCAAATCTTGTCAAAAGGAAATAAGAAAAAGGGACAATTTAGTTCTGACCTTGGATTTAGTTGAAATAAATTTGTGTTGATTTTTCATGCTCTATTTTCAGGGCGAGCTAACTTATGGAAAGATTGGAGAATGGAGATTTGACAAAAGATCATATGATGCCGTTGCACCTCCTCGGAACCTTCCCTTGCCTCCACCTGGTGTTCCAGAAAGTGTGGTACGGTTTATCCTCTTGTGATAAAAGATTGCATAAGCTTTATATTTACACTTTACCTTTAAACGCTTTCAGTATGCAATTCTGCATTCTTTGCACTCTTACCATGGATAATGGCTGCAATTGGCATTTAGGTGTGGTCGCCATTAGTTGAAATCAAAGGAAAAAAGATTCCAAATATTATTGCCCATCAGGCCTTGGTTATTAGCGCTGGATTTTTGAAGTGTAGAGCAAATCAACGTTGTGTGCAATAAATAAGCTAACATAATTCTGAGTAGACCAGACAAAGAATGAAACCGATTTGCCTTTTTAATCTCTAGGAATGTCCGAAAATACTTTCATATCATTCCTTGAAGCATTCTCAGATTTAGTGCCGCAGTTAACCCCATTCTAGTGTAAAGAGAAGAACAGTCATAATCTGATATGTTATAGGAATGGTGCCGTTGATGGGAGGAGCGTGATGCCTATGGCTCATGCTGGACTCTACCAGTCACCACAACTATGATGAACTGATCTTTTCCATTCAACTGAACACACGCACGGACAAACCAAAGTGTCTTGCTTGTAAGACATGAGATAACTTCACCGAGTACCATTATTTGATTGGAAGTCACTAGAAAAGTACCACAAAAAAACAAAAAAAATCCTTTTACTGTAAGTTTTGAGTTTCTTTCTTAGCTTCAAAGGGGGAAAAAAAGTAAAAGAATGATTTACCTTTGTTGAATCTATTTCTCGCAATTGACCTTTGTAAGCAAATATTATCTGGCAGGTGACATTGGTAAAGATGGTTAATGAAGCAACAGCAAACATTCCTAATTGGGGATCATAGAAGATATTAATTTGTGTGTATATGCGCCTGGTTTGTGCACGTTGTATGCTCTACGAACATCTGTACAATCTGCATCCATGCTGCTTCTGTTTAGATTACATAGACGCCAAATAGGGATCAGAAAGTTCAGGAATCTGCCGTATGATACTAGGGTGGCCCTCTTTTAACACAAGCAACTTCTTGTTATTTTTCAAATAATTGTATAACTAAGTTTGCAAGTCACCATTAATAAAACTCGTCGTTGGTAATTCGATTTTGCCCTTTTGTAGCTCATGCATTTACTTCTGTTAATGTGGATTTTATTAAGTAATTTTGGTTAGTATTTGTTTCAGTACATATGTTGATAAGAGCCATACACCAATTACATTTTTTCAATATGAACAATTTTTCCATATGGAAGCAATCCATTGAGCAGCTAGAAAAGCAACCTACAGAAAAATGCTGAATAAGGGAAACCACAACGTTGCTGGAGATGCTAAATGGTCCAAATAAACAAGCACGACTCTTAATGCTACAATTAATATATTTCATCAAGTATAGATAGTAAACACAAACGACAAAAAAGAGAGAGAAAAGGAAAGGCCCAGTGAACAAACTACTTCAATTATGGCCACTGATGACCACAATAATAGATTGGTCACTAAGCACTTGACAACTATCAATTATGCTTCTTGCACAATTTAGCTCGAGCGACCAAAAAAAAAAAAAGAAAGAAGACGACGACATCGAAAAATGATATTGAAATCTAAATTACCAGTTTTCATCGAAAAATGACCCATATCAACTACCATTATATTTTTTGGCCCGGTTCGATGTAGAAGGTGGTGAACATTGAAAAGCTAATGTAGCAGGAGACTAGGTGTCGGCAAATTCTTTTAATTAAACTTTATAAGAGATTGATGAAGTCTCTGGCTGGGACAAACTGTACATTTGGCTGGCTCTAAAGTCCTCATTGTTCAACTTAGATTTACAGAGACAAAAATTCAGAGCGAGTTATCACAATTGCAAATTGGAGGCAGCCAAGGATTGACATAATTGGAATTTCATTGAAATATTTACAATGCATCAATTTAGATAGCGTCTGCAATGTTTTTCATTGCAAAAACAAGGAATCTTCTTACCTTCGTCTTCATGGTTAAAATGGTAGTCGTATGTTATTTCTTCCCCAGGATAAATGTCTCTCTCAGCAAAAAAGGCAACCTGCAAATTCATAAGTTCTAGTTGAAGTTAGCGCTGGTAATTTCCTGAAATGCAAAATACAACAGAGAAATGGAAGATTGGAATTTGCATACGGTGCAGCTCATTGTATAGTCAACAGAGCATGTCAACTGCAGTACTAAATAAAAACAAATAAAATCACCGAGAAAACATCCCAGCCATTGTATTATTGTGCTTGAATGCAAATAATGCACTGCGAGTACTGTGATACAATTTCATATTTACCTTTTTTTCATTCCTCAAAGAAATAACTTTGGCTGCGCAGTTTGGCTGGTCAAGCACATTAACACAAGTTAAGAATTTAATTAAGCAACATAAAAATTACAAGTGAAAACAAAAAAAAAATTACCAAGCATGAATGATTGACAAAACGAGCAATCCCCCCTTTACAGGTGGCATCTATAATATGCTCCTGGTCTATCCTAAAGAAGTAGCAGGCACTCTTGTACTGCAGTCTTCTTCCAGACTGATACTCATTCTCTCTTTTGTCTGCCATGCGTAGCCCAACAATCTCGCCAACATACTCAACCACCTGGTAATTGTTAAGAGTGCATTAGATTCTTTAATATCATTGATAAAGTGCTTGCATGAGCTGAGGGTAAAGGCTCAAACCATTTCACCACGAGAAATGAACCGAGATGTGTAAAGACCAAGGGCATGTATACCAGACTTGTAAACAACCAAATGCTTCCAACCCTTTGTTTGTCTGTAGCGGATATATTCTTTCTACAAGAAAAAGAAAATTATATATAGCAAGCAATGCAGTCTCAAAACTCAAAAAACTCGTTCCTGCAATAATATAAAAAATGCAAATCCCAAATAATACAGGAAGCAGCCAAGGAATACTGGAGGGAATAAATTTATTTGAGAAGCAATCAGTAGGTTAAACCAAAAACTACTTTAGCAAGTAATGGGGCCCATTTGTAAAAAATGGAGTATTTTTTATTAGTAATGAAATGAACAAAATAAAAAGTTCACAATGTACTTCATAGTTCATGTCAGCTAAGCACCAAATAACATTGTATCTCCAACATGCACTTAGCTTCAAGGAACTTATATTTTTTGTTCTACATGTGCCAACTTCACTCGTAGAAGCATAAACTTCCGCAACAGATTTCATAATCTTTGGCAAATTACAAAAGTGGACAGTGATTTATTTGAGCAGAGTACACAAACCCGACAATCATGCTCCTTTTCTGACACAGGCAACTTCGAAAATCCATGTGCACAGGATTTCTGTCCATTGATATGAATCCATGCATTTAACTGCTCCTGAGGAACGAGGCACCCACCCTTTCCCTCTGATTGAATGTTAATGTTATGCCAAAAACCATCCCTTTTTCGGCCTTTATAGCCCTAGCATGTAATAAAACACTACCGATCATCGCTATATTCAGAAATAGCCCTATGTAAACAATCAACCCCAGCCACCCCTCCTTCAAAAAGCAAAATTCTGATAGGATGAAAAAGGAAATACTTCAATGAAAGGATTACCTCAGTCCTGGCACAGCTTGCTTCCTCTTCTCCCAAATGATCTGCTTCATTGTTGATAACACAACATGTGCAGCCATTTGTTGGACATGTTGCATGAAGCAAACATCTTCCATAAAAGCCAACATTTTCATTATCAACACCTTCAGCCTCACTTTGCAGTAGACCCTGCAGCCAACAAGTAAATAAAGTTAAAATTTACCGATGTCTTTGGAAGCAACTTGCCAGACACAAACAATGGTGTTGAACTCAGCTGTGCTTTTTGTCAAAAACTGGATGAATAAATAGGTAAATAAATAAATAGAGACTAGATCTCAGAAAACAATTTTTTTCTATCGTGACAAGAATAAATATATAAACTAAATAGCCATGTCCTATGACAAGCCATTCCTAAAACTGACAAGAAAATTGTAAATGGATTAAATAGCAAAAATATGTTGAGGAACAAGTAGCTCCGAATAAATGCAAGACAGAATAGGAGAATGTAGGCACATAAAACAAGTTAAGGAATACAGACCTTCCGATGGGCACACCAAGGATGGAATTGAATGGAGCAATTTGGTACCCTGCACTGTATGCACGAGCCACCTCGTCGATTACACAGAGAGCATACCTGGTAAAGGAACAATAAAGTGCAACTTTATACCTCAATATTGTGATGATCAAACAAATATTAGATTTCAAATATAAACTATAAGCATCTGTTTCAAATGTCATACATCGTATAGAGTATGACATGAAGCATTCCAATTGACAACAAGGACTCCAGACCAAAATATTTGAATTGATTGCATATGAGTTTCATTTGCAGTTTACAATTCATTTCATGCATAGGCTGCTAGCTCTAACAGTTAGGGGTGGCAAAAAGAGCATTTTTGAGCAGGTATGCTTTGGATTGAGCATGGTGACCCATGTACCCATCTATGCCATTGAAATTTAATAAATATAAAATTATCTACTTTCTATGTACATCAGATTTTTTTTCCCTTCTTTTTTTTCTATGCCAAACACATGATTTTCGAGGTGATGTTCTTACAAATGAAAATGGCATTTTACATCCCATTCAAGAGACTATTATTTAGTATTTCATAAATTTTGTTTGATGACATTATAGCTGATAAGATAATGAAATTAAAACCAATCTTTTATCTAGTATTTAAACAAGGAAAGAAATGAACAACTTTCAAAAATGCAACTACGATCAAAATTTATTATTTCCTTAGCTCAGCATATATAATCTTTTATTATTTTCTTTAATTCTTCTTATTTTCTCACAAAGTAATTGTGAAAAAGTAAAAAATTTTAAATCTAATAGTCATACTAGTGTTAATAATAATACAAAACAACATTACCTAAAGACATATATAATAACTAGTACCTAAGCATCGTAAACGACCATAATTGCATGACGTACAGGAAATTAGGAATTATGAAGTCAAAAATTAAAAATTAAAAAACCAGGAACTTTATTCACCAAATCATAAAAGTCTCACTTTAAGATTTGTTAAAGCGTCACTAATAGACTGGTGGGTATCCATACCTGATGCTTATATGACTCATCTATTAAGGAGTTAATGAGCTTCACATTTATCATCCATTTATAGCATAATACAATATAACTATCCATGATCAACGCACCTTTTATAATTGATGGATATGGGTAGGTATATAGCATAATACAATATAACTATCCATGATCAACGCACCTTTTATAATTGATGGATATGGGTAGGTAAATGGGCATGGATGGCCTTTGCCACCACTCCTCTTGCTATAAGAAACTCATCATGGTTTGCCCTGGGCATTGGCTCCAGTGGTCACAGAACCATTACTATGACTAATTTATCCAGTTCTACTGTCATATATTTGAATGAGCATGCATCTAATCCAAGTAATCACTTCAGCACAAGTTTAGGCCAAAACACGCTATATATTTTATCAGTTAAACATCAATTATTTCAGTCCTTACCACATTTGCTCTGGGATGTGAAACAGCAGACACATCAAATGCACTCATGGTATCCACATTTGGGCACCGTGTCCCAGGAGTCCAGAGACCACACACCATGTGAACCCACTGCTTAACAGTCGAATCAAGTACTCCAGCTGTAATGCTGTTATTTACTTTTAGATCACCAGAAGGGCCTGAAGAACTCTGTAAAGTACCAGATTGGTTTTGTGTTTCGGTATTGCAAATGGTTGAAGCCAACAGCTCAAAATTTATGGGCCTCAGAACAGGATACAATTTACTTTTGGGTACAGATCCCATGGAATGCAGCATGCTCTGTTCATTTTGCATAGTTTCAATACAAGAAACTGTGTTCTTTGTCCTGCCTTCTGTTTCAATATTCCAAACTTTTAAAAGGCTTCTCACAATTGAACGACTCTGAAATGCTCGAGTCATTGCCCCTCCACCATAACCACAGAGAACGCAGACCTGGATATGTTAAATAAAAAAAAATGAATAAAGCATTAGAATGACAAGATGCATATTTGAAAAAAAAAAAAAAAAAGTGCAAACTCGTATCTAGCATGAACTTGGCTATAGCTAAGTCAAGAAGCGTGACAAAGCTCTAGACCAAGCCAAATATTTCATTGATTCTTATTTATCACCTGGCAAACAAAAGACTTCAATGAGCAAAATATAGCCCCTGAAATGGATTTCCTAAGCCCACCTACAAAGTTCTACAAAGTATTTTGGCCATGAGGGAATAGATTACACCAATAAGAATCCTAGATTTGCATCCCACCATGTTCAAAAAGGCAAAGTAGAATTTATTCAATTTTATTTTTCTGCAACAAGTCATCAAAATATTCACTTTTTGAGCGTTGAGTAAACTAAACAAAAGTTTTGACCTTGAAGCAGCAACTTAATTTTCTAGACTGTATCAGCAGTGTAGGTATATTTTCAACTATAGCACGTCACTTACTGACTCACCCAACATAACAAAGTGATAGAGATCCACAAAAGATAGAAGTACGAATGAAAGCATCACAAGTGGCACTAAAAGGTAAATCCATGGAGAAACAAGTTTTACGTGCATATATATGCGTGTGTGTGTGCATATGTTAAATTTTAACATGAACACTGACAATAGAGAAATAATTAACCAATTTCATCAAGAACTTCCAGAGATATGATTATACATCAAACTATTTTGAAATGTACTTACTATATCTTTTGAATTTGTCCTGCAAGGTCTGCAAAACCAGTGGCCTTTAGGCACTTTGGAAACACCATAGCATGCCTGATGTACCTATTTATTAAGATACTGATCAGAGCAATGGAACCATAAACATAATTCTAAAATTTAACAATATCTGACAGCTACATACTCTGATTGAACATTGACCACACTCCAATAAGCAATTATCTTCATCTGTACTTGACATTCCACAGACGCAGCAGAATAAATCTACTTTTGTCAAAGACAAGGGGTTCTGCTGTCTAATACATCTGAAATATGACCAAAGTGTTTATAACTGAAGAGTCACGTGTAATCATATGAGAAGGCCAGAATAAAATCTTTAATACTTTCTGATCATGCATGGCATATATGAAAAGAACTAGAACAATTATTGTCATTTTAGACCTGCTTGCTCACCTTTTAACTTTCCTCGATTTGTGATTGAAACCTTCATCAGAATTTGTTAAAGTGTTTCCCCTGGGTATTTCTGATGCATATACAGAGATTTTATTTTGGGAAATCATTTTAGGACAAAGATACTTTCCTGAAACAGAATAACAATCAAATACATTAAAGATAGCCAACAAGAAGCTGAGGAAATTGTTAAAATGAGAAGTAAATGCATTTTATAGATCTACAGTTAAGGCACTTAAAAATTAGAAGCTGAGAATTTGTTGAAACAAGAAGTAGATATAATGCATGCTATATACAGATCAGCCAATAGATAAGAAACATGGTAGCTATTTTTCAGAAACAAGGAAATATTTGTGTTTAACCTCTTAAAGTCAACTCATAAAGGCTCCGCTTGCGAATTTGCTTTTGTTTTGATCTTGAATGAGCATGAACAGAAGTATCCTGTATAATATGATCACCTCTGCTTTCATTATCTTTCTTCTCCACCACTGTGAAGTCATCAACATATTGCTCCTCACCATTGAAAAATGCACTGTCCCTTTCCATAGAAAGGTGGATGTTCATTTCCCCACATACCAAAGCATCATTGCTCCTGATTTCTCTCTCCTTTGTCAAACTGGAGGATTTATGAGAGCATGCATTGCTCCAGCTGAACTTAGTTCGTTTCAACTCCTTTGAGGAAGTTAGTTGAGCTTTATAGCTTTTAGGAAGTGAACAACTTTTAGCAGTTCTAAGGATCTTATCAAGAGAAACAATTTTAACAGGTTCCAGCACCTTTCCTGTCATGTTTTTATTGATTATCTCCCCAAATTTCCCGCATACAACAGGCTTTGGCTTTTCATCACAAAGATTCACCTGCTCACTTGAAGAAGCGCCATTACAATTTTTTGAACACATAAGAGTTTTTTCGCCTACTGCCTTTGTCGAATCTTGCATCTGAAACTGCATACAAACTACCGCAGTCTGATTGTTTCTGAATTTCTTTCTACTTGATCTCCTAAGGTTTTCACAACTGTTATCCTCATTTACATCTGTCTCACAATCACCTTCCCCATCTCCTGCACCAAAACTCTTGTGATAATCTCTCTTACAAGCCACTGTTTTGGTGTCTGTTAATTTGGAGTCTCTGTGTTTCGGTTTATTTTTAATAGAATGGGCACCAGAAGTCCTAGATGATTCCAGGCCAGATGGAACCGTCTGTTTATTTTTTGATAAACATTGCCGATTAGAAATGCCAACACACTCAGAACTTTTACCACGTGAAGAAGGAACTGCAGTGCCTGACAATGAATCCAACATCTTCAGTTTTATCTCTCGCTTTCTCTTCCTAAAACTGATGCCCTTGTCAGACTCTTGTGACTGATTGTTTTTCACATGAACAGTAATCCCGCTATGCTTATGATGTTGGCCCTTCTTCCATGCCAGGGAATCCATGAGCTTAACCTCATCAAGGAGACTGCGAGCTGACTTGTAGCTAGTAAATTTACAAGATTTCTGTCTTTTCTGGTCTGACTTACATGTGAAATCATAGAAGTCATCACTTCTGTCACTTTCAATGGCATCATCTGACGAGCAGCATTTGTCAATGCCTGACCCTTCATCAACTATTAGATTGCTCGCATATCCAGTACTCTCAATAATGGTTGAAGAATCAACATTTGTGACCTCAATTGATGCCTGAGAAACAGAAAAAGTATAGCAACCAGAAGATATATTAGACGTGTCTCGTTCTCTGGAGGAGTCAGCTCTTTGAACTGCTCCATTAGAATACTTAGCAGCACTCTTTTCAAGTTGAAATAGTTCGTGTCTTCTTTCATTCGATGGTTCAGTTGATTGTTTCGCATGTGGTAACAAGTGAACAGTTTTTGCCTTGCTTGGCACATCTTTCCAATGAGAACCACAACAATTAACATTCGTAGGCAGTTGTCCTTTTATTGTACCACATGGATCAAAGCAAAGCGCATTATCTTTTGGAACAATGAAATCTTTAGAAAATTGAGGAGCTATTGATGCAGGAGTTTTGCAACTCACATTTCCCATTTGTACTCCCAAGGAATCAGGAGGATTTGCACCTCTCTTGTTGCAATTTCCACATGTCGCATGGCCTACACAGCTGCAGTTACACTGAAAATAAAGTGATTTTTTATAGCAGCTATCATGCCCATTTGAGCAATTGGTGCTGTGACTTCCACTGAACCTGTATGATCAGAGCAAACAACATATATTTAGTGGAAACAGTAAATTTATTATTTCACAGCCAGTTAGAATTAATAAAAGCATAACTTTTAGTCTCGTACTGATTCAGGTACAAATAACAACATCAAAGCTCAGAATAGAGTTTTATGGCAAATAAAAAATAACGGTCAGATTGTAAAGATGTTAAGAGTCATGACAGCACATCCACTGCCAAATTCCAAGGGGGGGAAAAGCAAAAGTGAAAAATGGTTAATATCAATAGTTCATTCCCTAAACTAACCTCAACAATGACTGGTCATCGTAAAGAGGAGGACCATGGGAAACTTGACAATGCATGCAAAACTCATCACACTTCAGTGGCATTCCTTGTTCCACAGTCGAATAGTTGCACCACCTGCTAAAACCTGGATAAAAATAACTTATCATTAATTATCAGCACCGGAATAAGAAACATTGTGTGAATGATTACGTCCTGTACACTTGCCTGTCATAGATGTGACTTTTTCAACATCATTAACCATCTTACTAGGAAGATCAGATGGGTCCAGTATCTTTTGTATGGACATTTCAGAAACATTCTGTTTCCTACTGAAGTTAGGCACATGCCTTCTTTCTTCAAGTGTTGATGGGTTAACAAAAGAATGCTTTATTTTGACATTAGAAGAATTATTCTGTTTGCCTTGTTCTAGGCTCTTTCCAAGGGAAGACATCAAATGTTGATGCTTGGATAACTCAAACATCTGCCCCAATGCAAGCAATCTTAGATTATCATCAAACGAACAAGAACCCAAACCACTGTTGTCTTGGTATGGCATGGCTTCTACAGACCCTGGAATGGGGTTTGCAATAGATGATAGAGTGCCTGTCGGAACTCCCTGTGATTCTAAATTCTCCTTAGAATCCCTGGATGACCCCATAGGTCTAAGGAAGACCTGACCTATATGCCCACCGCTTCCAGAAAAGAGAACCTTCTCTGGGCAATTTGAGAAGTTTACAACATCAGATCCATCTGGTGGCATATTGGACGAGAAAGGTGAATAGTTGCTTTTATCACGCATTGGTGGAAAAACAGAAAAATTATTTCCATCCAGAACTCCAGTAAAAGATTTGGCATTTTCCATCCACTTCTGCAATTTAGACCCAGAAGCTGTTTGGGCATAAGAGGTACCAGCATGACACCCAATTCCTTCACCCCTGTCTGCAAGTTTGGAAATATTTGACTCATGGATCATCCATTGCCTATCTAAATCATTGCCACCATTCCCAGGGGCATTAGTAAAGTCACACTTTGCAGCATGAGATTCCCAGCATTGTGTCTTAGGTGTAACATGCTCACTGACATAAGGCAAATTTTCAGTTGATCTAGGTTGTGAACTCGCCTCAGGTACAGTGCAATGTTTAGATAGTGAAAACACTGAAGTCTTAGCCATGTTGCCTTTAAGTTTTTCTAGTTCACCAGCAACCAGAGTATCATCAATAGGACAGTTTGTATAGTTCAAATGGCCTTGTGCCCTTCTTATAACGGCATGGGGAGGACAGCATCTGGGTTCCTCCTCTGCCTCACAACTAATTGCTGTACCATATAAGGAAAACAATCAAAACAGTGAAAAGTATGGTAATAAAAATATTCAGGAAATCCGTTAAGTAGGGAGGAAAAAACTACAACACACCATTATGGATTATCTGCTGGGAAGACTGCTTCTGCGAATTTACAATCGTGTTATGGAAAGGCGGACCAATTACTGGAAGAACAACATTTCCTGGAGAATGACTGTCCTGATATGGTTGTCCCAGCTTCAATTCAATGCTTGAAGACAAAGCAACCTTGTCTTTTACAGACAATCCCTGAACATTTTCACCTGTGTTAACATCTGAACTTTTAACCAAGGTCCTTTGATTTTGCAGGGCAGAATGGGTTGTTGCCAAACTTCCGCTCTTCATGATAGCATTATTATATATGGGTTGGCATATGACTTCTGGCCCTCTACCAGCAAAATTTTGCATTGTTGAACGCCTAGATATAGAGGAATCAGTCACACGGTTATCCCCCACATCCAATGAATAGCTTTGTGAAGTACCCACTAAACCTTTGTAACAAAATTTGTTACAATCCTGACCATTTTTCTGTTGTTTATCATGTAAATCATCAATAACTGAACTCTGGTTCACAAGAAAGTTCTTTGGAGAAACATCACCTAAAGGCCATCCGGACCTCAATAGATCTCCAGATGGACAAACCAGATTACCGCACTCAGAATTCTTGAGCATGTTGGACATAGACATGCTAGATTTCATTAAACTAGCAGTCAAGGATAATCCTTCAGGCCAGTCCCACCCACTCTGATCTTCTGGAATCCTAATCTAAAGCATCATAAAAACATCACCATCCGGTGTTCTCGTTGCTTCAAACACATGCCAATAAGAAACATCATCATCCATCCATGGCAAGCTATTGTGTAGAATAAAAGCTAAGGTTCGATGATCAATATAATGAGAAGGAAAACTATTTGATTGCCCAAATAAATATATAGATGTATCAACATTCTGTTGCTTAGGAATCTTATGCAAGAAAAGTAGAACAACTGCCTTAATGACAAACAAGTCCTCAAAATCTTGACATTATTTAGTAGTAAAACAGTTTCCTATACTAGAAATAAAACTTACAGTAAAAAAAAAAATATGAAACCCGTAGACTAAAACATGCAGAATAATCCTAGATGGCATTCAAAGCAAGACTATGACCTACAAGGGTCAGTTATCTCATGTTGCATCATTGGAATGCACAAAACCAGTTTGACAGAGCACCACATTATGAGATAACTCGAGGTGAAAGCCAATAAACTCAGTAAAAGAGAGGAAAACAATAATCAAGTTAAATTGATCTATTTCATAAATGCTCTGCGTCAGCAGACCTACGAATTTTAGCATTCATACAGCCACGTATACTTGGAGTAGGAAGTGTGTGCTTTCAGAAGTGAGCAAACAAAACTCTTTTCAGAGACAAAACTTACCCCAAATTTCTGGAAATTGAGCTTGCGCCACTGAGAAATTGTCTCTCCACTGTCCATACGAATAGCATTGCCGGGGTTAACATTCCATAATCCTGAATGCTGTCAGATAAAAGTAGTTAATTCAAAAATAAAAAAGCAAGGATATGCCAAATGACAAGCAATTGTGTTTATAAAAGTTGCAAGATATTAGAATTAGTTACCTCGCAGAATCTGGAGGCAGACATGTGGAAACAATGGCATGAGCAAAGGATGCCTAGAAGTCCTGTGTTGCTGAGCAGTAGATCGCCACCTTTCAGATTAATCAAACATATATATCAAGAGATAGGACCTAGACATGATATCAGTATACTAACAATTGAGAGCAACATGCATCGAGAACTTACTTCTATCCAAGCAAAACACACGAGGGCACCCACTTAAAAAGATAGATGCATTATAAGAAGCAGAAGACTTCACGTCAGAGGGTAATTTTTGCAGCATTTGATTGTCCACATTCAGTAGTTTAACACCATTCATGAGGGACACGCTATGCCTTTCCCCTCTCAGAGAATAAAAATCTTTTACTTTCTCATTACCAAGAACTGCATGATGATTGGCTGCCTTAGCTATGCCCGAACCCTGATGACTAATGTTTGCAGCTGGATGAACATTTTGAAACACAGAACTGCTACCAGAATTGGAAGCAACCACCCTTGATGAAACAAGTGGATAAAGATCATCTCCACTTTGCAGGTTTTGATGGCTCACTTTTTCTGATGGTAGCCTACCAGATGTCAGAGGAACCTGACATCCAGGAGCCATGCTTCCAATATCATTAGCCAATTTACCAGAAGAATTGAATAGCTTTGAATGTGACAAATCCTGGAAATCAAACTTCAAAAGGGATGTCGGCAATGATGGGAGAGACAGAAATGAACTACTTAGATTGGTATAACTGGAGCTGCAGGAACTGATATTAGTAATGCTGGGAAATGCCAGATCTGGCATCCTTCCGTGCATTCTCAACCTCGAGTCTTGTCCAGCATGTGAATAAAAACAGTGGCCTGAATTAATCTCCATCTGAATTTAGCCAAAAGAAAAGGTGGAAAAATCAAAGTAAGAATACTGTAACTTAAATTAAACAGTAAAAAAGGGGGTAAAAAAGCAGTGCTGCGGCAAACAAATAATTTTCTGTAAAGTTGCACACACACTCTATTAGCTCTCCACTAGAAAGTTAATAGCATTTGAACTTCTTTCGTCTCAGGAGTGATTACAGTAGTGTCAATCATTCCCCATCATCACCAAATTCAACGATTTCCATACCTTGAAAAATCCATATAACTGCGACAATCGCAATCTCTAACTTTGAAAGCCGTATAACACCAAATTTTCAAAATAATTAAAATATTCCTTCACTTTTTACATTGCCACTCTAAATAAAATATCAACATCATACCTGAAAACTTCTTACACAAGCAAAGCAAATATGTGAATAATATGATAAAACAAGAAGTTCGACTGCATTAACAGTTCAGTATATTCCAGCAAGATTGCTATATTATACATAAATACATCACATGCAGGAGCTAAAAATCCGAGGGAATGCAGACACATAACTCGAATAAGAGACTATTAAAAAACAGCAAAAACAAAGACATTACTCTAAAACTTACCTGATCTCGAGCTTCCTGCGAGGTTGAAGAAGCCATGGCAGGCATCGTAGGTGATTGCAATGTAGAGCCAAATTTGAGCTGCCATGAGTTATCCATCTCTAATACTCTCTAAAACCCTAGCCCTCCACCATGAAAAACCACCGAAAAAACACCTGAAAATCCAACAATAATAGAGGGCACACAGCTGACATCGGTGACTTAATGACCAAAATATCCTTTCAAGAAAAAGCAGAAACCATTTCCGTGAAAAAAGGATCTGACGACAGACGCTGATGGGAAAAAGCATCTGAATTTTGTATTATCTCGAGGCGGTTCGACCCGACAAGATGAGTTGACACGTGTAACGGATAATGTAAATATAGACCGTTGGATGAAAATATTATCTATTATGAGCCGTTGATTGTGAATACAGCTGGTGGCCTTTTCTGACAGAGAAAAATGATACTGTAGTAATGTTGCATCATAACTTCACAAGGCGCTTAATGGTTGGGGCACGCGCGCGAAAACTTGTGTGGGGTCGGATTTGTTTTGGCGAATAGCAATGAGACACGTGTACATCGAACATAAGTGGGCCAGGTACCAAAAGTTGGTTTGTTTGGGTGATAGGAGGCATACTCCAATTAGGGTTATCCCCACCTTTGAGGAGGAGATCCTTGTCCTGGATAGTGACCTTTTTTTCCTTTATTGTTAGAGAATGGATAGTGTTTTTTAGGCAGATGATGCCTTACGACTAATAGAATGGAAATTATTTTTTTTTTTATAATAGAACGGTGTGCACTATACAATGTATCGGGAAAATATTTTTATTGATATATTTTGATGCATTATTGGTAATTTATTTGATCTATATGCTTAATTTTATATGCATTCGAGGAAATTTATTTTGAATTCATCTCGAGCCTATAGAAAACAAAAAAAAAATGTTTTAGGACGTAAATGGAAAGACAGAAATCGATGCTAATTTCTATTTCTTTTCTTCGTTCTAAATACTGAGTTATGTTAGAACATGATTCCATATTCGGATATATATTGCATGTATTTTAAATTTTTTTTGATATAATACAAGAAAATATATTTAATAGCAATTAGATGCGCATCAAATTAAGACTGAGCACGAAATTACTCGCTCCGTTCTTTTTATCAATCACTTTTGTAATTTTTATTAGGATTAAAAAATAATATATAGATTTAAATTTAGTATTAAATTACGTGATTAAGATTAAATTATCAAATTTGATTGGTTCTAACTTTATTGAAAAATGAAAATAAATTAAAAAAATAAATTAAATTATATTAAAAGTCTAAAAGTTACAGATAAATAAAATTTGAATTTTACTCAAAAGTGACAGATAAAAAAAATATAGAAAGTAATACTCGGTGGGAATATATACATATCAATGGAAATTATTCAGATTAATGAATATTTTCATTGAGCTTGTTATATGTTCTCCATTGGAAAATACGGAAAAAGTGCGATTGAAAAAGCATAATTTTTATGTTGGGCATAAGCATCATAAGGCAGCAATTATACATTGCTGCTGGCAATTGGCAAAGTTGAATTCTTTGAAGATGCAAATTGCAAAGTGGAATCTCTCTGTTGGTTAATTCATAAATAGTAATTATATTATTTTGGCACCTGATGCATCACTACTCTTAAACTGAAACTGTTTAATGATAAAATACAGGATCTCTTCGTCTTTCGTAGTCTAATGTAGCTTTGTTTATAACATTAATTCTTGACTAAATCGGATTTATGAAATTACTTATTGATTAAGTCGATGGTAAACTTAAATTATTTTATTCTAACTTTACAATAACTTAAAATCATTGAAAATTAATGGCAAACTCATAATAAAAGCAAGCTCGAATTATCCAAGCTAATACAAACTTTGCAGCAAAGTCATTCAACATTAGAGTCAGCAGAAGAGTGATGAAGAGGCAAAGAGCCAAGCCATGGAGGAGGAAGCATGCCAGTTTGCTCGTGAACAGTGTTGAACAAAGGAGGCAGCATTTTATAAACTCCACCAAGTTCCTTCAATCCATCATTTTCTTCGTCTTTTCCATTACTCCAAATGCTAATCTTAGGCTGCAATCCATGAACCGCTTCTGCATTAACTTTAGCAATCTCCTGATAAATTCCACCATTGATCATCAAGAAATCTCTCAAAGCTCCATAATTACCACCCAGTGCTTGTAAAAGAGTTGTTAAGTATATGCCTTGTGCTTTAGCTAAAGCTACAAGTCCTTCTGCTTCTTTTTGCTTTGTGTATAGCTCTCCATCTGCAACTTGTTGACGAGCATAGAATGTTGCTTCTGCTATTGCCTTTTGTGCTGCTGCTTGTTTCACTTTTTCGTATAGAATTGCTTCTGATTCTTTTTGTTTCTTGTATAGTTCCCAGTTTGCTTCTTGCACCTTAATTCATTTCATAGAGACAAAAAGAAATTATTTTAGTGATTTAAGTTGTTCTTTACTATGGGCATAAAAGCATCTTTTGCTCAAGAACTACTTAAAGCTTAGTTTCATATGTTGGCTCAAAAGGCTACAATCTCAGCCTCAGGTGGGTTTTGACGAATAACAAAATAATTCAATTAACAAAGTTTTGGATTTTTTAAATTTATCTTGTATAGGCCCAAAATAATACTAATTTTAGGTATTTTACTCGAAACATAACAGATCAAATATATTCTGTAATCATATCTGATGCCTTAAATTAATTTTGAAAATCTAAGTTGCTTTAAAAAAGTATTATAAAATCATCTATGAGGATACATACACTCACACAAATCATTCATTGCATAAAAATATTTTTTAAATCACATCTTAATATATTTAACTTAAATCTCCATTAATTAAATGTTTCATATTTACATCTTTGAAAACGGAAAGATATTTTTTGAAATATTTTCTAGCTATTAGAATGCATTTAAAGAAATAAAAATCATCACATTTTGACATATTTAATTTGATTATTTCCTAAACTTTAATTTTCCATATAAACATATTTTTGAAAAAGAAAATAAAAGTTTGATTGATTTTTTGGCTATTACATTTCAATTAAGAGAAGTAAAAATCAGATCTTTTAAAATTGATAAGGAAACGTTTTTTAAAATAATTTTCACACTTAATAGCTATATTATTTTTTCTATATATAATATTGTTTTTCAAGTATAAAATATGAGCGAAACACTTTAATTTTTGAGCATCACATTATTGTAAGTTTTACTTTATCATGGGCATCATTCACATATCCTCAAGATATTATAGTTTATACTTGTAATTATTTTATAGTGAGATTTATCTATTATATGAGATAATTTGGTTAGATTGCTGGAACCTAGAAAAATAAGCTAGTAAGTGTTTAAGTTATTTTACTTAGAATAAACTATTTTAATTGAAAAAAATGATTAAGGGTTTTTTATTTTTTCACTCAAAAGAAAAACTTGGATGTCTATCAATCCTGCCAATAAATAAAGTCATTTTAGAAGAGAAATAACTCTTAAGATGGATTATCTTAAGAAGAGGATGTAGGCTATGGCCGAACCTCTATAAATTACCGTATCGATTTGTCTTTCTCTATCTCTCCTCATTTATTTTCGTGCTTTATTATTTATCTATATGTTTTCTTGTTATACTTATTATTTATTTATCCGTACGTTTTCTTGTTCTATTTATTACTTAGCAGAATTCTTATTTTGATATTTATCATAAGTATGATTCTAAGAGAAAATAAATTTTTGTGACTCATCTTATATGATAAGTTTAATTCACTTCTAATTTTATGTTTACTGTTGGCAAGATTAATTTAAAACATGTTGGGTATATAAAAAATATAAATTTTATCTTCTTTTCAACATATGTATTTTAATTAATTGTTGTTCCACCGGTACTTAAAAAGTTTTAAATACCATATTCACTTCCCCGTTGAGTATATCTGGAACTCGCATCCTAAACGGATAAAAGTGAAGCCAAAATTGACTTACCTTAGTTTCATACTCCACACTAGCTTTGCTCAAGAACTCAGCTTTAGCTTCTCAGTTCTAGTCAAAGCATTCATCCTCTCCACTTCTCTTTGAAGCTCTGCTTCTCTAAAAGAAACGGCTTTTGCTGCTTCCACTTCTGCAACTTGCGCGTCCGTAGTCCACCCTGCTTTCTTTTTCGCAAGCTCTGCACTGGCCTCTGCCATTTCTGCCTCTCTTTGATTCTCATAAATTTTGACTTCACTCTTTACCTTTATCTCCTCTTTTTTCCCTTCTCCTTGCCTTCTCGTTGCAATTATCTTCGTCTCTGCATCGATTTTCGCTGCATTTTGCAGTGTCTGACCCTCCCTTTGCGTTGATCCTATCTCTCCCTTCATTTTGGCCTCAGCTACATCAATTTTAGCTTGATTTGCAGCTTCCATTTGAGTCTTTTGACCCAAGTAAGAGAAGTATTCATGTCCAGGAACATCAACAAGTTGCTTAACATTAGCATTGTATATAAGTAATCCGAACTGGTTAAGTTCGAGTTGAACTTTCGCGATCACTTCTTCTTTGAACTCTTTGGTTCCTCTGAAAATCTCTTCCATGGTCATGGAAGCAGCAAGAACTCGAGTTTCACCTTCAATACGAGTCGAAAATCTAATTTTAGAGCCGGCAAAAATTTATTATACTATATTGCGTTCCATATAACACAGTAATTTAATATATTAATACATAGTTTCACCTTCGATGATGCCCTGGACGAGCTCTTTGACATGGTGGGAGAGCTTGTCATGTGGAGAAATGAGCTTCGCGTATTTGAGAAGGCTTTGCTCGTCGTCTACACGAGGGCCGATGGTAAACACTGCAGGGAGCACAAAAGGAAGCTTCTCTGCACTCATGGCTTGGACTTCAAAAGTGTAGTTCACTGGCGAAACATCAAAGATATTACATGACTGGCCAGGGAGAACCCATGCTTTCTTTGCAAGCTTTATGTCGGAGATACCAACTCCAGTGATCACGAGATACTCGGAAGGGCTTGCAACTTTATACATGGTTATAATCAGAAGCAACTGAAGAAATGGAGAACATTGTGATGCTTTAGGTTTCCTAGTCGCCACTAATGAAATGTGTACATATACATAGAAGGGAAACCAGCTCGAGAATACTTTTGGAAGTTGCTTTGAAATTTACAATCACGAATCTCAACTGTGCATTTTGCTCAAGTCATCGCCCAAATTGACATTAATTTGGCTTAATCTTATATTGACAAATGAAGGCTCAATAAAAAGGAATAATATATATTATAGACGACTTTGTGAAGTAGCATAGCATTTTCCTAAATGTTGAAATTATGTACAAATTAGTGGAAAAGTAAATAATTAGAACAATAAATTATGATCAAATCAAACTAGTCCAAACGATAAAATTGAAGCTTGCTAGATACTTGGGTACAAAAAACAGCAACAAATCACTGTCAAAATAGAGAAACTTATCCAGGAAATTTAGAATTCGTCGTACAAAAATTTAATTCTCAGGACCAAAACAGAAACATGTCCCAACTTAAATAAGGGAGCTCAAATTTCAAGTCATTTTTCCTCACAGAAGCCAATCAAAACAATTCTAGGCCCTACAAAAATCACATGCCGGTGAAAGCTTTCTTTCCACCTCCGGAAGAACCAGCTGGTATCACTTTCAAGACATTGAACCTTACTGTCTTGGACAAAGGCCTAAAAATAGAAGAAAATGTTCTGTAAGAACACAAGGGATGATATTGCATAAACATGCATTAACAAGTTAATTCACACGAGTTGAACTTAACCTGCACTGCCCAATAATAACATGGTCTCCCTCTTTCACACGGAAGCAAGGGGATATGTGTGCTGGAATATTAGAGTGCCGCTTCTCATACCTATCAATGACCACACAAGTCAGGATCATCATGGTTACAACAAACAACATAGAGAACATCAATGAAGGGATCAAATCTATTACCTTTGGTATTTCTTGATAAAATGGAGGTAGTTGCGTCTAACGATGATCGTCCTCACCATCTTTGCACTGTGGCAAGTACCAGCAAGAATACGACCTCTCACAGAAACAGTACCAGTAAATGGGCACTTCTTATCAATGTAAGTCCCTGCAACCACAACACCACAATTTTCAGTCTCAACAAACCTCATCCAGCAATAACTTTGCGGTAAATATCTTATTTGTAATCTTCAAAATAAAAAAAACTGCAGCTTTGATATAGTTGAAACAACTAATTCAGACACATAGGTACTGATATAATCAGCTTGAATTTGCTTGTTGAAGCTAAAAGAAAATGAATCACTCATAAAGATCCATGTCCTTCCATTTTACCACATAGAACTTTATTTTTCATAAAGATCGAAACAGAGATGGGAATGATGAGCTAAAAACTTGTCAATTCCTAGACACTTTAACAGCAAATTAGGTGAAGAAAACTAGATCCATCATTAATTAATCAAATTAGAATGATGCGTAATCTATTCTTTCAGTGGAATCCACCAATAGGTAGCAAATATTTGGTACAAATGGAAATGCGCAAAAACGGATGTATGTATAGATAAAAGCTAAGTTTGCACTTTTGGAATAGCCCTTGACAATTACCTTCTAACCCAATTCTGAGAGCAACATATTGTAAACGGCAGTAACTAACAATTTGGAAACTGTTGCAATATCTATAAACTTTCTAGGAAAAGAATTAATCATCCAAATTAAAATCCTATAAAGATTCGAGTAAGCACCTTTACAATAGGATATGCACAAGATAAATAAAACCATAGCAATCTGATTACCAAACTACAAAATGAGATCAATAACTAAACAGAAGATAAGTAATCAAACCTTCAATTGCCTCTCTGGGCGTCTTAAAGCCCAAACCAATGCTCTTCCAAAACCGATTACCTCCTTTCCCAGGTCTCTTTCCTTTCCCCGACTTCTTTGAGCTAAAAATCCAAAATTTCCCAAATTACAACTCCTAAACAGAACATAAGCCTAAATAAGTAGGAAGAAAGGAACGAAATCTTACGATAGGAACACCTTGGGCTGCTTCAAAAATGCCTTCTCTGTCTGTAACAGGAAAAGAACAAACAATCGCCATTGTCAAAATAGAAAGAAGCACAGCAAAAAACACAATCAACAGAATATGATGGTGTATTAGTTATAGAAATGTGATAATGTTCACAAAAAGAAGTGAAGGAAGGAGCTGAACCTGCTCGGCCATGGCTACGTATAGCGAAGGATAGAGAACGATTAAATCGCGACGCGCGCTAGACTGATAAAACCCTAGACCAAGCAGAGGAGTGAAGAGTGGTATTGCTGTGTTACGCTACATAGGAGGCTTTTCGGGTTGCCCTAATCACCTGCAATGACTAAATCGCCCTCGTCAGCTTTTCTTAATCTTTAAAGATTAAAAAGAAAAATAAAATAAAATAAAATAATGCAAATATTTTCAATTTTTCCAAACATCTATTAAAAAAAATAAATACCACAAAATAAATTATATAATTATTTAATTATTTATATCTTGAAAAATTAAAATATATATATATTTTGATATAAGATCAAAATATACATTAATTTTACCATATAAAAAATAATTAAAAAATTTTAAAAATATAATTTTAATTCATTTTAAAAATTTAAATAAATAATTAAAAAATAAGAAATACTTTAATCTTATCTTAATTATTTTATATTTTAATTAAAAAAATATTTTAATTTTATCTTGAAATTTTTTATCTATATTGGTTTAACAAAAATTATCTAAAAATATAGCACTACTGTTTCTAAGTTTTATTTGGTCTGAAACTATATGATCAGTACTTTGCCAATTAAAATACCAAAAAAATCAATTCATGCCGATTAAATTTATCATTTTTTTTTTTGGTCCAAGATCTCAATCAACTAAAAAAATTGCACCCCATAAAAAATTGACAAATTTGCATTAACAATTCAGCTATTAACATGATTCAAATATTAAATACATGACATATAGTGACAAATTAATACTTTCATCCAAATTTAATTTATGACTTTTTCATGCTGTATATTTCATTAGCCAATTAATTTTTTTTCTTGAAAACTGATAAAATGAATTATTTTAATATTTTTTATGACAAAATTTGATCATTTTAATATTTTTAAAGATAAAAACCGACAATTTTAATATTTTCAAAAATAAAAATAGACAAAAAAAAAGACCATTAAAGATATTTTTCTAACTAGCAAAAAAACACCGAGGGGCAAAAGTTGCCCTTAATCCTAAAAAAAATTGCGTCCACTTACTCCTGCAAAAATCTACTTAACAAGAATTTCATTTTGACCAACATAGCTATACAATAATAGTCTGTATATTACATGAAACTGTTTATAAAAAAAAAAAAAAAATCTAGGCCACTGAACGCTTTGCGTTTTGGCAAAATTTTGAATATCACTGTCCAGAGGGCGACAGTAACATTCAACATCATCTACGAAATACTGTGCACTGTCTCGGTGATTCGCGGAAACTGGTGACCCAATCGGGAAAATCCTGCAAGATTACAAATTACATACCCTTTAATCCCTATTGATTAACGTGCATAAAAGATAAAGTAAATCAACGATCGTAGAAGTGAAAGCAGACAGGAGAAAAAAACAGTTCAGCGAGACTTATTTATAGTATTTTTCTCCATCACAGTTTTGAGACATGCCTGAGCTCACAATCTCAACAAGATCCATTTCTGCTTTAACAGCATCTGACATTTCCTGTAACAGTTCAACAAGGAACCTGTAAATTGATCGCTGCAACTAGTGATACATTACGAGTTGGGTGAAGAATAATGTTCGCAGTAGCTTTATGTCAATATCAAATGTTCAAGCGTTGATGGAAGAAAAATAAATAATAATAAAAAAATTGGAACTAAAAAACTAGTGTCTTGATGCCATTGTTTGAAATGCATACTCAGTTTAACAAAAATGCCCATTACATTTCCGAAAAGGAAATTTTAATCATGCATTCATCTTCTAATGCTCAATACAGACCAAATGCAAAATTTCAACAAGCTTTCCCTCCTTTTCATATTTGCAAATCATGGCTGGAGCCAAACCCTAAACACTAGGCTCTTGATGCTCAATCATTGTCAATAATTATAAGCATCAACCTAAATATCATCAACTCTTACCTGCTTCGAAAACGACAAACTTCTTGCGATGAGCTTAGATAGCCTGTTAAGCGAGCTGCTGCTGAAGCTGGGATGATTTAGAAGAGCTTCCTCTGATGTATTATCAAGCAATAGCACACAAATACTTGAAGCCATCATAAGAATAGATGAATCATCAGAATCCTCTGGAAAAATAAATTAAAATTTCAAAAACTCCATCAATGACAAGTACATGCCTATAGTAACCAAATAAGCAATAATAACACACAGAATAATACCCTTTAATAAAACACAGAATAATACCCAATTATGCATAGGTCATAAGCAAAGAAAGTGACCCGTTTTTGACCCAATTATGAACTTGTTATAAACCCCGGAGAGCCGAAATGGAGCTCCAACAACCTGGAGTAATTCCCTAATTTCTTAATATATAGGTCAAATCCGGTACCCAACAGAATTTCTATTAGAAGTAGCATTAATACAATTTGAAGTGAAGTATGGTTAAATCACAACAAAACCCAAAAACTGAATCCTAGAAAAAGAAGCCTACAATTCCGTTCAGTGAAATAAAGTTAAATTATAATTGGTGGGTTAATCAGACAATAGAATTTTACAGGCATTCATGGTTTAGAGAGGAAAATTAGAGCATTATATCGTACAATGGGACAGCATCCCACAATACCAACTGACCAACCCAGCCACAAGCAGGCATACAGGAAGAGACAAATTCAAATCTAATAGTCATTTAAAACAGGAAATGCATGAGAAAACTGTTACTCAGGTACCTGCCCAATATGCCAAGGCCATCAGAAGATCAACAACAGTTGCTTTATCCAGTGAGAATCGTACTTGTTCTTTCTGTTGATGAAAAACATATAGATAAAGAAAGGAAATCTAGCTATATGATGTTTATTATCAGATATAAGGTTGATATGAATAAAAAAGACAACATTACCTTCAAAAGCAAATTCATAATTGTGTCACATGCTAAGAAAGTGAAGTTACTATCTTCAACTATATAGTGACTTGGCCCAATCACTTTTATAAGGCATTCAACAACCTGAAACAGCATCCAGATAAAAATCAATAAAATGCCTCTTCACCTGTCCATATAAAAGGAAAGTACGGCAATCTGTTATGAGAAGAATTTGACAAATTTCCACGTGATGATGTGTGCTTAGGTAGCATTTCGGTGTGATATTAACACATACACAAGTGATAAAAGGGGTTGGTTGCTTAATCAAATGAATACACAACTATATCAAATCAACTAAAGAGAAACATCAGCAGGAAGTTACACCAACTTACAGCCTTATAACCTCCAGAAGAAACTAATATTTTGCATCCTTCAGTCTCCATTGTAATTTGACACAGCATTGGAAGTAAAAAGCACATAGAGTAAAAAGGACTGCCATTCCACAAATAGTGTAGGTAAAGTCATTCTCAGGTTAAAATACAATGTTCATATATATAACTATCAGAATCTTGTAGTGTGCTCGTGTGTGTGTGTGTGTGTGTGTGTGTGTGTGTGTGTGTGTTTTGCAATTGCCAAACCTTGGTTCATCATCAGCTTCAATCAATAGCATATAACCCAAAAGTTCTCTGACCTTATCCTTGCAGGCATTGGGTGTTTCTGCAAGATAACTGTAACAAATGCAATTATCAAACTACCAAACCATTATCAGAAGCACAAGATTTGAGGAAATTCCTTACATGAACTGGCAGAAATATTTCCTAATAGACTTGAAAAGGGAAAAACATATTCATAAATATTAGCAACCTGTTTTTCCCATCAAAAAACACTATATTCTCCAACAAGGCGGAAAAGCAAGCCAAGCACTTTAACAGAGAAAAGAAAAATCATAACAACTGCCCTGTGATTTTACAATTTAGTCCCACTAATCCATGTGCAGAGGCATGCATTATACTATAAGTGCATAAACCTACAAAGAGGTGCATTGATCAGCAACTTCAAATGCATAATGGGCAAACCCACAAAGCTTGACTTGGCTTTCCTAAACATGCAACTTGAAGTACAATAACTTTTCTGTTTCACTATGTTACTGCCAAATAGCATCACCTATCAGTTCTCTATTCTACAATATTACTGTTGCCACTTGCCAGATGGCATCAACTTATTTAAACATTTCCTTCAAGAATCTCTAAAATTCAAAATTGCAAGATAAGCAGTACCTATTAACATGAAAAGGATTAGAATTTGGTTGTCCATATGTATAATCACATCACCGTCAGAAACACTGTATTCTAATGATTCTTAAAATGTCAATGACAATGAGCACTTGACCTTTTCTTCTTCCATACAAAAAACTTTTTTGACAGTAACAAAAACGAAGCACTATTGCTATAGTCTTGATTCACCTTAAGGCAAGCATATGGCTAAGAATACACACAACATACCTTCCAATGACCCGTACTGAAGCAATAAGATCATTTCCCTTCTTTTGTCCATGTTCCTATAGATAGCAAAAGTCAATAAAACTGAAGCACAATAAACTTTAACATTATTGAAGTCCTTACCTTTGCATCTTGTAGATACTCTAGCACCACATTAACTGTCTCGTCAAGCCCATTTATCACCTTTATGAAAATATCATCACCGATGAGTTCCCCTACGCAAAGTTTAACTACGAAGGTCAAATTTCTTAAAATTATAAAAAGAAAAGGCAGAGAAAATGGTGAAATACAGAACAGTCTTGGAACAAAATTAGATGAGAGAAACAAGGAAAAGAAATAATGAAACCAAATATGAAGATGTAAATATTTGGGTAAGATTTGGATAACAAACAAAAATAAGGATATTATGTAACTTTCCTAGTCAATATTATTTAAGTACCTCCACTTCCAGCTATAGTTGATGTCAATCTGATTATCCTCTCTACCAATGAAAAGGCAATAGCTACATTCCGCTGCTTTAAGAGAACGGTTTCGGCAGCTGATGAAGTATTCTTGGAAGCTTCATATTTCAAATAGGCTAGCTCATTGAGCAAAACAGCAACTTCAACCCTTGATGTCTCCAACACAAGCAACAGACACCTGAAACATAAAGATAACAAAACAATAACACAAAGAACCAACAAAACCTTTAATTAAGGAAGAAAAATTTACATGTATACCTTACCTGTCAGCAGGCATAGGGTCCTGTAAGTCGGGCAAATTCTTCTGACCAACCAACCAGCTTTCCCCCATTATGGACACCACAGATTCAGCCAAAATAAGGGCATGAAGCTTTTCAGAAGGTGCTGTGATTGAAAGGCAAAAGTTAAATATTGATAAGCTTCTTCCTAATCTAAAGTTGTGTATTCTATATTGAAGCAAATAATGGTAAATGCTTGTTTTCTTTTTCTACAACAAAAGATATAAAACCAAATGAGAAAGGAACATCACAAGATAGGAATCAGAACATACTATCCATAAGTGATGGCAACTTATGCAAAAACCAAATATGCATCATACAATAGGAACACACGCATAACTCCTTATCATCATACAATAGAAAATCACACATAAATCCTTATTCTAGCCACCAGACGGGAGAAAATCACTATAGAGGGGGAGAGGTAAAAAGATGGAGAATGGTTCTTGAGTAGATGTAGTTTTCCCCAAATTAAATGAGAATTTATCACATTATTTCAACAAGTCCATTGCAGGCAAAATGTTTTCCTTTCTCAATTGCCACATACATGTTCCTTTCTAAATTGCCACATATATGGAAAAGCCCACTCACAATAACTATTCAAACAACCAACAGGACCGTCAATGTTGGATCAATATGTCCTAAACTAGAATGAATAGACTTGGCAATCTTCAAACGCCCCCTACAGAAACTAGCTGATGATATAACTCCCATTCATGAACATGTAAAGTGAGTACATTATACAAAGAGAAGCACCTTTAAGTTCCTTTTATGACTCTAACCACTTGCCTAGTTCCTTGAACTCAGATACATAGTTCAAATCTTAACTGCGCTCCAATTTTTTTGGCCGTAGATCATTTTATTAGTTACTCCAAACTTCTCACGATTCTAGCATTAAAGTCCACCTTCAGAATCACAGAAGCCACCTGAACCTTAGAGCACTCTTGGTTGTCAAACACAAAATATAGTGTGTATACCAACTGTCTTTACCATCTTAAATTCAAACTGAAATTAGATAAAAGGTTAATAAAGAAATCCAAATTACCTACACGATTCTGTAAAATAGCAACGATACCAACACGCATATAATCTGGCCAATTGTTCCCCGCCATCACATGCAGTTCATTATGTAGCAGGTGCTGGAAACAACAAGACTATTAAAAGTAAGATTCAAGTAGTAACCATCATTTAAGACTTTTAAGCATCAGCATATAACAAAACCTGGTCAAAGCCAATCTGTCATAAATCAATTTTAAACTGTTACCATATCATTCTCTCTTATTCATTATCACTAACAAGAATATCGTACCGAATAATTTGAAGAGAATATCTCAGAAAGCAAGTGAAGTGCTTCAAATTTGAGTTGATTGTGCAATACTGCAAATTGTCTTGCTACTGTGACCACCTGCAGGAGAAAAAGAATTCCTGAAAAATCTTGACCGCTTTAGAGAAAACATAAGTCAAAGATATAGTTAGAAACACTTAATTATGGACTAGATATTCCTATGAATGCAAACTTCAAAATTTTACCATCTTTGACAGCTCTGACAGATAGTTATTGATGGTGGAGTTCTGAGAAAGCTTATTAAGCACAGATCGTACAATTTTCATAGAGAGCTCCATCATGTGAGAACCTAAAAGGCATTCACATTACAAAACCTAATTAGTGTATGAAATATGGTAGATAAAGCAAACGCATCTTTCTTGAAAATGATGTACTTGAAGACAATCTAGAAGCTTCTAGCAGAACTAGACATTGATAACAAGGGTTGTCCAGAACATTGTTACTGCTTTTCAAATGATTAGACTGCAAAATAGACTATAAAGGATTACAAAGAGAACCCAGCAAATAATAAGATTCTTACCATCAGATAAATTAGATATTTGAGAAGCTAGCACTTTCATGCCTCCAGATTCACAGAATGCTACGGCTCCATCCTCAGAAGAAGCCATAACCATATATAAGAATTCATAGCATTCTTCCAGAACTGCTGAATTTGATCTGTGGTTTTATGGTGAGAAAAGAAAGGACAGAGTTGGTTGACCTCATATATGAGTAAGTTGATTATTTGGCCACCCAAAAGAAATCAAAGACAAATTTGAATAGAGACAGAGCTTGGTTCTAAACCATATAGAACAGCTTTATCAAAAGATTAAATACCAGTCCTGCAAAACATCATATAATCCCCGCACAAAGTGCATGTTGTTGTCTATGCAAGAGCACAGAGACAGATTTTACTTCTTAGCTGAAGAACAACATTCATTTCCTAGCATGTTGGCTGTGTGCCCTACTAATTCATTAATTATTACCCACACCACTGCCAAACTAACCGTTCTCATCACATGTATCATTAATCATTCCACTTCCTAACTTCATCAGATTATTTTAAGAATTAAGGAGAGACGCTTACTCTGACATTATTTCCAGTATCAATGGAACCTTCAAAAGCATGTTTTCTGAAGAAGCGATTTCAGGAACACGACAAAATGCAGCAAGAACAGTAACTGATAGCTGCAAATATGCATCGCGATTACTGGCTCCATTGCCACTCACAGTGCCTTTGCCCATTCCTAGCCAGTAGCCACCCCAAAACATAAATAAAAATATAGAGTTCATAATATGATACCATCAGAATGTCACAGAAAAAGAAAGAAAAAAATTGAGTAAAGTCATTTAAAACAAAAAATTCCAAATGCAAAAAATATAATATTAATAAGCATAGTATTAACACAGTTAGTCCTTTTTATACAAATTCTTTTCCACAACTTTCTATGAAACCAAACAGAAAAGGCAGAGAGAATACCAGTCCTTAGGAGCCTATCGAGAAACTGCACGCCAACTGCATCATAAACCCTACGAAAGGAAGCGGTATCTTCTACTTTACAAAATTTGGTGACCAACAGCAGACCAGCAAGGCGCTGCTCGTCTCTCTCGCCTTTTAATAGCTTCAAGCAATCTTCGAGTGATGGAGACTGCTGATGTACCTGCTGCAACTCCTACAAAAAGAGCAGTGAGTGAGAATGAAATAGTAAAATTCAAGAGACTGAAAAGGAAAGTGACTCGAAGAGAGTAGCTTACCATGGGGGCCGAACGCTGAATTATCCGCAGAATGAAGATGAGTAGTTGTTAGAGGTTTCTGAAGGGCAGCTATGGAGGTAGAAGAAGAAGAACCGGCAATGAATTTCAAAAAATTTAACGAAAAATATAGAAAGTGCGAGAAGCCGAGAAACACAAAAAAAAACGACATGTTTCAACCAAACGACCACTTAAAGACATTTGCTACAACGCGGAGCTGGACCTCGACGACAAATCGTTTCCTAAATTTAGAAGATGGACTCTTAACTTTCGTTTCAGCCCAATACATTAATGATAAGGAATAGATGCATGACCATATCTTCGTAGTGGGCCAATGGGCTTGGGCCATTTGTCTTCAAAGGTAATTGTAAGTTTTGAAAAAAGTATTGCCATGGCTACTAGAGATATGCAAACGATCGGTTCGATTTGATTTTGAATCGAACAGAAAAAATCTAAAATTAAAATTTATAAAATTAAAAATTGAATGGAACAAAATAATTTTTATCGGTTCAATTTGATTCAACCAGTTCTGGATCGAATATGGACTTTTTTTAAATTGAACTTTTAGCCTAAATGGACCCAGATATCCAATAAAATAAAATCAATTAATGTACCTATAAAAATACACTTAGTACCAAAATAAAATTATTATCCAACATTATTATTATTATTTTGTTACATTAAACTAAAATTATATCAATTATTATAATAATATTATTATTAAACTAAAACCATAGAAAAGCTTTATGTATGACACTTCAAAGAAATCAGCAGAGATGCCACAGAAAAGCTCATGAAATCCTTCAATAGAATTATACACCTTGAGGTTAGATTCCTCGAAACCCAACCCTTTGAGGATTCCAAAAACGAAAGAATCTTTGAGGTAGCCAACATTCTCCATATTTCTGATCAGCTGATGTACATCGGTCACAGTAGGCAGAAGCTTCTCCACCGTTAGAACACTTGTTAAACTAGTAGAGTAACATATATTTTATGGTTAACTGCCAATTCACACAAGAACAGATGCAAATATTGAATTCACAAGTCTTATAATTACTGCTAGTTGCATCAGCTTATTCAAAGCTATGAAACGAACAAGCAAGAAAGATTTGTCATTTGCATTGATTCAATTCATATTCAAATCAAGCAGCAGCAATTTATTTGCTCATTAAATTAGTGGTGATTGCCTTGGATTCTGTAGAATTAATTAGTGGAATATCAGTAGAAGACAGTAAAGACAGCAGAAACTCGAAGACCACCAGAACAAAAAGACAGTAAAGACATCAGTAAAAAACAAGGGCTTTTCCACCGTCACCAGCGAGCTCAAAACTATTGAATAAAGAAAAAAATGCAGTAGAAATGCAAAATTGAAATCACAATTGAAGAACTCGAAGCTTCACAAATAATTCACTAAAAAAACAAGTAACAAACCTTGAAACATAAAAGTCAACAAAGCTGAAACGGATAACACAGAGAACAGGACAGAAAAGATAAAAGAAAGATCAAAGTGAAAGGTGAAAGATACTAACCATTGTTGAGTAACCGTAGAAAGAAGCAAAGAAGAGTAACCAAAGAAAATTGTAGCTTTGCAGGAAGAATCGAAGAAGAGAATCAAAGAAGGAGGAAGCTATTAGACGGAAACTGCAAAAAGATTCCCCAAATTTGGTAAAAAGTATGATTTAGATTTTAAAGTTTAATTTGATACAATATTACCTTTAAAATTTGAAAATTGAAATAATTTAACCTTTAAAATAATATATATTCAATTTTTGAATGATACGTATTAAATTTTTAAGTATCAGTCATTATTTCAGATGTTAAATTACTCTAATTTTGAAATATTAGATATGATATTATACCAAATAAAATTTTAAAAATTAAATTATATTTTTATCAAATTTTAGAGATCGATTCACACATTTAATCAAATTATTAAAAAAATTATTATGTTTAACAGATCGTAATAGAAATAAACTTAATATTAGTATGGTAAAGTTCAAAAAGCATTGCCCCAAATTAAATAAACGGACAACAATAGCCCCTAATTAATAGAATACTTAACCGCCATTTCTCACTTAATCTCCCAATTTAGCGCAGTTATTAATTTGAAAAACCAACTGATTGCCCTTAAAATAAAATATCACACTTTTACGCGGGATCTCAACGGCATCAAAACTGCCCACACAGCTCGCCCACGGTTTCTTCGCACATTCTCCAGCTTGTACACTGAAATTTGACGTCCTTATCCACTCTTTGGTGTCAGCTTATAAATTTATCCTTCCACTCTGTCTTCTTCTCCATTGCCATATTTAGCTTCCAAGCTTTCTTCATTTATTCAACAGCGATTCCACAATCGAAATTTGGCATTGGCCATGCCGATGATTGATGAGTGCCACTCTCCGTCTTTCAAAGACAAGCTCAAGGCATCCATTTGCTGCTTCACGTCCGCCGATAACGACGGCCGGAGGTCGCAGACGCCGATATCTCCGTACTCCTGGTTTAAATCGACGGCGCATGATCTCGAGATCAAGGATAAGTGTTGGGGTTTGATTGGACGGAGAGGGAAGAGTAATAGAAGGCGATATAATTCGGCTGATTTTAAATATGATCTTGCTAGTTATTCGCTCAATTTCGAGGATGAAATCAACCGAGAAGATGATGCGTTGCCGCTGCGGAATTTCGCCTCCAGGTTGCCGGTGACCCCTGAGAGGTTGCCGGCGGTGAGTAGGCGGGCAAGGGATGATGAGCTCAATGCGTGGTTATGAATTATAATTGTAATTAATTAGAGATCTCTTCAAGCTTTATAATCTTAACCGGAATCGAACGCTTTTTGAATGTGCACAAATCCATTAGATGATTTTGGGTATTTTCTTAACTTCTCGGAATATCGACATTGTTGCTGAATTTCAAGCTCCCAGAGGAATAGATTTAACTTTACTCATTCTCTGCAAATTCAAGAATCAAATTCGATACTAATTAAATTGAAGGTGTATGCAAAGTGACATTAAGCGTCTTTTTTTTAATAATACATAAATTAAATTATTATCATTTATTAAATTTTTTTAAATTAATTACATATTATATTACTCCTGAATTTTTTAAAAATATTATATTAATCAATTATATTTATTTAAAATATAAAAAATACATCATATACTATTGAAAATATTAATTTAACTTTTTAAAACTTGTTAAAAATAACAAATTACCCTTTTATTATTATTTGATACATGTTTTCCACACGTTTTTTTTGTAAACTGAAAAAAATTCAGGAAATCTAATATTTTTAATAAATTTAGGAAGAAAATATAATAAATAGTGATAATTTAAGGGAAAATTTATATATTAATATTTTTTTAATATTATATTAATTCAATTTATAAATTATAGTTTAAGGAAGAGACTCTAAGGGTTAAATTAGTATAGTAAAAAAATAAAAAGTATTAAGAGAATTTATAGTTTATAGAAACATAAGTAGTAGTATTAAAAGAATTTAGTTAGTGGTTGAATATTTATAGGTTATGAATGATTTTGAAATAAAGATAACGGTAGCTCAAGTAAACTTATGAAAGAATAATGAGGAGAAGGGATAAGATTGCAATGAGAATAGGTGAATTTGTACCAATGATATGGGCCAGGTAGGCCCAATTGCCGAAGGAAGAAGATAAGAGCATATGGTGGTAGGAAAGGAATAAGGCACAAGTTTTATGCGCGCTATTATCTCTTCTAAGAAAAATATTAGATTAATTTCATAATAAGTTGCTATGAATTTATATATTCTCTTATTTTGTTAACAAGTATTTCATAAATCCAATTTAAACCGATAAGTGCTGAATTATTAGAATTTATTTGAAAAAGGAAAATGTATCGAGAAACGACTGAACTGATTTGTTAAGCGTGACAAACCAATCTGAAAGATAGACAAAAATTAATCCGTGACATATAGGAAATTAGTACTTTGATACTTATATCAAAAATTTAGGAAAAAAATATAATGAAAAAATAATAATATTTGCAATATCTTGTTTCTGAAATATTTATTTGTATATATACTCGGTAGATGATTAAAGCCTATAAAACTAAATTACTCAAGTATTGAATCTTCTGTATCTACAGTTTAGACGTCTGATGTAACAATTTATAAAATATGATCCAAATGATGACATACGAAATGGCATGAATAGATCGAATATCAAGTCCGATCAAATCGTTATGACACATGTTAATATAAGTAGTTGATGAATTGATAGATAGCTGTTGAGGTTGAACCTAATTTAAACTAATTTAAATTTTTATACAAATGAAATTAATTTGGTATGATTGAGTTACAATTAGTTGCATCCACGAAGGAATATGCTAGCTGGCTTATTAGAATAAAATTAACTAGTAAACTAGATAATATTATTATTAATGATTTAATTATTTTCTTAATCTGCAGATGGAGAAAGAAATTAAAAATAGGTGAGGATCGGCTTTGGCGTTTGCCTTTTGGCAGTGGTAGTTGCATTGCATGAGCACAATGCGACAAAATTCGTATAATATAATAATTAATAACTTCTGCTAAAAGACAAAACAGGTGTTTTGTTTTTCAAACTGTCAATGAGTAGGCGACACATAATCCATAGCTAAACTTATTACCGGCCGGCCGGCGAACACATCCTAATTTAAAATAAAAAAGGACACCTGACGAGCACCCAACTAACTAATGATCAACTAACCGAGCTGTCAATCACAGCTTCAAAACCATAGACATGGCTCCAAACAATTGGATCTTTGAAACTCTAACGCAAGGATAACACTGCCACACTAACTCTTCCTTCACAGAAAAATAATCAAACTCCAGCTTTTTCTGTCATTTTTCGAGATGAACTAGAATTATAAGAGACCTATACGTAGTATAAATACGTTGTTTGATCTTAATTATTAAGGATAGTAACTATCAACTCTGATTTTCTTGCAAAATGGCACTAATGGAAGCTGAAACAAAGGTGGAGGACATCGAAGGTTATGAAGAGGAAGAGATGTACTCTGGTTATTGCTGCTTTAATGGAGTCTGGTGGAGAAGAAAGAAGGAGGAGTATTTATTGAGTAAAGAAGATGAAAATGGAGATGGTTGGGTTACAGAGAAATTGAAGAAAATGAAAGAGATATCAGAGGTTTTAGAAGGACCAAAGTGGAAGAATTTTACTCGTAGGTTTAATAATAATAATAAGAACAGAAAAATGAAGTTTCAGTATGATTTTCAAAGTTATCAACTTAATTTTGATGATGGAATCGATAAGGAAATTGATTTGGTTTTTCCTAATTTTTCAGATAGGTTAGCAACTCCAGCTGCGATGTAAATTTTAATTGTTTTTTTTGGGTTTATCTTTTAAAAAAATATATTCATAATTTTGCTGATTCTTTATTTCTTTTGCCATGTATATTATCATTTTTACGCAATGTAACTCCATGGTAAGAGTATTTTGTCTAATAAAACTATTTACTTATTTAATTATCTGAATTCACGTCATAAAATTCTATATAGTAGAATCTTCGTTCACAAGAAACATTTTGTACAGCCCTATAATCACCAATACATATGCGAAAAATAGTTATTTTTCATGTATGATAAAATCTTATTAGTTTGATCAGCGAATTTATTTACAGATTTCATCTACATAAAAGAATTTTACAAAATAGATACATTTTATGGATGTATTAGCTGAATCAATGATAAATTATCATGTAAAAAAAAGTATAATTTTAATAAGTTTTAGGTATGCATTTATTTATTATTGTATCAATGATAATGAAAAAAATATTGTTGAAAATAAGTTGCATGTTTATAAAACAAAATTACTTGTCTTATATCTTTGATTTATAAATAAATAAATATATATAAAAATATTGTTGCCAATCATGGTGCTTCCTTGGACTTCTTACAACCTTGATGAGCTATTGATTTGGACAGATATTATTTGGACAGACTGTTCCTTCACTGTAAATTCTAATCATGTTAGATTCATAATTCATCACCATTATTGTTGCTAATTCAATTGGTTTGGACCTGCTGGCATTTATAATCAATAATTTTCTCTCCTTCATTGAATTTTATGCACCAATCTAATAATAAAACTTGTAAAGTTATTATCATCTGTGATGAACCTATTGGCCTAGGCAACAAAAAAAAAAGTTAATTCAAGAAAATTATGCTATTGTCTATAAAATATTTATATTCCAAAGTCGCTGCAAATTTTAATTCCTACATCCACAGTGCCAAAAAAAAGGGTATAGTATGATCTTATAATGACCATAATTAAGGAAGCATGCAAAGATTATTACACTGTACACCCAATACCCACCTCTCAGCTAATTATTCACATATCGATATAAACAAAAATCATAAAATTCCTAAAATCTAACTCAATTTCAGCAATATAATCTCTAAAAAACTTTTTTAAAATTTTTAATAGCATTAATTAATTGCATCACCACGTACATGCTAATCTATCATCTTCTCTCCTCCTCTATGTTAGCCTTTTATCGATAACCAAAACACCTTTTCTCTGCGTATACTTCTTTACTCGTAACTTTTCATGAACCGAATATAGGCAATAAAAATTCTCGAGTAAGATCGATGCTCTAATTTTCTTTTCTTTCGTCTACATAAATCGATCGCCGGCGCCGCTGCTATCGCCTGCATTGCTTCTTTTCAAATTAAGGTCGGTAAAAAGCTCTTGAAAAAAGATTAGAAATTGTGATTTAATTTGTTAAAAAGGAGGATACCTTTTTCTTTTGCTTTTCAATACTGTAGAAGTAGAAGGGTTGCTGTGCCAATTTCTCTTCCTCTGATTTATGAACCAATTATTAATCTGCTTTAATTGCAAACCTGTTTCTTGTACCAATCTTGTCTTATCTTCCTCCTGCAAATGTCATAAATATGAAATTAATGTAGCTGCAGTGTTGGGAATGTTATCTAATTATACACTACAGTACACTTGCTCGAGAACGGTCACATACACCACGTATGTCTGGATACTGAATATCGAATCATGTTTCAATTCATGAAGAGGATGGAGAACGGTCATATACACCACGTATGTCTGGATACTGGATATCGAATCATGTTTCAATTCATAAAGAGGATGGAAAATTTCAATTAAGTTCAACCACTAATATCTTATCAGAAGCATTTCTCAAAAACTTTGTTTATGTGTTAGTGTGATTCAGCATGTACATATTAAATCATTCTAGTGCTTTTGCATTCCTAAATTTTAAGCACATGTATAGACTTATTCAAATTTTTATTTACAAACTTGGCCAATAATATATATATATTTTCAGATAAATAATGAAAAAATATATTTTTTTTTTCTTTTATAACAACGTGTTATTAGTTCAAGAACTTACAGTAGGATATGGCCACTTGGAATGTGATTGCCACCAAGCTTTCAAGACAGAAGTTGTGTCTCCAGGTAGTTTTCCTGCTCTTCTCTTGCGCAAGATTTCCTCCCTTATGTCAGCAATTTTTTCTTTGTAACCCTACAAAATTAACAAAAGAATTAACTATTAGACTTGTAATTTAATAACGATACGATTAGAAAAAAAAAAAAAAAGTTATTACAACTAAAATCAGTTTAGTCGAAAAATCATAAATTTAACGTTGGAGTGCTGATGTATCAACGAAGCTACTTAATTAGAACGAATAAATTTGTTTAATTTACCTGCTTCAATTCATGTTTCAACTCTTGCCTGACCCTTTCCATGAGAGACCTCTCACTCTCTGTCGGGATAAGGGGACCAAATCCAAGGGCATCTGAGCCGTCCATACTTGGATCAAACAAATTGGCATCACTATCTACTTGATCATCATCATCATCCGACATTGTTGCACCTGTACCTTCGCCTGGAGAAACTCCTGTCCACCCAAATTATCAAGAATTTTAGTTCCAAAGCACAATCGGTCTATATTCACTTTGAAAGATTAATACTTGTTTTTGTAGGTTGAAGCAAATTACTGTAATTCGTCCCAGTTTGTGCAACATTTTTCAAAAATTCCACGAATATGTACCATATCTCTCTATATATATAAGCATGAAATCACCTGTTAAGCTTTGAAGAGATTGCTCTATCTCCCAGCAGGCCATTACTGCTTCCATGGCATGGACTCGGACATGCTGTTGCAGTTGTTCTTTAAAGGAGCAAAGCAACAGAAAATAATGTGTCTACAGTGCCAAGAGAGGAAAGGATCAGAACCTTAATTAATTTTCTCCAACAATTTGAAAAATAACTTCAGCAATGGCAGTCTACAGAGTCATCAATTAATTGTAATTTTGCTATTTACATACATCGCAAAATTGTATAAAATCATGCTTTTGTATCCTTGAACAAGGATTTTATTATTTAGACTGTCTCTATAGATTCATTCATAAATCAAATCGATCTTAAATTCTCATCTAAAAGAACTGGTTTTAACTTAATAAACATGCAATTACATGTGGATTTGCTAACTACATTTCGCAACTAAATGATCATGCATGATGGAATTATTAGGTGTTTAGCTGGTTGATCAAACGACATAACCAAGCACGTTCTGCTTAATTACAAGGGAGATTAACCAGAAATTGATGTGGCAGTTAGCACTCATGAAAAGTGGAGAAAGTCTCAAGTTCAATTCATTCTAATGACATTTATAGTTATAATAGACATTATACTTCTCTTGTATATATATATATAAATATGGGGAAAAGGTCCCGCTAAAAAGAACGGCAAAAAAGATCAGTAGGACAGCATATCTTGCTCCCATCTCTGGAAAGGTTTTGGTGCAGACATGAAATGTGGATTATTGATCACACATGATTCTAGCAGCCTTAACACTAAAAGGAAAAGCATGAATTTCTCCATCAGCAACAGCAATGGACACGTAACCAATCTCTCACTAGAACCTATAGGCCTACACTATAAGAAAATTGCCAAAAAATTTTCCAAGAGTAACAGTTTATATAGTTTTGCTCGCAAAACATCTGCAAGGATATTTTATTTAGCTGAAAGATCTCTTTTCTGTCATTCAAAGCTTTGTAAAATTGGTGGAAGATGCTTGAATGATTAATGACATGAGAACAATTCTTAAATTCTTTAATTATACTTATGCTTTAAGCTCGATAAAAGGGAAACTTTCTACAATTTAGAATGATTTTTCTTCTCTAGATTCGTTCCATTGAATAACATGATAATAAACTAGCAAGGTTATGGAAAATAACTAATTTGTAGAAGATATTAATCCTTTAATATTCATAGATGTAATCTAGGGAAGTAAAGTACTATCATATTCAAGCTTTTACTAATTCACTATAATAATATATATATATATATATATATATTCAGTTCGAACTGAAAACAGAGAATTGCTGAGGAACTACGTTGTTAGCCCATCTTAAAATGGACACGTAGCAATTAACTTGCAAATTTCAGGTTCTTTCAGTTCTGTCTTTAAAATAATTCCACCATAAAAATCAACTCAACAACCTAATCCCTTGTTTATTCAATTAAGAATTAAACTCTACTTAATGAGATTAATTCCCTCATTTGAATCATTAGCAAACCAGAACAGACACTGGTAATTAATAATTGATGTTAGAATTTGAGGTAGTTTCCTTAAAACTTGGACATCTCCATTCCCGAGTAGGTATTTATATCTTTTTTCTTTTCTCCAAAGAAAGAAGCTGAATTCATTAAAATTGATTCCAGATGACAGTTTTTAGGACAAAAATTGCTTGCGAAGATGCTGAAATTTAAGAATTTGTCATGAATAGGACAACACACTTTAAAACATAGGCATAGATCCGCTAAAAAGAGCTTGCATCTTTAATTTTTCCAAATTCCACTGTCGGTGCATTCACCTTCACTCATTTTCCAGACAGCAGGAAGCTCAAAGTCAATAATAATGCCCAGTCTCACTATTCTAAATAGGAAAACAAAACCCCAGCTTTGACAACCCAATTTTAGATTTTCAAATGAATCAAATCCGCAGAAACTGAAAACCCATGATTTCAATTTGAAAAAAGATTCTAAATTTACATACTTTTTGGATGGTATTGATTAATAAGAATGGAGTTTTAAGCTTTTAAATTGGAAAATAAAAAACAGAGCAATTAATTAATAACATACCATGAACTGGTCAAGCTCCTTATCGTCACTAACCATGCCTTGACCTCCTCCGCCGATGGCTGAGTATTTATTAACAACCTGCTGTGACTGTGCAAGCTGCCCATCGATCCTCGGCAACTGATCCACCGGCGTGGCGATCCTCAAACAAGCAACATGAGCCGACAACAACTGATCATACAAAGGATGCGAAAGTATCTCCGCTTTGCATCTCGCATTCTGCCAGTTCATCACTCCGTCGCCGCCGCCGCCGGCACTTCCACCGCCGCTTTCCACAACACCACCTTCGCTCTTGTTGTTCAAGTTCTCTCTAGTCGTATTAGTATTGGTTTTCAAATCAGTTGAGTCGTGAGAGAGACCCCCGGCGCCGATGATGGAGTCAGCTGCCGCCGTGACATCATCGATGCCGTCGCTGTGGTTGCGGTTGAGGAAAGAGGAAGAGCGGGAAAGCCATTGATGAGAAGCAGTGGAATCGGAGTTGTTGGTGGTGGAAGCAGTGTGGAGATTTAAGAAATTAGTATCGGAGAAGTGAGAGTGAGGCGGCGGTTGCGGTTGTTGGGAGCGAAGGAGGGCGGAGTTAAGCCAATTGGGTGCAGTAGTAGTTTCCGGTAAATTCTGTTGTTGTTGGGTTTGATGTTGGTCAGTGAAATGGTGAAGAGGAAGTTCTTGAGATAGATTATGGTGGTGAAACGCCATGTCTGTGTATCTGAGAAAGAAATGAATAATAATAATAATAAAAAAAAAAGATTTCTATAAAAACATGGAAATATCGAGAGATAGAGAGGAAGAAAAACAACAGTTTTTTTCTTTTTTGGCTTTTTACAGTGAAATTATGGAGTATAGAGAGTCAAAGAAACACAGAGATTGATGATGGTGATGATGATGATTATACATATATATATATGGGTTACCATAAACGTACGAAGATATGAAGAGGGGAGAGAAAGTAGAGACCTTTTATTTGAGGTTTGATGAAGGTTTTAAGTATAGTATGATAGAGATAGAATTAGAGAGAAAGGAGAGAGTTTGGATATGGAGGAACAGTGGTTTTGAGTGAGTGGTTTTCAGGTGAAGAAAACTGCTTCTTATACTTCTGTAGATATTTTGGGCTTTTACATATAATCATACGTGGAGCTCTCATGTATTAACCCTTTAATCACGCACTTAATTTTATGTTCAGAAATTCTTTCCACTTCCATATTTTTTCTATATATTTTTTTATTGAATTAATAGTATATTTAAAACATAATAATTAATTATATAATATCGCGTATCATCTTTAAAATGCCATTTATTATTCATTTTAGTAGTAAAATATGCTAATTTCATAAGTCAAAAAAAAAGCAAAATCTTTCTATTTTAAATAATTTAAGGATAAAAATCAATTAAAAATAATAACAGGATTCTATTAAGAATAAGGCAAAAAAAAAACCGTTATATATCCTTTTTATTTTATTATTTTTATATAATATTTATTTAATTATAGATTTCATATTTTTTTAGTCAATTACATTTCACTTCAATAAATGCGAGTTTGTAAACAACCCCTTCTTTTGAATAAAATTATAAAATATAATTTGAGGATTATTTTGGATTTTATAGGGACCGATTCATTCACTTCTAATTAAATAATTACTAGTAATACTTTTGTCGAGATTATTAGAAATATTGGGCATGTTATTGACTCCTAAAATTAAAAGTTTGACAAAGTCTTAAAAAGATAATCCATTTGACGAATATTAAATTGCATTGATTAAATAAATTATAAATCAACAATGCATTATTAGTCTACTCTGTCTGTGTGATAATTTTTTTTAATGTTAATACTTAATTATTAATATCACCCTTTTTTTTTCTACTAACCATGCCCCATTTGTCAAAACTAAGATAAATTGACAAGAAATATATGATTACGTGGTTTGATTAGCAAAAAAAAAAAAAATATTATTTTCTACTTTTTTTTATCTGTCATTTTTTAATAAAATTTAAATTTTATTTATTTATTATTTTAAAATTTTCAAAATAATTTAATTTATTTTTTTAATTTATTTTTATTTTTTAATAAAATAATAATCAATCATATTTAATAATTTAGTTTTAATCACATAATTTAATATTAAATTTAAATTTATTTATTATTTATTAAATTTAATTAAAATAATAAAAATAACTAATAAAAAAACGGAGAGAGTAATTAACAAAGTAATAAATGTTTTTAAATTACTACTACTAATTCATTAATTAAATGCCATCATTGCTTTGCCAGCATATGGATATGAGAATCCCAAAATCGGATGCTAATCATTCCCACAATATGGTTGATAACTACAGAAAATACATTTTTAAATGTCCAGTTAATCTGGCCCAATAACATCTGAGACGTTCCAAAGTTCATTAACAAAAAGGCAAAGCGTGAGCTGGAAGATAACACAGGAAAGCGTGATGTCCGATCGGACTGATGGAACAATCCGTCTTATCAGCCCACTGACATAAGTCAGCGCTTATAATCTTCATCTACTTCCTGCCACATCGCCGCTCACCCACTCTGATTGCTAGTTATCGTCCTCTAAGGTATTCAGGTACCTTTCCAAATATCGCCCCTAATGTATTTAAGTACCTCTCCAAACAACTACTATAAAATAGCCTAAAGTTTGATGGCACCAGGTATTGAATTTCTTAGACTTTCTCGCTCTTTAAGCACTCGCTCTCTAAAGATACTAACTTAAATTTAGGAGTGCTAACGCCCGAATCCGATCGGACACTCCCTTTTGCAAGTCTAGCCATTCGACCGACCTTTCAACTGCCAGTTCTCCTCTTATAGATATTCGGTATCCAATTATTTACTTCAGCTTTCACTCATTCTTTCACAAATAAACTACTTTGGGATTTATCAATTATTATTATTATTATTAATCATTTTTTTTCTTTTTCCTCAAAACTCTATTAATTTATTTTTAAAAAAGAAAAGAAAAAAGATGTGACTGTGCGCACTCTAAAAAGTTTTGTATATTTGCGTGGACCTTTTTACAGTTTGATTGAGAATTATTATTTTGATCGGACGGCTTATAGTAAATCTGTTGTAATTTTTATTTATTTATTTTTTCTCCAATGTTATTTCTCGAATTCAACAATGTTGATGAGAGTTTTTGAAGCGCGTGGATGCACGTAGTCTTCTCAAGTCGAGCCAGGTGTTATCAGTAGGTGGGTGGGAAATAATCCAGGTTGCCGTACGAGTGAAAGCAGTAGCTTTGTTTGTATGCAAAATACATATATACTAAGCAATTACATTATTATATACTTTTTATTATATATATATATTACATTATTATTAATATAACTTTGGATAAAGTTGAAACAGCCATCTAAAAGTCATGAGATTGTCCTGTTAATTCTCATCCATTATTCAGCTTTAGTAGCTAATTTATTTAATGTAATTTGACCAAACATTTTATCAAAACTCTCATTAGCCTTATTAGGTATACTTTCTGAATTCATGCACACTTAATTTTTTGGTATATCCATGAAATTTTTTTTTTAAATTTGTTGGAATTTTTTTCTTTCGAATGAACAAAAATTATTGACAATCGTAGAATAAACCAATGAATGTAATAATATTTTTAAATTTTTATATTATAAAATAATACTCCTTTCATCTCATAATTTTAAAAAATTATCACTTTGTAAAATGGGAAATTTTTTTTTTCCCTAATATTAATGAAAAAGGGAAGAAGGAGATAAAAAGAAACAAATTTGTAATATCGACACGTGGCATGAAAATACATAAAGGCAACAAAAACACACGACATGCACACGTAAAATAGTTCTTTACCGCAACGTAAAAAGAAAGGTACGCGATTCTTATAGTCTTGAATTAGGACATCATCCCTTAAACCTTGGAGCGTGCTTTCCACGTCACTATGCTCGGCTGTGACCATCACCGCTCACAAAATCTAAGAATTTTAATTTTTAAAATAAAAAATCTAACAGAAAAAAAACATGTTTATTTAATTTAACCGCCGTGACCGGTAGCCGGTGACGGAGGAAACACGGAGAAACATTGCGAAGGAGAAGACAGAAGAAGGAGGGGACCATGAACTACGTAGATGTTATCTCCGCCACTCGCAGGAAAAACAGCCCCGTGACACGCGTCCCTCCACGGTGGTTTGGACCACAAGTGGTCCCCGCTTTAGAGCACGCTCCACGGATAAGCCTATCGTGTCCGTACACGTGGAGAGATCAGAAGCTGGGACCATTTTAAGAATTTTGACTTCTCTGACAGCCGCCGGCTTAATCAATGAGGACTGTGTCTTTTGTGGTCCCCACCAAATTGCGGGGCCCATACCTTAATATAAAAATGGAAGTTTTTTTGCAATGGGACCCACATGAGAAGGTGGGGTCCATCAGAGCAAGTATATGGTGTGTTACGCGACCTGTGAACTATGATCCGTTGGTCCCCTACCTTTTTTTTTAAGTTAATTTATGGCTTTTAAGAATTATAATAATTCAAGTTTATTATTTTTGCTTCGCAAGTGATAAACGAAGCCCGCCGTCAGGCAAACGGCAGAGACGAGTAAGCAAAGGGGAACTAAATTACGTAATTTCCTTGGAAATGGTCTGATTGGTTCTGTCTTTTTATTGCACTTTCCAGGAAATTTTCATAAAATCCAAATGATCGTTCGTCGCATGTTTTGCTTTTATTTTCACTGTCGATACTTTACTGGTTCTTTATCAGCTAAATTTGTGTTTTTTTTTCAAAATATAATTACTGAGTGTATGTATATTTAATAAAACTATATATAATATGTCAGAGAATTTCCTACAGATGTATTTTATAATGCAAAACACTACTGGGGACTTAATTGGGACACAATCTATTTGTGCTCCCTATGAAAATATTAAAAAAAAAAAATAATAAAAAACATTGGTTAAAATAAGCAATTTATGGGCGACTTGACTCTTGGTGTTTTGAGGTACATGAGAAGGATCTTCCATCAATTTGATCTAACGCAAAAAAAAGGTATATTCCATCCTCCCATCGATCGTTTTCTAGGTAATGACAGTTTTTAAAAGATCTATTATTTTTTATGATAAAAATATAATTAATTTTATCTACGGTCACTTAACTGATAATTTATCATTCAAAAATAATTAATTTTTTTATAACTTAAAAGTCACTTAACTTATCATATTTTTTAATAAAAATTATGATTACTAATTTTCGACGATAATCCTTGCCGGATTGATGACATAATATGTCATGTTATATGTCTAGACACATATGACACGTCTCATATTTGGATCAATTTCAGCTGAGGTCACTGTACTTACGATTTATTATCCAAAAGTAACTAATTTATTTTTCGTGACTTAAATATCACAAAATTTATCAATTTTTTGTAAAAAAAGTCATATTGACATAATATATATGAAGATAGATTTATTACCATATCATCAGTTAATGTATCATATTTGACACGTTAACAATCAAATTATCGTAATAAGCTAATATGTTATATTTGACATGTCAGCAATTCATGTATATCCATAATTGATGACGTTCATAGCTAATATGCCATAACTGATGATGTGATAATAAATAAATCTCTACGTGTATTTGGTCAATATAATTTTTTTGTAAAAATATGATAAGTTCAGTGACATTTAAGTTACGAAAAATAAATCAGTTACTTTTGGTTGATAAGTTGTAAATTCAGTGACCGTAGGTGAAATTAATTCAAATATAGAACATGTCACGTGTGTCTGGATATATGACTTGACGTATTATTTCATCAATCTTATCAATCCGGTAAGGATACTCACTGAAAATCGATGAACATGAATTAGTATTTACATTGATCAAATTTTAGCAGATTGAAAAATAAATAAATCCTTGCCAATTATAAAATTGGAAGATGTAAAATTTAGAATTATTTATTTATTCTCTCAAAAAAAAAAAAGTGCATGTACACGAATATAGTAAAAAGAGTGTAAATGTAAAGGACATTGGGATTGGAGGTTGAATGCGTAGTATCTGTCTCCTTAAGTGCCAATCGTTGTTCCATAGCCACGCGTGTTGATTTACGTTTTCTGCCCTTTTCGCTGTTTTCGCTGTTTCTTTTCAATTCTTATTACTATGTTACCCAAATGTCATTCACGTGCCTACTTCCTGCGATGACTAGGACGTGACCGACACTTGCCTTATAGTAAATACATTTTCCACTTTATTGTTATTTTTTTCTTTGATTCTTAATCTTAAAAAAATTAAATTTATATATATATATATATATATATATATAAGAACTTAATGGAAATTTTAAGAGAGAAGCAATTGCCTCTGTTGCCCCCTAATTAGATTCGTCCTCAGTCCCCACTAGCTAGACTATATCATTATCATCAACACTAGCCTCGCAATAATTCATTTTCCACTTAGAATTTTTTTTATTTTTATACTAGGTCCTATACTAATATCATTATTCAACCTTTTTTTTTAAACAAACTATGGGTACAGTTTGATTTTTAGTTTTAATTAAATTAAAAAATTAAATTTAAAATTTTATAAATTATAAATTAAAATGATCCAAATTTTAATTTCAATTATATTACTAATTAAAATTTTTATTGGATTAAAATCACAGTGTTTTATAATTTTAGTTTATTGGTTAATTAAACTGAACTGATAATAAAAATCTACATATTTTTTTGCTAATAAAACCAAATCAGTTATAAAAATAATTGAAATTTATTAAATAAACTATGGGAATGAAATCATATGGCACTTGCATTTTTCTTTTGTAAAACTTGAGTCCGACCTTTTATTTTTTTTTAAAGAAAATCAAACCACTTAAATTAATAAAATCAGTACTCTTTCCGTTATATTTTAGGTATCAGTAAAATTTAAATTTTATTTATTTATCGTTTAATATAATTTAATTTAGTGAATAATAGAATGCAGTTTCTCCAATAAAATTGTTCACAATATTCGAACCCGCGACGTGGTGAGCAGTAGTATGCCCACAAATTGTACGAAATGAAAATTGGAGAGTTTTGCGTGAAGTAACAAAATTCAAATTAGATATTGGTTATAAGTTTTCTAATACACTCTACTTTTTTAATTTTTTTTAATTATTATTAAAAAAAGTTCCAATTTTCCTAATCATAAAAGAATGGAAACTATGTCGAGAGCCTTAAAAACAACGAAAATGCATCTACAGACTACAAGTTACGAGGAATATACTTAACTTTAGGAGTTCTACTGCAACTTAGAGATTTTAAAATATTAAAATAACATAGTTTAGAAATTAAACAAAATTTATATTACATAACGTTATGTTTAAATAAAATAATTAAATTTATGTTTAAGCATTGGTTGTCTGTTTCGAATAAAAAAACCCTAGTCAAATTAGTAGCAAAGCGTATTAGTGGTATGATAAGAATAATAATAGCAGCAGCGGCCATGAATTTTCGGTAGAAGAAGACCCGCCCAACATTTTTGCAAGATCTTTCGGCTGACATTTGATGTCCATATGTCTATTTAGCATATGTTTATCTACTTATTAATTTTGTACAAAAACACATACACATTCTCCTCAATCCAATATGATTTGTAATTCATATTGTATTTATTATTAATAATTAATTTACAATAATAAAACAAAACCAAAAGAATATGTAAGAATTTTTTAAAAGAAAAAAAATCCAAAATTCTAGTCAAAACAAGGCCTGGCCAGCCGAAAGAAGAAGACCCGCCCAACATTTTTGCAAGATCTTGAGCCCAACATCTGAACTTACCCAGCAGACCCCAATTGCGACTCTTTCCCCCACTCCCAACCGTTGGAAACATGGGAGGTGGAGTCCTCTGGTTCTGTCTTTCCCTTAAATCGCTGAGCTCCATTTTTGATGGAATTTTCGCCAATCCAAGCATAACTTTGTGTTTCTTGCTGGAATTTATATATATTAAAAATGTACATTTTTTAAATAAATAGTATAGATTTTGGGGTAATTAACAAAAAATTATTATCTTTTCAAAATAATTATAATATATAATATTTAAGATTCATGTAATATTTTACGATTAATAATATATAAAAAATCTTTTTTAATTAACCATTTTTTCGATTTTTTTGCGCATCTCTAATGGTAACAATTAGTTTTATTATTATTATTATTATTATTATTATTATTATTATTATTATTAAAACTGTAAATTTTCTAAATAAATAGTATACATTTTGGGATAATTGACAAAAAATTATTATTTTTTCAAAATAATTATAATATATAACATTTAAGGTTCATATAATACTTTATGATTAATAATATATAAACATCTTACAATAAAACTTATAAATTTTTTAATATAAACTAAAAATAGAAATTATATGATTCTAATTTCATGTGTAAAATAAAATTATTAAATATAATTATTAACCATAAATAATTATGTAAATTTTTTATTAATATTATAATATTTAGTAAAATAAATAATCAAAATTAAAAATTTTCAAAAAATTTAATTGAAAAAGACAATTAATATATTATAAAATATTTTTAGCCAATGTTGATGGAGAACTAAACATAACATTAGCGACCGAACGTTCGTCGCTACTGTTTTTGCTAATATAATATTAAGTTTACGGTCAACATTTTCCGTCGCTACAGTTTCACATCAATTAGCGACGGGAAAATATTCTGCTTTCCCGTCGCTAATTCGTAGCAAAAAAGGCACGATCTTTGCCCCAAATTAGCGACTATTTTCTTATCTGTCGCTAATTCGTCGCTAAACATATGAACAATATATTTTCACGACTGAAATTAAAAATAGTCTCTAATCTGTCGCTATATTGAGACTGAATTTATGCCGTCGCTAATTCTCAATTTTTTTGTAGTGCTAATTTATTTTTTTCAATTAAAATTAATTTATTTAAAATTAATTAAATTTGATAATTTTTTTAAAATCATGTAATTTAATATAAAATTTAAATTTAATTAATATTTTTTAATTTTTGATAATAAAAAAACAAAGGGAGTATATTATCCTTTATTTTCAATGCATTTTTTTTGTGTCAGATCTTATTAATAATTAATTCTTACATTTTTTTATCTATCATTTTAAATATTTTTATCGGGATTAAAAAATAATAAATAAATTTAAATTTAGTATTAAGTTGCACGATTAAAATTATATTATTAAATCTGATTGATTCTGATTTTATTTAAAAAAAATTAAAAAATAAATTAAATTATATTAAAAATTTAAAAATAATAAATAAAATATAATTTAAATTTTACACAAACATGATAGTAAATAAAAAACACTTATGGAGGAACAAATAAATTAATTGCTGTGAATTGTGATTGAATTTCGCATAAATCATATTAATTATGTTAAAAGAAATAAAATTGAAATCATTCATTGATGATTTCCTCAAGCGAGTGCGGATATGGTAAGCAGAACTTAATAGTACTCACTAATAATCATCATGAAAAATATCCGAGTACAGTTCCTTAATGGTTAACTGAAGAACACGTGTCATCATTTAAGCCCGTTAAATATAAAGGAAAAGAATCTAGTGTAGCCAGGTGTAGAAGTTTTGGTGGGGGCTGAGTTCATCCGGGCCCACGCGCTTTACACGATCCAACACGACCCTCCACGGTGTCCTAAGCTTTTGCAATTTTATATTAGCAATAATTAAATTTAAGGAATAAAATAAGCATATGTGTATCCAAAAACACGAAAAATCAAAGCAAGTGATGACAATTACATCGGTAGGTTTGATTAAAATAATGGAATTATTATAAATGCAATATCTAAGGAAAGTCTATTGTCTTGGCTGATTAAGAAAAATTAATATATTATTAAGAAAATTTCAATGATTATAAACGAGGACAAATTACTTAGAATATTATAATGATAACTTTTTTTGTCAAGATGTTTTATTATTTTTTATTGCATGATGTACATTAATAAAATAAATTAATTATATTTCAAGGTTTTTTAAATTAATTTTGTGGGTGTTTGCCTTTATAGGTGCCGACCTTGTAATTGAAATTAATTTATTATTATTATTTAAATGGTGATTACAGGAGGGTAATGATAACATCACGCATGATGGTGATGTACATACTAAATACATACAACACGTACTTTAACACTAAGGGCATTCTCCTTGGTGGATGCATTGATCCTTGTAGTCAAAAACTTAAATATTTTATTCCTATAGTCATTTGTTTTGATTTTCTTAATGCCCGTTCAGTACTCAGAATCAACTGGTTTGATTATATGTAAATTCATTTTAAATAAGTATATAAAATAAATATGATAATAGTTTTATTTTACCACAATATTATATAAATTTAACTTGAATGATAACGTTATTTACGATTTTTAAAATATCTGAAAATAAAAAAATTTCGACAAAATTTTTGACAAGAGGAATATATCTTATGGTAAAGTCAGTAAAAAATCTAAAAAGTATATTTAAGAGTAAATTTAATTAAAAGAAATAATTGATACCTGCTTATTTATAGATATAAGAGACTAGTTTTAGCTAGAATTCTTAATTTTCATAGAATTCTCGTTTAACAAGATTTATATTCTAATCAAAAAACTAAGTTGGATTTTCGGAATAAAAATTTCACCTTTTTTAGGTAACTACCAGTATTTATTTAAGTATAACTTAATTTTTAAAACGATACCGTTGAAATATTAGTTCGAATCCTAGCTAACGGGATAATTTGAGAACCGAACTACTTGCAGAATTTCTAATTAAAGAACAAGTAATGCTGGCATTACTAAGGGCTCTAAATGATTTTCTTAATTAATTGCTGACCATCTACACGAACACCACATAACAAGTGAACGGTTTTTGACTGAGATTGGGTGGAGAGGGGAATAGGAGATTACTTCTATAGCAAGTAATTAATTATCTCTACCTTATTATTTTCGACAATTATTTTATGCTTATTTTTAGATTAAGCATATAATAGTAACCTAACATATAAGAAAAAAATACCCCATTTGTTTCAAAATATATGTCGTTTAAGGAAAAAATTTTTATTTTATAATACATGACGTTTTGATATAATCAAGACACATTAATTGATTTTTATCAAATATATCCTTATTTAAGTTGCCTTTATATATAAAAGTGATTTTCAACATATATTAATTACACTGCACAATTAATATAAAGGTAATAAAATCTTTTAGTTATGAAGTAATTACTATTCTTAAATACTGTGTATTCTTCTCTAACGTCAAGTATTTTGAAACGGAGGGAGTATATTTTTTTTTTACAAATATAAGAATGATAAATAATAAAAATTATTTATTTACATGTCAATTTATTATTAATGAAAATATAAACATTTAATCTTTATTACATTATGTTAATTTCTACAATATCTCTATTTGTTATCCACCGTGTCACTTTCAATAACTTTTGGAGTTTTTTACTCTTTAAAGAAATAAATAAATAGGGGAATTCGACCATATACATAAAAATAATCATAAAATATCAGTCTATTAGTAGCTATATATTATTAATCGTCCAAAACTATAGATTCCAAATGCAACTTTTGCATATGGATAAGGATAGCATCTTTCTCGTGCACAATCATTATTTCTCTTGATTGAATTGAATATTATTAGGCATGTAACAAAATTCACCATTTAATTAATTCATAAAATTAGTATAACATAATTTTTTGGAAATTGAAAGTTCAAGGAACGAATATTTATATATAATTAATGAGAATAAAAAGAAGTGAAGTGGGGTATCATTATTTAGGCATGGTGGATAATAATTTCTATGTGGCAAAATATGGGATAAGGTCTTTTTATAGAAGAGTGCTAAGCTACGGCATAGCATAATTTATTTTTTTTAGGAAAATGTCTACTGATTTGTAATCTCAGCATTTTTAGGATTCCAATTTCATCTTAGCATAGTACATTATTAGACAGTTTGACCATTGTGTGAAAATGAAGGTTCTTACACTTCCTTGTAAAATTGAAATGGAATCCAAAAATTTCATTATCTCTTAATTATAGGTTTCGAATTCAAATTTTTATTACATGTGTTGATGTGAATTTAGAATAATCATACCGATAAATTTTAAATATTAAACGAATTAGACCAAAAAAAATATATGTATTTTTTCTAATTCCATCTATAATTTTCAAGAAAAATGGCCTATATAGGCTTAATATTTATATATATATATCCAAAATTCTGATGAAATGAAATAGAAAAAAACTGAGATAATTCATAAGATAAGGAAGAGAGGTGGAAGCTTAGACAAATTGAAATGACATGTTGAGTGTTGGAATTAAAACCGTAGAAAGTTGAAACCACATAATAATTTCATGCATGCTAAGGGGGGCCAAAATCCCCAGCCTAATTAGGCATGCCTTTGTCTCTCCCTTTATCAATAGTCTAAAGAATAGACAAACAGTTGTAGTCACAAACTTTCATTGTGGCAAGTTACCTGTAAAATCATTGCTAATTTTCAATTATCAAGCAACAACAGAATAAATAAATCTTGAAAGAGTATTGGTGCTAGGTTAGACTGGCATTCTAATTCATGATAATGAATCTACTTACATTCAAGACTAAATTTATTTTATTTATGAACCGAATCAGTGATAAAATGACACATAAAAATGTAAATTTCGATTTTTTCGTATAAAATTCTATTATCTACTCAATATGCTGATAAAATAATTACCCAATCTAATCAAAATTTTTTATTATGATTAAACAGATCACTATAGTTTGAAGAGAACAAGTCATTCATTATACTACGTATAGGGCTTTTTTTTTTTTTCTTTTTGGGGGTCACTTTATAGCTAAATTCCCATCTATAATTGTCCTCAAGATAAATTTTCCGACAAGTGCGCCTTGAAAAGTATAGATCAAACAAAGTACAAAATAGAAGTCTTCAACAAGATTTACGCACACACTCAATGTCAAGAGTAAAAAAATAAATAAATTGGTGAATGCATTCATAATTAATTGGAATATATTTGATTGTGAATATTGAAAAAACAACTAAAACCCACTCGAGTAAATGCTTTTCAACATCGAGAAAAAGAGTTATCGAGATTCCATCTATGAACAAAACGTAGTGTAAATCAACAGAAAATGTAATATTGAATAAAAAAATTTAAAAAAATAGTAAATAGCCGATTACCAATCATATGAAATGATTTATTATTAGTTCGATTTATAAATGATCGATACATCTAATTTAAGAAAGGATTCTGTAGGCATGGAAAATGAAACAAGCAGCTGAAAAGCTTATAAGAGTTAATATTGATAATTAATTTTAAAGGATGAGAATTGCGATAAAAATTGTGAAAGAGTTAGTTTGTGGTATGGTATGGGTGGCTGGAAAATGGTAGCCCACTCCCCTCCTTTGGCATTTTCCCACTTTCATTTCATGTTCCTTTTCCCCATCTCACCTTCAAATTAGGCTTTGCTTTCTCCATGGACCACTAAACCACTTCACCCTCAAGCCACTCTTGTCTTGGACCACATTGCCACTTGCCCCTTTTATATCTATTTCACAATGTGATAAGATTTTTTTTTCAAACTTCTCAAATAGTTTATCTTCTTAAATGGTTGAAATTCTGATTTATAAATAAAAGCACGAATCAGATTGAATATAAAACTGTTCATCAAAAGTGAATACATTAATACATGCGAGTTCATTATTGGCCGAAAATTGCCAATTCAAAATTAGTTAAATCATTGAAATTCTGATTTATAAATAAAACCACAAATTAGACTTAGCGCACTATTGAATGAATATTAGCACAAGTAAACAGCTATAGGTTGACGATTGCCTACTCAAAATCAACCAAGTTGTTACAAGTAATGATTCTATAAATAAAAGTACGAACCGGATCGAGTAAAGAAAATGTTTAACAAGGATGAATGCATAGCATATACCATTGAACTATTGGCCAACTTTATCATTATGAGGAATTTCATTGGTGCTTATAGTTTATACAATAAGAGCAATTGCACATCTAGAGGTGACAAATTGACACTTAAAATTGGAAATTGCAGGAGTATAGGGTTTAACTGCAATAGTTATGAAAGTCCTTTTCAACTGGAGAGTACTATAGAATAGCAGTATATTTTAATTTACGTATTACAAATGAATGAGCAGTAGGATCCAAAAAAAGGTAAGTTTAGAAACTGCCCCACAAAGCTAATGTAGGTGACATGATAGATGAGGAAAAGAGCATCAAAGGACTTATAATTTGGTCATGGTATTGTTTTTTTCGCTATCTCATGTTATGTGATGTGATACCCTTTTGCTTGCTTCAAGTAACTGAACTCACGCAGTGGATAAGAGAACATTTCCTGTTTACGTGATGTTGATTGTACAAATTTACATACAATGGGGATATTTAGAGAGAAAGAAGAGAAGGAATCTTGGTTTCAAGAAAAGAAAAGAAATGAGATAGAATCTTAAAAAAGACGGATACAAATTAGAAAGTGAAAGCTCTTTAAGAAGTTTTATGTATAAAATTAGAGTCATGCTACCGTATACCAACCTAATTTATCCTATTATCTTGCGTGGCGTAATAACTACAATTTCAAAGATAAGACATGTTTTTAGCTTATTTAAATTGTTATATTCAATAAAGATCAAATACGGTGCTAGAATTTTAGCTATAATTAATTATATACCAACGTCTGTTGGTCGGAGTGAATTAGCATTTCGTCTCCCTTAAGTATGTCCTGAGTTCGATTTGCAAGCTCAATATATCTATGAAAATTACGGTGTTGGGAGGATTTAGAGACGATCATAGAGTAGGAAATCCCCATCCCTTGTAGGGAACCGTCCCGAATAGGCCGGAAAATTTCCAAAAATTTTTTCCACGAGGATGGGTACGGGAGAAAAATATTTTCCAACTTGGAATTTGCAACGGCAATGGGGATTTTGGTTCCCATCCCAAAATTTCTTTGTCCCCGAAATTTAGTAATTAAATTTAATTATATTTATATAATTTAATTTTAAATTATATTTAATTTTAGTTTTGTCAATTGTTAAAATTTATATTAATTTGATTTATAATTAAATTTATATTAATTTAATTATTAAATGTTATATTTGAATTACAATTAATTGTTAAATATTATATTTTAGTTATAATTATATTTTTTTAAAAATAAAATATTTTAATGCTGGGACGGGGATCTCGGTGCGGACAGGGATGGGAGGAAATTTTTTTCCGAAATACTTTCGGGATGACCCCGCTCCAGCCCCGCCCCCATGCAGGGCAGTAGGTGGGGAGCAATTTTCCGCCCCCACCCTGTCCCGTGATCATCCCTAGGAGGATCGCTCTCAGCAATGAGTCTCTACAGTATCCGGCTAAGATTAATCAGATCAACCGAACTTTGATACTGGACGGATGTAGCATTCCAAAAAAAATTAATTATATGTGTTTTATTTATTGAGTTACTATATTTTCATTATTTTTTTATTTAACCCTTCAAATCTTCTTTTATCTAAACTAAGCTAAGCTCCCCAATTTTCATTTCATTTAAAATTAAAGGGGTAGGAAGAAGATATAAGATGTTTTAGGCTTGATGAGGGTTCTTAATTGGTGGTGGTTGGGGATAGTGGTTGGTGGGATAGGGTCAGCTTTTCCTTCAAATCGCAGTTGGGAGGATTGAAAATTGATGTACTGTGGTGAAAATGAACATCAAGAAGGAATTTGAAAATTTTATATCAAGAAAATTGAGATATCTAAAGACTGATTTTATAGGGAACATTTTGAGATTTTTTTTTTCTAAAAAAAAACTCAAAACCAGTATATGGATAATTTTTAATTAATAAAAATATCACTTACAATAGAAAATACTTGTATTTACAAATCAATTTATAGTGGATTTTGTTTATAAACTCTCTCTCTCTCTCTCTTTACTTCATTTTCCTTTTATTTTCTTAGTCTCGAGAAACAAATCTTGTGGGACTAATGAAGTATAGAAGCCTTAGTTTAAGGTTCAGAGTGGAGAATGAAGAAGACAAGTCTCCAACCCCAATCAAATCAGCAATTGTCCTTGGCATTTATCAAGTTTTTAGATATAATCATCTATTTATTTATTAGAACTGAGATGGCCGATTAACCTTTTGCTTTCACATTTCAATTCTTAAAATTCAATCTAATTAATACCAATCTTGTAAGGAAACTCCAACCCCACCTAATTAAGTGTTACAATTCCAATTTCAAATCCTACTTCTCCTTACCTAATTTCTTTAATGTTCATCACATTCATTCCTTCATCACAAAATCTTAATCCACTCTAATCAATAATCCTTGGTTTTTAATTGCCTAACATGCTTTTATTTAATGTGACTTGTTATTAATAAATATATAGTCTCCAAACTCCGGTCTCTCTCTCTCTATATATATAAAGTCTAATCAATACTCCTTTCATCTCACATATAAAAATAAAGTTCCATTTCTCCATTGCTCTGTCAAACAACAAATATAATTTTTTATTCTTAAATTTTCAATGTGCTTCGAATTAATAAAGAGCAAGTTAGTAAAACTATACAATTCCAACTATGTGAAATATTTATTTATTTATTTATTTTTTAAATAAAATGGAATTAGGCCTATTTTATAAAATGTGGTTCTTTAGGTCAATTTCATCCAATTTCATCTCCAAAGCATAGGGTCCGTTTACTTACAGAAAATAGTTTTTTATTTTATTTTTTTTTTCAAAAAATTGGAGTATTTATTTTACTTAAAAAATTTAGAAAACGCGTTTATTTATCAACAAATGAAAAACTAGAGCATTTATTTGTGTGTGTGTTTATATATATATATATACACACACGTATGTATATATATATACATACATACAGATATTACATGTATATGTATGCGTACATACATACATACATACATACATACATACATACATACATATATTTATATATGTATGTATGTATGTATACATACATATGTATATGTATATGCATATGTATGTGAATATATGCACATACATACACATGTACATGTGTGTGTGTATACACACACATACATATCCATATGTATATATATGTATGTACATACATATATATACATATGTATGTATGCATATAAAAGTACATACAGATACATGTATATGAATATGTATGTGTGTGTATGTGCATATGTATATATGTATATGGATATGTATATGCATAAATACATATTTATATGTACATGTATATGTATGTATATAGATACATACATACATACATGCATGCATGCATGTATTTTTGTATATACATATGTATGTGTATATATTCACATATATATACATTCATATACATATGTATGTATACATATGCATATGTATGTGTATGTATGTATATACATATCCATATGTACGTATGTATGATGTACTACATATACATATACAGACACATGCATATGCTTATGTATGTATGCACATACAAAAATTTACATATACATGTATATGTATGTATTTACATATATATATGTGTGTATTAATATTATTTAAAAAATTTAAAAAATATCTTTTATTAATTTTTTAATTTTTATTTTGTTTTGAAAAATTGAAAAATTCATTTTCTGTTTTTATTTTAGAAAACTGACGAAAATAAATATAATATCTATTTTTTGTGAAAATTTTTTTGAAAATTGAAACAGTTTTCAATAAGTAAACAGACCCATAATTTTTTTATTGGAATTTCGCAGTTTATTGGGCATTGAGTTTCATATGATGGATCTATATCAAGAATTTCACAAATCCAACCCAAGGGCTTCAGTTTAAGACTCCATTTTCTTTTTGACAGATAAACCATGAATGCCTGCATGCCCACAGCGCCGAAGCTACCGTTCTCCAAGGAGCATAAAAATTGATTTTATCTGTCAATTCCTGTGTGGTCTTCGGTGGAAGACCGTAAGCTTTCGGGTCATTGGTATTTTCCATTTTTGATTGTCAGATCAGCAAAAACAACCGATAGTGAAAAATATCACAAATAGACAAGTACATTAGTCTGGACTCAAAAGGGCGTATATATACATTTATATAAAAGAAATCAACACTAAACAGAACAAGAATCACATCAAACATCAAGGGAGCTCTCTCTGTTCTTTTTTTCCTTGAATCCTCCTTTCTCTTCTTTACAGAATGGGTCTGGAATCACTGAACTCCTCACATAAGGTGTTTGTTGAATTGGATTTACAAGTGCATCAAAATCGTTAATGTACAACAATGATATTCATCTGGCAATCCCTTCAGTACAATTATGAAGGGAACCGCCGGCAGAATTGAGAAACAATCCCATCTGTAACAACATCAGAACTTGCTTATGTTAAGCAGCAATTCCCGCAGCTCTAATCGAAAATAAGAATTCAATCAGTGTATGCAAACTGAATAATCAAGCAGTCCCGAGGACACAAATATGAAATGGCGGCCCTCGACAGAATATTGGCTCATCAGCTGAATCAGTTTTTGCACGGGTTCTGAGGATGTCATTTGCGCCTTCGATCACAGCAGCAGCTACTAGAGTGTACTCACCAGGTACAAGAAAATGAAATGAGAAAGAATGTTTCATTTCTTGAAGTGGGGGAACCTCCATAGCAATCCCATTCAGAACACCTATGTCAAATTACAAGAAGCCACATAATACCCATCTCAAGAATTTTCCTATCGAATTAATATGCAAAGCAATTTCTTTCCTTCCTTGTCAGTAAGAAATTGGCATGTACAGGAAAGAGTTAAAATAAATGCAGAAGCAAAAATAGTAATAATCCTTCTATCAGACTGCAATCAGGAAAAAGGCATCGAAAGAAAATCTTACCAGCCCATAAGACAGTGGCCTTGGAACCCTCCACACAATTCTCTCCAGCCACGTCTCTGCATGTAATGCTAAGACTCATCCTAATCATTTCCTTGGTATTATTGCGAACTACAACTTCCATTGGAGTCATCTCATGAGCCATTACTGCACCTTTGTTACCAGATGAATCAACAGGCATATCTGACTCTTGTAGGGAATTGGTTCTAGCAAGCTTAAAGCCAAATGTCAATGGATCAGGTAAAAGTACATCCATAACAGAAGTCTGAAGGGCACCCTGAATTGCATCCTTGATATTCAATTCTCCAGAGCTGTTTCGTCCAGATTGCCATCTAACCTTTATCCTCGAAATAAGGTTCTTAATGGAAGCATTTAATTCAGCCTTGGCATTCTTTTCTGAGAAGCTTGAAATTCTACTACCACTACCCCCATTGGCCTTAAAATCCTTCATGAAAAAAGAACCTTCGAGAATAGGTAATTTAAAATGCTCCAGTGGTATTAATACCCTAGCAGAGTATTCCCTATCAATTCTTGTTGTTGGATAATTGTACTCAGTAGCATCTTGATCAGCAGAAAGGTTATCCTCATGACCATCCAGTTGAACAGAAACACTAATTTCAAACACAACATCAGTTGGATTGGACAATTCCAGTTCCAAAAAACGTAGCCCCCAACTTCCTCTAAAAGGATCAATTTTCACCAATCCTTCCATCTTATTCCTTGAACCAATAGTTTCCTTACTGGGGGTACACTCAACGTGCACTGATTCTGGAAGCTTTTCACCAACATAAGCAGGAATTTCCATTGAAAGCAAACGAGCTTTTACAAAAGATAAACCTTGTAGGACACAAACTTGCAAGGGTACAACCAGGCGTCTACCAGGAGGAACAGCAGATCCTTCTCTTGAAGATTCTCCAGAGTCTGTCAATGGCCCTGAGAACCAAAATGAATACTGTTGGCAACAATTTAATAGCGCACAGTGATAAGATTTAGGGAAGTTCAACATAAGCCTATCTAGGAACATGAAGGGGCAAAGAGGTTAAGAAGGGAGTCGCTTAAGTTGATCAGAAGGCATTCAGCATTAACTGAGCTACAAACAACAAGCATCTATTAGGTGTAGTTCCCAGATAGCATGGGATTCTATGTGGGGTAGACATTAAGAGAACCAAACTCCAAACTGACCTCAACAACTGACTGCTAGACTATGTAGAAGTCAACCTATAGAATTCCAGGTGTACAGAACTAATGCAGATTCCCATTTATTTTATTTGTAAAAACGTTTAATTTGAATCCTCTAGAAACAACCAAAGAAGAACAGAGAAACTTAGAATCTAATTGTTAGTTTAACCAAAGATATTCTTTTGACCTAATACAACGAAAGGATATTCTGGCAGATAGTCCAGGAGTTTACACAAACAGTCAGATTCTTGCAATACCCACTAGGATTTCAAGTTTTATCATAGCAAAGTATAAGTCCATTTTACAGTGAGTTTGAAATTGCTTTTTCACAAGAAAAAGCCCCTTTCAGATCTTGTTGCAAGAAGTAGTTTGAAATTGAGCTGTTATGGAGTTCTTATGGCCACAAAGTCTAATCTACTTTAAGAGCTTTATTATTATTAATAATTTTTTTTATTTCAGTTTAATGAACATAAAATATCCTTAAAACAAATGTGAGAGATTAAGGCATGCAAAGATATGAGAAATACCAGCATAGTGAACCAGCAACGTGGGACTGCAACCATCCTTTAACTGTCTCCCCATACTTCCAGATGCAAGCTTACCACCAGCAATATCAGTTTCTACTAATCCAAGCTGCCAGGCCTTCAATTTAACAGGTAGAATTACTTCTGCACCAGGCTTCAAAGGGAGGGCGGAGTTCAAGGTTTCATATGGTATTGAGACAACTGAATCTTGGTTTTTTCCAGACAGTGAGATATGTGCTTGTTCAACTGGAACAGTGCCCGCATTAGCCAGACTAATCCATACATCACGTATTTCCCCTTCATATAAAGCTATTGCACCATCACCATCCACAACATGGGAAACCAGTAATGGAAGTGGAGGTACTACAGAAATATTTGGCACAGATATGTTTCTCAGTTTTGGCGAACTACAACATCTGAAAGGGTCAGAAATCACAAGCCCTTGTGCCGCACCAAGAAGCAGATTATCAACATCTTTGAAAAGATGTTCAGTAATAACACCAAAACAGTGAACTATACAACCAGGAATTGTCACTGATCCCACTGAAGTAGGAATTCCAGATAAGGTGATCACCTTTGATGAATTAGGTGGAAGATTTACACTAACAGGAAAAGCATCAAAATTTGATGGATGCACTGATAGGTATATACTGTCAACCCTTAAATCAAAGCCACAAGGGTTTGCCAATTCCAACATAACCTGGACTGGTTCTCCAACAATCCATATCAACTCCTGCTTGCTGCTGTCACTTGACTCCCCTTTGTTGAATGGTGTATATATAAAGGGCCCAGATGGAGCAGATCCAGCCCACCAATCTACTCTTGCTGCATTGCGTTTTACGATGTCCATTTGAGAGGGATGGAAAGGAAAAGAATATAACCTGAAATAATCAAACAGATAATACAAAAATGGATCACTGACATGGAAAACCATACTGATGAGAATGAGACCCAAATGTCTCTGCAACATGACAGGACCTTCAATAAATAATTTATAATGTTTGAACATCCAGACATGACTAGATAAAGTTATAGAAAGATCTAGACTGCTTTGGAACCACTTGATATTTTAGTTACATGAGATTCAATATGCAAAAGTAAATACCTCACAAAAGGTAAGGCAGGATCAGCACAGCGAGTTCCTAAAGGCAACCTCTCAGCTGAATTATTAAGTGCACTAGCAAGGCCATTCTGTCCAGCAGGAGTGATAAGAGGATAATACGATCTTAACAGTCGTGCAGCAGCACTCCATGCAGCAAGAGGATCTCCAGCACGAACTGCAGACATCAGTATCTCCCTGAGCACAACCATCTGCAGTGTGCTCCATTGAGATTCAAACAATGAAACTACAGAATGATGTTGCTTTCTTCCACTATCAACATGGCTCAATCCAATCCCCTTCAGTGAGAAAGAAAGTTAGGAAAAAGTAAAATCTTACAGACAACGAAAACTGCACTGGAAATCACTATATGCAGAGAAAATCTCAAGGATCTTAAAATTGTAATTGGAAAAGATAAAAAGAAAAAATCTGTGAGGAGCAACTTGACAGCAATGTTTACACATTAGTTCTCATATGCATGTGCGGAGAAAAAGCTAACATTGCAACAAAGGCATTGTATACATAAGAAAAAATTTTGCAGAATTATCATGAAGAGAGTAAATTATCAAGAAGATGGACAGGTAATGACCGCAGCTAAGAGCTAAAAGCAAAATTAGTTCTAAATAATTAACACAAGGACGTATACATCCAAGAAACCTGAGCCAATTGAAGCAACAGTTCAAATAAGAATTAGCACCCTCTTCTATTTTCCCTATCCCATATTCGTACACTTACATTGAAGGGATGATTATTGGAGAATGATGCTTGACTCTGAACACGATATGCTTTTGTGGTCATTGCCAAAACTTGCATGGCACTGATTGCAGCCAATCTATTATCTTGCTGCACATACAACTGGGCCACCATCCTGGAAAAAAAGGCTGCTTTCCTCTGATAACCAAGCAATCCAAATAAGCGAGCTACTTCAACATATAATATCAGCCTGTCACTTGCATCAATCAAAGCTCTTGCTCCGTCTGCAGCACTGGTAAGCAGCTCCACCACATCCTTTGTGATTCCTTTTCTGGAAAAACAATCACCATCAACCAATATCCTTCCAAGAAGACAAAAGAAGATAACCTTTTTGACATCACCTAGCAAACTTTAAATTTTGCAACAATATGCATATGAAGATCTCCTGATCCAGTCAACAATTTGGAAGGCATGGATGAACAATGGCCAGATCAGTTGATCTCAAAAACCGAAACAATGTATCAACATAGATCCTATTTTATTCTAAGCTATCAAAGAAATGAAAGTGAAAAAATTAATGGACTCAAAGATTACCTGATTCAAGTTATTTCCTACAAATTTTTATCTTCCAGTCATTTATGAAATGATCATCAGTACAAATTCAACGCAGATAAATACAAGAGTTACATGCAGCCAGGAAAATATATTGTTAAAAGAAAAGATAATAAGTAATAGCAAATCAAAAGCAAATTTTAATCTTTCTCTTGGTGTAGTAACACAGTTCTAATTATTGCAAGCTATAATTCATTTCTTCAATATGTTCCACTTTATCAATCTCCAAATCATTCATGAGGCAGCAATCTATTTTTCAAGCTACAATTAACATATTGAAATCTATAGCATCAGGAGTTGTACAATTTACACACGTACAGAAGCAACATCCATGCAACTATACTTTGTTTGAAATAAATTATGAGGGCAAATGCTGCCTGGATGTGGCTACATTCTTTTTCTGTCATAACATTGGTCGACGAATGACGATAATAGTAATGAAACAATAGAACAAATATAAATTACCTGCAAAGAAATCTTGCCAATTTCAGTGTAGCTTCAAGTTCAAAGCTTAAAGGTGAAACTCTGCATAAAATTATTGGAAAAATTTGCAATCAATATGGTGAATGCAGAAAGGAAATTAAAACCCTAAAGGGGGTACAGGCAATTAATCATTAGATCATGTTTAAGTTGTTTGAGTAGAATGTATTCAGAAGCGTGTTTCCTATTATGATTAGAATAGCGGAATGGAGTAAATCAATAAAAAACTAACAACTTTGTAGGAAGCACAAACAAATTAAACCAATTATTTTGAACATATTGCTATGTATTTAGTAAGAGAGATATATAAAATTCCAAAGAAGCCCCAAATCTCTACATGTATTTTTGCTAACTATCCAAGCAAATCCTGCTATTAGCTTTCTCGTTGTCCAAATGTTCTCACTGCTAAGACAAGACTTCCAAGACTTGACAAATGATATTTTTTTGTAGCAAACTGGCTTTAACCTTACCAAAGATATCCTATCACATTTGATAAGGAGAGAGAGAGACCATGAAAAACAGCAAATTAAAGTTGAGAATGCAGCCTATCTGCTGACGAATTGAAATGGCCAATCAAACAAGAAGGCCAGCATAATTGTGCAAAAGCTGATGCAACTAGAAACATCTGTGTGCTTGTATTGGTCAATATGATTAAAAGACAGAAGAACGTATAGAAGAAGATTGCCATTCCAGAAAATATTCATAACTAAAATGATAGAAAACAAAAATTACCTTTGAGCATTATCTGGTGCAAATGATTTTTTGTAATGTGCTATTGCGCTATTGTACCGATACTTTACCTCATCATCAAAAACTACATCCTTTTGGCCCGTTTGGTCTATCTGATAGCAAGAGAAATGATACAACAAGTAATTGAATAATTTTATGGTGATTGACGTAAAAATTAAATGACACTGTTGAAAAATACACATTAAAATTCTATGCAAATATCCCACATATCTTAAATGATAAGATTCTCACCAACGAAAGACATTTGCTGTCATAAATTGGTCCTGTTATATTCAGGATAACTATGGAAATCATACAATACACAACTCAAAACAGAATTCACAGGATCAGACTCAACTAATGCTGATAATATTATTGCCATGGTATGTCGAGCCACATTCTGTATGAATCTATACATGGTTGCAATACAAGTTTCTCAAGCCTTAACACAAGTAAAGGGAAAAAAGAGGCAAAAGTTTACATAATTCAGTATTATAGCTCAAAATGTACGCATACCAGCAAAGCACAAACGCTACCCTCCAAAGCCCCAGCATACCAGAAGAAATCAGCAGTCAGTCTAGCTAGTTCCAAAGCAGTGGAATAGTGATTATTGGCATCAACAGGTGATCCTGCCAACAAACAGTAATCCCCTATTGTCTTCTGTGCACGGGCGAGTCTTCTTTTCTTGGCTTTGATCACCTGCAGTGTTTACCAAAATAAAAATTACTAAAGCTGCATTGTATTCTAAAACAAAGTGAAAGGTTTCAAGCTAAGAAATTGTAGATTAAAAATCCTTAGGACACCTAGACATAAACCTCCTCTGAGCTTAAACTGGCTTGAGAATCTAATGGAGTCTTAAGAATAGTTCCAGCAGATTCTGCCCGTAGAACCCACTTTTCGAATTCCATCAACAACGAGGCAGCTATATCTTGCATCATCGTCTGCAAGTGGATCTCCAGCGTTTGCTGATCCGCTGGAGGAAACAATTTCAGATTCTCCCCTTTATTACCACCATCATCCAGCTGGCACATAAATGAAACGTAAAAATTCAGAAAAATCGAAGCATCAACTCGTGAACCAATGTTCCAAAGGAAAATAAATGAATTCTAGATTCAGAACAAAGTCTTTTTCAGCAATTTCATCAAAACGAGAGAAAACCCAAATGCAGACCTGAGAATCACAGGGGCAGAAAGCGAAACACCGAGTGACAAGCGCATAAGCGTAACTCTTACAAGCAGCGTTAAATTGATCAACGACAGAATCCAGATCCGGCGAGGAAGGGCAGTGACAAACGCCGATGACAGCGAGGATCTTACGATTGGACTGAAAATCCTCCCAGGGACTGGGAGGAGATCCACCGAGTATAAACTTGAAGCGGAGAGAGCCAGTGTCCCATGGCTGATGAGAGAAGGGGGATTTCTGGTGCTCGGTGTAGAAGGAGCTGATGGCAGAGAGAGGAATAGTGTGTTGGTGCAGGAACATAGAGTAATAGTCTCGCAGAATGTTGGGAGGGACCAATCCGATAGGGAGGACTGCGATTCGGATCATGCAGGAGGTTTCGATGCTAACGTCTGGCTCCATTTTTGACATCTAACAGCAGAGAGGAGAGGAAATTGCAGAGTTCAGTAAGGGAAATGTAGTGTTATTAGATCCAAAGCATGAAAGAGAAGCAGATGTGGAGATTCTGAGGGAGAGATGGGGATCCTGTTTGGTTATGGCCAGTTTGCATCGGTTGGTGGCGAGAAAATCAGAAATGCAGCTTTGGGATAAATTAAGCGTGTTTGGTTTTCTCCTGTAGAGCAGTCCACCCGGTCAGTAGTTACCGCCGTTTAAATTTTTTTACTACTAAAGTTTTATATCTGAATTAGAATGAAGGTTAAATTTGGCTCCTTAAGTTTTGTAAAATGTGCAATATAGATTTTAAATTTTTTTGGTCCAATGTTGAATCTGGTATTTTGAAATTGATGCAATATGAATTCTAGACAAACGAAATCATTAGATTGATCAAATTTCATAAATTGACCAATGACATGGTAGGTATCACAACACGTGACATGATAGGTGATGACATATAGACGATGATGTGGTAGGAAGAGAACATGTCAATTGACATGTATCCGTCCATGTGCTCCTCACATGATTTATAAAAAAAAAAAAAGAGAAAAAATTATAAACTCCATCTCTTTCACAATGATCATCGACTCCCATGTGCCATTAGGCTTTCAATTCTCACACCGACACCTAAACCTGGTCAAATTAACCCATTTCTTGCACATAAAGCACCGAATTGGCTACTTGACCGTTGCCATCACCTTTGACGATGAATGTCGTACCTTCGACAAGACAATAGTAGCTAAAGGTGGCACATAATTGATCGCTGTTGAAATGGACGACAAAGATGGAATTGATAAAGAAGCTTTACGGAGGTTTTTTGTTGTTGTCGTTCCTCGAGGCAAAAATCTCCATAGCATTTCGAGCAGAGATTCATCGTGGTTGGGCAAAAATCTCTGTAACATTTCGAGCAGAGATTCATCATGGCGCTCTATCGAGGAGGAGGTAGAAGAGGCGGCTTCATCTTGTTGCTAATTTCGATCAATAATTGCAACCGCTTTAGAATATCAGGTCATCTCATTTCGGCCAATCTCATCTCAGTTCAACACTCTCCACCACTTGTTTGTTTCCAATATTACCAAATGTCCTTTGCGTTTGTACCAAACTGCAATGGCTATACGCTTTTCCTCTCTTCCCTTTCTCAGTTCTCATAGCTCACAAACCCAATCTTGGTTTCTTGCCTGAACTAGAGCAAAACTCAAACCTTTATTAATCATTGAAGCTTTCAAAACTGATCATCGGAGTTTGAAGTGATATTCGAACCCAATCTCTTGAAATTCAAAGGTGTGTATATGTTTTCCTTTTCTAGGTTCATTATGGGAATAACTTCTAATTTGGCTATAAATGACATAATTTAACCTCCAAAAATTGATTTTGAGGTGAAAGTTATCCAAATGGCTTAGTCGTGAAGTTGATTTTGGGATAAATTGGCCATTTCTAGTTATTCCTATAATACCAAATCCCGAACTTGTTCATTTGATCAGCTGTGCAGGATGGTGGTGAAGTCTAATGATGGAAGAGAGTTGCGCTCCTTCAGGTTTAATGATGAGGATGCAAGGTATTGAACTTCTTGATTATTAGTTTCAGACTTAAACTTGTACTAATTTGTTGTTGATTGAATAGCCAATAAGTTCGTGCTGTGGAGAGGATAATACTTTTGGAATCGCCGGCTTCATTACATCGCCAGCAAAAAGAAAAAAATCTATGTTTTTTAAATCGCACGAGGAGCACATGGACGGACATGTACATTAGCTGACGCGTCCTCTTCCTACCACGTTATCGTCCAAATGTCACCACGTATCATGATACTTGCCACATCATTGGTCAACTCACAGAGCCTGATCAATCTAACGGTTCCGTTTGTATAGGGTTCACATTGCACAAATTTGAAAATATCAGGTCCAATATTACACCAAAAGGAACTTTAGTTCTTATATTGCATATTTTGCGAAACTTTAGGGATCAAATTGCACTTTCACCTATTTGAATTAAAACAAAATGGAAAACATTAAGGTCAAACTTTTTTTTTTAATTTGGTACTTAAATACTAATGGTAAATGTCCCATATAAAACAGTGCAATTTAGCATTGCTTCGATCTTGAGAAAGGGTCCAAAGATAAAATGTTATATCTATTTCATAAATATCACGGATTTATTAATGGAATTGTGAAATTATAGTTGTATGCTATAACCGATTTATTATTATATAACTTCAATTATCTAATTTCGCATAGGGTTGAATTCCTATATAAACGCATATTGTAATTAGCATATATTATTAGATTAATAATTAGTTGCTACTAGTAATTACTTAACATTAATATCTTACACAGTAATAAATATTATATAAGAAAAATTCTTTAAATTATAAAAAAATTCACAAATATAAAACACTGAGCTGATCATTAAAATCTTATTTCGATAAAAATTCGGTAATATTTTTCTTTTTGATATGATCAAAATTGCTAATGGTCATCATATGCATTTTTTTTTTGAAATCATCATCATATGCATTTAATCCACAAGGTTACTTTGAAGTATTACGCTCAAAGTCAAAAATCAAAGCCTCTCCAACTAGTTCATAGGTATTTGGTTTGTCTTCTCAAATGATCAATAGAGCAATGTATTTCTCCATTTTGGTTCTATTAAACTCATAATTTTAATCTATTTTTTCAAAATCAAGAATTTGGAAAATTGTAATTGCAACCAAAATATAGATTTCAAATTTAAATTATAAAAATTTCCTTTCTAGTCTCGAATTATGCATCCGGAAGCCATTCGCAATTTTACATTATGAATTAGTTCATACTTATATATACTTGGCTTAATCTTTGAGATAGGTATATGACTAGTGACAGGATTAACTAGGTATGTTGCACGTATTAGCTCTAGGATTACTGCGGTTATCCGAGTACAATAATTGATCATTTAATTTCATACACCAATCTTCATTAGCCAGGTGCATGAAATTTCTTATTCACTCGTCCAGACAAAATTTTCTTCAAACAATATTTTCAAGTTTGGGCTTTTCGGGCCGTGGGTCCAGCTTAACAAATATTATACTATATGCCGTAAGCCCAGAGTTTTAGGGGGCCTTGTTGGTATGAGCCCGTGATCACGTCACTCACGTATAGTCTCTTGCTCGATTTCATTTCTTCAAATTTCAGAGTCACAAACCAAAATCATTTTGCTCTATGGAGCTTCTCCTCTGCGCCAGATTTTTCGCCTTCTTCTCTCATTGCAGAAACTTAATATCACTGTTTACGGGCTACAGTGCATAGAATTTGTTACTAAATCGAAGTATCAGCACAGCAACACCATGTCAGCAGAAACCACGGAGCTTCGCCAAGCTGCGACCACTAATCCTCTCGTTCGTCGTCTTCAAGAAATCCTATCATCGTTCTCCGAAGTAATCACTTGCTTCACTGCACTTGTGTTTGCTTTCCAAGAAAATTTGTTAAAAACAATACTCGAAATGTTATCGGACTATTACATCTTTTTTTATTTTTTTATTTTTTTTTAATTTTTTTAACTTGTTTTGTAGTCAGTTGAAGGTGGAGAGGGAAGCTCGCTGTCGGAGCTAGTCAGCTTCCTCGAAACAATCTCAGGTTCTGCGTTAGCTGAGCCTGGCGATGAAGATGCACAAAAAAATGGGTTTGAAGTTCTTTCCGAGATTCATAGATTCATGCTATCTCCTTCCCTAGGCCAGGTTTACTTGTTTATTCTCATTTTTAAAAGCAAATTTAAATTCGTAGGTGTAGTTTTGGTTTTACTCATGAGATTTTAATCTATATTTCAATTTCAGAACACCATTGATTTACTTTCATTCGAGTTGCCGAAGGCGGTTTCCAAGTTCGCGGGCTTGTCAAGTAGGTGTTTGGGTATTGTTGATAAGATTATTGATCGTTTTTTAGAGACTTGTAGTCCTCGCGACATGCTTTCAATTCTTTGCGAGGTACATCATTTAATCTTTTCCCCCGAGTTAATGACGATCTTTCGAGTTGCCATTCATGATTATGTAGATATTGGTTCAAATTTTAGAGAATTGAATCGATTAATTTTAAAATCTGTTCTCAAGCTATTGTTAATGAAGTAAAACTGCCTTGTGTTTGATTCGTCTGATGGGAATTTATGCTACTTTTTACTTGGGTGACAAGCATCTCCCTGCAAAGTTCTACTTCCTTGCTTAGCTATTTGCTATTATGTACTCCGTGGCATATATCCACCATCTCTTGTAGGTTGTATTTTGTAGATGTCAATATTTTGTTTTGGGGCAATTTTACGGTTATTAGACCTTGAATATGCAGAGACTGGAATTAAGGAAAGATTTTGAAATGGAGATATGTCAAACGATCCTTCCATGCTTTAGTAACTTTTACACCATGATTATCTGCTCATCTTGTATTTCCATCTAGCAGATTGCACCACCTGCTTGATAATTTCTTCCTAGTAGATCACAATCCAACTCTATGTTTATTAAGAAAGTGTGACGAAAAGAACGAAAGCTCTGCAGTTCTGAAGAACTAAAGGTGCCCATTTGCATTTTTAAGAAGGAACTGGCTGGCCATTGCTAGCAGTTTTTTCGTAGTTCTATGGTAATTTTTATCTTGTTAGAGATTTTCATCATTCATGCCTGGTGTGTCCATTAATTTGATTGTTGAAAAAGCGATATGAATTCATGGAAATTGTACGTGATAAATGGTGATTATTTATTTGATTTCTTCATCATGAGGGACTTTCTATGGCTGTTAATTGCAGTTGCACTTTTTCTGTTGATCTATTGTTCTTAAGGTTCTGGTACACTCCTAACATACATCTTCATTGAACCAGGCACTGGCTTCCTCGGATAGGCCAGTTTATGCATCTGGTTATGTTGCTTCTCTTTTAAGTGGGCTCTCAAAAGGTTATTGTATCCTTGTGAAGTATATAAATTAAATGTTAATTCAGATGTGTTAATCTCATTCAAATGTGCATGGTATCCATGAAATTACTTCTTCTCAATCAAGTTCTTGCCTGCAATATCATAAAATGAGCCTTTTATATACATTTGGCTTCAATTATTTTTTGGTCGACTATCTTGTTTTGGTGAAGATATCAGTAGAACATGGGTGATAAATGTCTGGGAAGGATCTTCACAAAATATAGTCTTGTTGTTCAACATCACAACTTTCCAAACAAAATCAAGTTAATTGATTGGACCATAATTCCAATCCATTCCTTTTCCCATTAAGTGTAAATGGAGCAGCTTCAATATGTTTTTGGTGTTGAAATATTCCTACTGCAAGAAGATATGGTCATTGATATGTTGCTTTGTGTAGGTCCACTAATTAGTCCTTTAATCTTTACTGAATTTAGTTGTGGTTTCTTTTCTCCAGTGTTCCTTTCCATACAGAGATGCCAATTTGAGCAAGTAAAAGTAGCAATTCGTGTTATCCTAAATGTGTTAAATCATACATGCTTAGAGTTGGTGGCCAAAGCTGCAAGTTCAGAGATGGTTGATAGAAATGAAGAATCATTGACTTTGTTTTGCAGAGCTCTAGAAGTTGCTGATTCGGTACAGACAGTTTGTAGAAAAATGGTATATGATGTTTATATTTTCCCATTCCATTTTCTTTTACTTGGAAAATATTTCAACCAACTACTCATGTTTACTCATCTCCCCCTATTGGGGTGGTCACAGGAGCAAAAAGTAAATGAAAAGCTCCGTGCTATACTCGGTTTATACGTATTACAATTCATGGTTAGTACTAGTTCCTATCTTGAGTAGTTAAACAAGTTCATGTGTTTACTTTAGTTGCTCTCGAGGCTTTGTTTTGTTTTCTGTCATTAAGGTGTTATTAAAATGTTGTTGTGTGCATGTCTTATACATGCTTGATACATCTTTGATATGCAGGTTTATCTTTCACTCAATGAAGGAGATAATATTTCGTGCTATCTTCACCTGGTTTCACAGCTTTCCAAGTTTTTTCCATATTGTGGACTTTCATATCTTGGTTTAATTACTGGATCTGGTGTTGACATAATGCTTAACATTGTAACTCAAGGTAGTCTGCAATCGTATGGCTCGTGTGTGTGCTATTTTTTACATCTTAGAATTTGCCAATTTAGAGCGCAAATTTTGACAATTATTCCCTTGTTATTGCATGGATGAGGAAGATGATTTTACAAATTGTCTATCCTACGTCAAACATGGGGCATCTCTTTCTGGTTTGTATTTGGAAAATATGTATATTTTCTTATCCTGTTTATATTTCACTCTCTTTCAGGATTGATATTATCTTGCCTCTTCTTTTAGTTACTTTCGCTACTCTTGTTTTGCAATACAGTGATATGGGGTCACATCTATGATGATGTTGCTCAGGCTGCCAGGCAGGATGTGTCTACTGTTAAGGAGGAACTTCAAAAACACCAAACTAAGAGGTGGCGAGCAATAGGCATGTTAAAGCATATAATTGCTTCTCCGAATATGCTGTGGAAATTAAAGGAACATGCAATTAATTTTTTGCTTTGGATTACTAGTGGAAATCTCATACAAAATGACGAAAGCACTGACTGCTATGTTTACTTGCCTAGCCTCTCTGCTGTTTCTGAGGTGCTCTCTTGCCATCTTTATTTTGCACGTTGATTTTTGGTCTCCCTTTTCTAATGGTTTTGATATGCCTTTTAGGCCATTACAAAGGTTATAATCTATGCGCCAAATGCTGAGTTGAGGAAGAATGCATTTGAGGCATTGAAGAAGGTAATTGAATATAATTGTAAAAAATGAAGCAAGCAGTGAGGCAATAATTTTGTACATCACAGACTTTCTTCTCAAGTTTTTGCATTCAATCCTGGATTGCGTGGTCTTGCAAACTACTATACACCATTTTTAAGAAGTCGATTACTACTGGTCCTCTTCTAACTTTGAAGCATTCAGATTATTTCTTATTTACTCGAATTAATCAGTTCATAAATTTAACCAGGTACTTGCTGATTGTCCAACTTCTGAGAGAATTGACATTGTAAAATCTCTGATTACAAATAGCGACTCCTCCTCTATGGTAAGCCCTTACAACATTTGTTCAAACCAGAAGTAAACTTATTTTATTGAATATTTGTTACTACTTTATGTAGATAGCAATTCTTTTAGACATCGTTAGGGGTGAATTGCACAAGGAAAGTCGGCAAAGAATATCAAAGAAAAAAGATGCTCTGCTAGCTGAAAATCAAGAGAGCACATTTAAATCACTGTGGACTGCTGAAGTGCTGGAATTGGTGGAGATGGTTTTTTGGCCTCCAAAGGGAGGGCCTCCATGCTTCCCTGAGGATGGAGATGCGGTATTTCTTCAACTTTTGCTCGATCCTATTTGTTCTACTGCAGTATCTTCTAAATCCCATCATTTGTCCTCTATTTTCTTAGAGAAATAGCAACAATAATATTAAGTTCATCCTATATTGTGGTTATGCAAAAAAGTTTTATTTTATATTGGTGCATTGTTCCACAGGTTCTAGCTGCACTCAACCTGTACAGATTTATATTAATGACAGAATCAGCAGGTAAAATATTAACTGCAAATTTATGGAACTTCAGTGATGAATACATTCTTGCTCTTAATCTGTTTATTCAAAGCCAGTTGCATTGCAATGTTTTGCATTTGAATAAAGCACAGTTTGTCCATGTTTTAGGTGATTCTGGCTAGAGAAATATGAAGTGATAACAAGTGAGACTATATGCTTGATTGCCAATTATGGCTCTTAAAATTTGCCTTTTTCTATGTCTCATAATTTTGCTTGGCAGGAAAATGATTTGAGCTAATTTATGAAATTGAAATAACCCACTGGACCTGAAATTTTGAGACTTACATCTTATCTGGTGGAATCAATCACCCCATCTGCTATTGTAAAATTGTTTGTTGATGTGACCCTGAACTCACCAAGAAAATGGAGTTAATAATTTTCAAATTGAATGCTTGCAACTTTAAGCTCAAAATTTCTCAACATTTGAGTATTTACAAAATTTGGTTTTGTATTTTAGATACTACCTCTGTTAATCTTATCTCTAATTGGAACAGGGAAAACAAACTACACTAAAGTAATGTCTAAGAACAATTTGCAGAAGGCATACAATGAATGGCTTATGCCTCTTCGAACCCTTGTCACTGGTTCTATGGCAGAGAACAAGAATGACTGTGAACAAGTTGTGGTTGATTCACTCTGTGCCCTTAACCCAGTTGAGTTAGTTCTATACCGCTGTATTGAGCTTGTGGAAGAAAATCTGAAAGATTCAACGTAAACTGGTACTAGTACACTTCAATTGCCATCTCACTTGAACCGCAGAGGAATATAACAGATACGTAGTCACCAGCACAAAATAGTTGTATTTTTATTCATTAGTTCTTGCTACAATTTCAGTCCAGATATTGTGAGGCAGGTGCTGAAAAGATTTTGGGAGTTTAGGTTTGTTTTCTCATCTGCTGTTAATATGAATCAAACGTCAACATATTCCCCTTGGGGATTCTCTGCTTATCGTGTATAGATCTGTTATTTATCCAGCATTTCCTCCAAATCACAGATCATTTTGCTGCTTCGGAGATTATTATGTGAACTCTCTTTTATGAAATTTAATTAACTTCATTTTTCATTGGGGCTTGTATGGTTAATCCACAATTATCTATTTATGGATGAATGATTATCATTAGTTCATTACAGTTGGTTGCAATGGTGAAGTCGAAGCATTGCCGTTTCCAGCAAAAGCATTCCATCTGGTGAGGCTGACTGTAAATTTGCTTAATCCTCTCTCTTTCTCGAGAATACTTCATCCTTTGCAAGCCGGGAAGGTGATAAAATTGAGTAAGTTTCAGATCAGCTGTGAAGCATAACTAACATAGTAAAGAAATTATAAGGACACGACTCTAGTGGGAAACACGAGATGGACAAGCTGAGGTAGGTAACAACATTAGCCTCATGTGCGTTGATCATTTGACCTAACAAGTAGAAATGGAAAACTATAAATTACTATCTGAGCTATTACTCTATTAATAATTGGCCTTTCAAACTAAAAGATGGAACAAATAGCACCTTGAATTGTCTAAGTTTGGATAACTGAATGCACAATATTTTATTAAACCAAAATTTTCTATTCGAAAAAATGAAAATTTAGAGGGTGTGCTGTGGGGGTTTTTTTTTTTTTAATACGAATTGCTAATTATTATTTGAATTATAGTTTGAAAAGATAATGAGGATCCGAAGGGTGCGTGACTGATAAAGACAGCCTAATTTTGAACAGGTCATTCTCTAGCTCCTGCACACACTCTCTCTGTCTGTCTCCTACCTTCAGATTCCTTTGCTTTCTGGTCTTCCTTATAGGTAATTGTCCGCTTGAACGCTCGAATTCACATAGAAAAACAAAGCGATAATCCACCTGTTCTTATATTAATTTAATTTTTTCACTCAGATTAAATTATTTTAATTTTAATCGAAAGATTATAAAATAAATTTTTTAATAAAAAATAACTGAACTTTTAAAAAGGTCATTTTAATTAAATTTTAAAAAGTATTATATTGAAAATTTCCATTAGCTGCCTCATCAGGTTCACATAAAATAAGTAAATTATCTATCTCACATAAAATAATATCAGGTATAAAATTTAATAAATTTTTATTTTTTAAAATATTTTATAAAATTAATTAAAATATTTTTACTCGTAACATCTTGTAATATAATAATTTATTTGTTATAATGACTTTTTAAAATATCTTTAAAATACATATGTTTTTTATTAAAATTTTAATTTTATAATTTTTTTTCTTTAAAATAAAAGAATACAATTACCCTGAGTAACATTAATCTAAAAATTAAGGTAGAAGGTGTAAATTGCATTCTAAAATTTGACAAAAAAATACAATTTAATTCTTAAAATGTAATTTGATATAATATCACTTATAATATTTTAAAATTGAGATAATTTTGTTACTAAAATGACACGTATCCTTAAAATGATATGTACCCAATCATTGAGTGATACGTATTCAATTTTCAAATGTTAATCATCATTTTAAAGGTTAAATTATTTCAATTTTGAAACATTAAAAATAATATTACTTCAAATTAAACTTTAAAAATTGAATTGCATTTTTTTTTTTTGCAAACTTTAGGAGCCCAAAATTAATCTGTCTATCAAAGATCCAGGCTACGTAACCAGTGTCAAGAATTGGAAACACACAACTTCTATTATCTTTTTATTTTGATTGGCAATTGAAAACCCGCCTTTTTGAAGCCATGTTTCGGATTAAGTGATTCCGCTGGACTCAGTTTGAGTTTTTCATTTCTATTTGAATAGGGAATCTAGATTTTATTAGTTGAAGGCATTTAATTGAGTGAACCGTTTTAGATGATATCGATACATGATAAAATGCGAAACTCCCAAAATTCAGCCGAGAAAAAATCAAAATCCCTGAAACCACCAAAATGTTCTCAACTTGAAGAGAGCAAATTCTTTATCCAAATAGGTTTCCTTGACCAAATTGACCCAATAACATCTTCTCCTGCACTACAAAATTCAATTTTCACATGCTGGTACAATAAGATAAGTCCCAACAGACGAAAAATTTTGTTTCTCAATAAAAGAATTAAAGATTCGAAAATCTAGACCATAGAAGAAAATTGAAAAATTAGTTGCAGGAAGCTTTGGTCCAGCAGCCACTTAACTACAAAGAATAACACGTTTCTCTACCAAAATTCCAAAGTAAGAAGTAACGAGGATTTACCCAATGGAATTTCAGAGGAATGTAGAATTTAATCACCCATGTCTACTAACCGTGGTTTCTACAGAGCCTATGGTAACCTTTCTTCGCCGCTTTTTCAAGAAAAGCAAATAATCTGCGGGCCCTTGGCCGATCTGTAAATTTTGGGATGCTGAACTTGAGATCATATAAACATGGTTACCACTGCATCATTCTATGATAAGAATAAAGGCTGTTTAGCAACCTGATTTCAACATATCCTTAATGACTGTAAAAGTGGGTTTGTTTCTACATTTTTGTCATCTCGTTCCAGATTGAGTGGCGGTATCCTCGTCAGACGGCATTATATTTAAATCAGGTAGCAAGAAGGATCTATCATGATTTGAAACACCCTCATGTGTATCACAAAACCCTGATTGTGTATCATCATCACCTTTACCGTGCATCGGGGATGTGGAACTGTTGTGGTTGGAAGAAGGAGATGATTCTCTTTGATTGTGCTGAATGCAAATTGGTTCAATTTCATTCGATGCTAAACTCGAAACTTTCGTACATCGTGAATTCAAATCAAGCTGCAAAATTGAAGCAATTTTTTATTTAAAAAAAAATTGCAGCAAAACACAAGGAGAATAACATCGGCAAAACAACCACAAGCAACACTCTAGTACCTTTATTCTCTTCAAATTATAGTTTCTTGCTGTCTGCTCCTTAAATGTTGCATTTAGAGTTGTTAATTCCTAATCAACGAAATTGATAAGACTGTCAAAAACAAGCGACAGCCAAGGAGAGAAGCACCATTATTAACAACAAATGTAATATACCTTTTTCAGATGCATCCTTTCTTTCAACAGCATACCCTCCTCTTCTTTAAGTTCAGCAAATGTCTGTAACATATCAATTGAGTTAGAACGTTGAAACACGTTAAGAAGTAGAGGTTTGAAAAAAACAAACAGATCTATATGACTCAAATGGGTAAGAACTATACACCTTTCTTCTTGTCCTCTTCGTGGTGGTCGTAGTGCTTCCAGTCTCAGCATTAGAAGTACCCTGACCACCATGGTTCAATCAATTAACACTCGAACACAATTTTGAGCCAAAAAAAAAAGGAACCTTGCTGTAGTAAGCAGATTAATGACCACGTGGCACCATAAAACTCAGCCACCTTAATCCTAACATTAAATTTGGTACCCATCAAAAACAAGAACAAAAGGCACATATCTCTTAATCCTATAACATCAGATGTTGAAATAGAATTTAACCCATTGGAAAATCGATGTTTTAGTAATCAAATTGAAAGGGGAAAAAAAAGAGGAGAGTAGGATGAGCATGCCAGCGATAGGAGGCCACATGAACAAAAGCTGAGCAATAGCACGTGCCCCCCTGTTTTATCCAATAAGTCACGTGAGTTAGTCACATGACCATCCTGACATGGCCGGCAAATATTGGGTCACTAGTCCAATAGCCGTTGCCCAATTTACACGCACCATCCTTCACCCACTAACAACAAGGTTCAAAACTTGAAAGTACCTACCCGACAATTTCTCGACGATTTAGCCCTATTTAATGGGACCCAAAAGGGTATCTCTACAAAATGCTACTGTGAGCTTAGCCGCACCTAATCACCATGTCCAATAAAGATAAATACAAAGAAACTGGAAACTGATAACTCTATAGAAAAATGAGTTGAACACAATGACAATGTGATAACGATGGCCAAAGGCTACCCCAAAAGCTCATTCTCCACGGTAGGGTCCACTCAACCACACCCTACCTATTTTCTTATGACCGAAATGCTCGCGCGGCGGAGACGTAAAGTGCTCCAAGATTTGACTCTATGCTGAGGCGGATTTGGTCATAAAATAAAAAGAATTGGAGATCGTAATCCTGTGTGAGAAGCTTCGTGGGGAATAGCCAATGAATATCTTTGGCATCTGACAGAACTGTCCCCTCCAAGGAAAGAGCAGAGAACACTGAATTTCCAGAATCTAAAAGGAGGAGTTTGAAGGGCAATTTGGTAAATTAACAAACTGAGAACGACTGAACAAGAATGGCAGATGACCGGGAAACAGGCGAGAGAAAACGCGAGTCGCGAGTTGCTCTCGAGCTTTGCTGACCTAATCTGAAAGTAAAATCTTAGAATCTCAAAGGGCAATTTGGTCTAAAACAAATATTTTACATAATATGGATAATGCATGCGGACGATTCATTCGCCGGTGATCGGGGAGATCCACAGATAACTGTCGACGGCTGATAAGAGATAAAATCCAAGGAAATGGACAGATTTGTCACTGTCAGGTGCTGACAAGGGTTAGTTTTTCAACAGAAAAAAGGATATCAATAAATGATAACTGATTACAAGCAATCGGGAAATGGAAACATCGATTAGAAAGGTCGGAGGTAGTAAAAGTAGATTAGATAATAAACAGAGGGCAAATTGGTCAGGAGGAATTAAAAAACCACCTAAAGAAGACAAGAATGTAATCGTCCATGGACTCACTCTTCAACTCCAAGACTCATCAACCCGCAATTACAGCATATTTACCGTTACTGAGGTAGTAAAAGTAGATTAGATAATAAACAGAGGGCAAATTGGTCAGGAGGAATTAAAAAACCACCTAAAGAAGACAAGAATGTAATCGTCCATGGACTCACTCTTCAACTCCAAGACTCATCAACCCGCAATTACAGCATATTTACCGTTACTGAGTCAACTCAGGCCGAACACGACCTGACCAGATCAGCTCGAGAAAAGAGGACAGAGAAAGAGAGAGGGAGATTAGAGGTGAGAAGCAAGAACCTTGGATCTGACGCCAGGAGGAGAACGACTGACACGGCGGCTAGTTTCTTCAAATCCGTCAGCAGTAGCGGAGGGAGAAGCAGAGCCGCCACCACCGCTCCAGGAAAGCGGCGTTGTAGGACTGCATCTAGTAGGAGAATCTCCATCTTTCCTCGCAGAAACAAAATCGCATCGTAGAGAAGCTGGTTTGGACCTCGGTAGATGTAGACCCCATCGTAGAGGAATCACGGGCTGAGGCTTAGCCGGTGCAGCCACCTGAGCTTGCTTGAGCCTGACGAGCAGCTCCACCACCACTCTATCATCCATCATCGCCGCCCTTACCCACTCATCCTTCATGGCTGGGCAGCCACCGAATTACCAGGTACAGTTATAGAAACACAGAGAGAGGGAGAGAGTGAGGACGAAGAAAAAGAATTAGAGAGAGAGAGAGAGAGAGAGTTACTAATATAATATCTAGAGAGAGAGAGAGAGAGAAGAGGGAGGTTTTATGGTATTAATGTTAAGGCAGTGGGAGAAGTAGATTCCAGTTATTTTCATTAAAAAAAAGTTTTTTCTTTATTTTTTTTTTATTGAAGTTTGGTGATTTGATTATCTCTTGCTCGCACTTTGAAAATTTATTTTATCTATTTTATTTTATTGCCTTTCAAATATTTTTTAAATTTAAATAAATATTTATATATATTTTTTATTTATTATAAATTTTATTAGATATTTTTCTATTATTTTTATTTTTAATTAAAATTAAATAATTTTTTAAAAAATATTTATATTAATAATTATAATTTTTTTATAAATTAAAATATTTTAATTATTTTTTTAAAATGGGATGGAAATGGTATAAATTGCTGATATTAGAGATTTATTTGAAACGAAAGTTGTGAAATTAGAGAGTTAGGGTTGGATGGGATGTGAGTGAGCTTTTTCAATTCTTTGCGAATAAAAATGGGGCCCATTGTGAAATGTGTCTTTTTGTTGGGCTATTCAGCGCGGGTTGGCTCGGTAATTCAGCGAACCATTTCTTGGCATTTTGAACCAAAACCATTAGACGCATTTACTGCCATAGAAAAATTCCTGAGATTTTTTACTACAAAAGAAAAAATATTAAAACAAATAATTTAAAAGTCAAAAAATAAATAGTGAATATATAAGTAAGTTTGATAATAACTCCAATTAATAATGTGAATGTTGTGCCATTTAGTACCCAATTGCTTAAAGCAACATTTTGATGATAGTGCAAGTAAACTTTATGCTTAATTTGTGTACAATTAGTCCAACTTAGGCTGACTTTTGTTTTCTTTTAAAATTGGAGTTTCTGATCCGAGGGAAATCTTTATTTTTTTATATTAATAATTGAATTTTAAATTATTAAATAATTTTTTTTTTTACATAGAAAAGGAAATGCATGGGAGCTCAAATGCTATTTAAATGCATCACTAGATATGGGCAGCACATCAAGTATTTTTTTAATATCCGATCGAACCACAGTAAAATGAATTTGTACAGTGTTTAAATGAATTTGGAGCGGATTCGAATATTGATTTTATTATTTGTGTCTGATTTGGATTTATACTTTTGGATAATTAGTATCTTACTCGAACCATTAATAAAATTAATTATTATTTAATTAAAAATAATATTTATATTTCTATATTATATAACACTTAATTCTTAATTTATTTTATTATATTTAAGTATAATTTATATTTATAAATTATGCAATACATGTAGTTGTATTAATTGAATTTTGTATCGAGTTAAGATATTATTGTATAGTAGTGAATGAATTTTTAATAAATACGAAATGCATAAAAATTAAATTAAATTATTTATATGTTTATTTAGATTTCAGTAGAGGTGGCAAATGAATGGATTGAATGGATTTGGGTTGTATCATAAATGGATGAGTTATAAATGAACGGATCATAAATAGATCAAAATATATGAATCATAAATGGATCAATATTCAAATAGATTGGACGAATTTGGACCAACTCATGAGTTTAATGCATGTTGATTCATTTTTTATTGGCTCAACAATCCTTATTTTATTTTTCACCAAAATTATTCCAAAACTTTCTAAATATTATAATTAAGACGTTTTTAAAATTTTGAGTCAATTGAAATTTATTTCGATAGGTTTCAAGGACCGCAATATTTTCAATCGGTCCAAAAATTTTAAAAGTGTTCAAAATTTTTATTTTCACTTCTGAAAATTAATATTTATTATTTTAAAATATTTTATATAATCAGAATAATTTTTGAAAGTCTGTAGAATATTTTCAATCCGGTTAAAGTTAGTTTGATCGATTTTTGGTCCCGTGATTTTATTTTTATTTTTAGATGACTATTTGACTTCAATTTATGTCATCGGACTCGTTATTAATTGAACTTTCTAATGGTGACATAAAATATTTTTGGATCTCGGTGGACCTGAAATGATATTATTTACCTTTGATGTCACTATTTACTATCGAAAAAATATTATTCCATGACGTTATAGGCTATGAGGCTGGAAGGAATATACGATTTTGAGAGAGAGAAATAGGGGGGAGAACTAGGCTAAGTGAAATGGGAGATTTAGGGGTGTGCATCGATCAAGATTTGGGTGAATCATATCCGAACCTGATTAACCCGAAATTCAAAATTTATATATTTTATTCACCTGATCATATCCTATATAAATATCAGGTCCCCTACCCATTTAATTCGATATTTTTTATCATCGACCCGACCCACCTGATTTACCCTAATTTATTTTTTTAATTTACATATTTAAATTAAAATCATAAATTAATATAAATAAATAATATTAATTACCATGAAAATATTTTAAAATACAATAAATTAATAATTTTAAAATTACATTAAATATATATTATATATTAATTAATATTATAGAGAAATTAGATTTTTTTATTTATATATTAAAAAAATCAAATTATTCGATCGGATCGAATGATTTTTGAAATATGCCTAATATTAATAACCGAACTGGTCAGATTAACTTCATCCGAATGTATCGATTCGGTTTAAATTAATCGAATTGATCTGATCAATTCGATTTTTATATTTTCAGAGAGATTCATTGAGTTTAAATGAATGGTATATAACTTAAATGTGAATTAATTTATTACATCTATATTTTTTTTAATGGAATTAACATTTTTATACAGTAAAATGAGCTATAAAGTGAGTTCAGTCAGATAAGGGAATTGCCCATACTCTACGCTATGGGCATTAATATAGTTTAGGAGGCCACAATTAATGAGAATGCGGTAAAATTTGTTCTTACCATTACACATAGGACTATTTATACAAGGAAGTAGGGACTTTAATACTTTTACTCACCTATTAATGGACAAACTGACAAACCCAGAGGATCGCAAAGAGTGATAGCGGCTGAATTTACCCTACTCCTTGAAAATTAAATCATGAAGATAGTGATTCTAAAAAGATATTAGCGTATAGAGAGGATATCTGAAAAGTTTTAATATTATTTTAGTATGTTAATTTGATGATTATGTAAATTTATTTATTTAGATTCAGATAACATTGGACGTTCTTTATTTATTTTAGTCTGACCCACAATTTGTTGAGATGGGCTGGGCCTGGTCATGTTAAAATTGGAGTAGGCCCAATGTTAAAAGCCGAACTAAAAAATTAATGGAAGATGGGGTTGATAAATGCTAATTCATGGACAATATACAAATAATTTTAGAGTTGAAAAGAACTTGGAGGCAGTTCGGGGTTAGATAGGTTTAAGGAAGAATGGGCAGATGTTGTCCTATTAATGGCTAGAAATTGTGGTCCAAACAAGTAGGTTTCATGATAATATCTATTTATCTTCAATTCCAACTCCATTCTTAATCTAAACTACACCTAATCAAGGCTTCCCTCCACTTTTATTTGCTTTATAAATTACCCAGATATTAAGCTTATTTTTCCCTGACTAAGAAAATTCGATGCACCTATCAAAACTTTTGTGTACAAAAGTAAATAATTCTCATTTTTTTAATATAAAATTCTAATTCCGCCCCCTTGTAGAGATGATGGAGCATTAAATTAGTATCATCATCTAATTTTTCAATAATTTTAAAATCACAGATTTCCTTGGATTCGGGTGTCCCAAAGTTTGCAAGCTGGCAAGATATTGACAATATCACACCAAATTACCTTTCTTTACTCTCTAAAATAATAACAAAAATGGCTTAAAATAAACACACGCTTACCCCTAGTTGCCAAATAAAATATGATTACCTCCTCTATCCGCAACTCTTGATTTTGACACCAAATATAATGCTTGAAATTTCCTAGCTGCTTCTTTGGAATTCATTTCTATAAACTTACTCTCCACACCTACTTTTGAATATCAAAATCATTAGTCAATACACATACCTATAAAATGTACAATTTATATTAGTCTACAACAGCTAGAAATCACTTGGATCAAAAATAAATTACGGAATTATCATAAATTAATTGTATTTAGAGCTAATATAAGAGAGGAGAACAGCTTTTATTTTTGGTCTTTTTATTTGAAAGTACAGCTTAATTCCATTCACCCAAAGGAGGAATACAGTGCTAGAAATTGAAGCTCTAGCCAAATGATGCACTTTAATATTATCGTCTCCTTCGCATCAGAAAATCCATATCAGAAGGTTAATAAAAGAACTTAAAAATATATTTTATATATTCTGACAAGAAATAGTCGAATTTCAAGCTCTATAATCCTACAGGTCTGCAAAATCATTCAAATATAGCAATTTAATCCGAGATAATAGCCATCCAAAGCAGTAGTTTAAAGATCAGAGCAATAAAGGTAGAACTTGAAGAGTTTCTCTGGAAGAGATTGCATAGCAACAGATCAAGGCGTTTTAATTAAGATGCAACTATACAATAACACTTTCATTAAATAATAATCACAGCATTTCCTAGACCATACCAGCCCAAAAAAACAAACTCTATTTCCTTGTCAATCGAAACCTGTTCAAGATATCCACTTTCGTAATGAAATAACAAAATCTAGACTTCCAAAAAGAAAAGCTTTTCATTAATCACTTGCACATGAGCACTGACAGAAACCAAATTACCCAAATACAATAACGTAGATACGAACAAGGCTAATTTCTACTACTGTATCTATCGATCTATCTTACACTAATCAAATAGCTTCAGTTGACTGAAATGACAAAGAAAACCCAAATCTTCAAATACCCTAAAACCATAGATGCTCTAAACTGAATTCAGGTAAAAAAAAAATAAAATTAACCCTCCTATTCAAAGCTATACACAGCAGACACTAATACAATATATTTATATATGTGTGTATCTAGTTAGATACCACAACTTTGCTTCATCGCACGAGTTGCGTAGTTGAGTCCGCCAACTCAATCTTCCCCTTGAAAAAATAAGAGAAGATCGGTGCCAAACACAAACACAAAACCTAAACAAAGAAAACTCCAGTCTTCAAATCACAGAGATCCATCAACAATCAATCATCCATGGCTAATCACTATATGCTGAGACCTAAAATCCTTCGCAAGTCACTAGTAGCATCACCAACGCCGACACTCTTCTTCGTGAAAAAAGCCGGCAAAGGAAGAGAACTCGGAGGAGGAGAAGTAACAAAAGCCGATCCAGCATAAAATCCATTAGGTTTGGCATCAGCAAGCCGGATCTGAGTCGGAACAAGCTTGGGATCGGGTCCAAGCCGGTGAGTCGAGCCGAGATCTACATCGTCGTTTTTAGGCGAAGTCGTAGCTATTTGTTCGCCGCGCTTAAGAATTTTGACCTGGCCGACGACAAGATTCTTAGCAGCAACCTGAGGAGGCACAGAGACGGGAACGGTGGCGCGGTTAGGGGGCGAGGTATTAGGGCTCCGCTTTCTCCGGTTGGCCTGGGCCTTATTATTAGGCCGGTTAGGGTTTGGGTTTCGTGAAGTCCTAACCCGATGCGGCGGGTATATAAAATCCTGCCGTGACGATAACGGATTTTGAAGGCAGTCTTTAGGGTTGAGGACGGCGACGCCCATCTTTTCCGATTAAAAATTAAATAAGAAAATAAATAATTGTAGAGAGAGAAAGGGGAAAGGGGTGAGAGAAGAATGACTTCCGACAGAGAAAATGGAATAAGTTAAAATGCAACTTGCAATGGGTCTTCGAGAGGAAGTGGAAAATGGATTTTATAGAGAAAGCCCAGCGATATTATGAGTGTAGGTTTGAGATAGTTAGGCGGTTCTTTAATTTAGAACCACGCGCTGAAATGAATTCTTGTACATCACGTACAATTTGTTTTGCTAGTTTTAAATACTTTAAATTGGGCATTTTTCTTTTTACATATAGAAGTTAATATTAATACTCTGAATGATAGAGTATATTCAATTAAAATATTTAATTCATAATTTTGAATAAATTAGTTGATTTGAAATATTTTCGCAATATTTTCTAGTAAATGGAGTTGAATGTCACGCAGAATGGGGAGCGTGAAAACAAGGTTGATAGTGGGAGTGCCCCACAAACCCTCGATTGTGAAAACAGGGTGCCTGACGTGTGTTCTTTGCCATAATTATCCGCGACCGTAAGCAATCCCACCTTGTACTTCTCTAGAATAACAGGAATGCCACATGTTTATTTATATATTTTTATTACTTTTTTTTTCTAGATTAATCTTAATTTATTGTTTTAAACAGAAAAATCTAATTTCATACGGCAAAAGGTAGGGAGAAAATGAAATATCACATCTAAGAGAAAATCTTTTTGACGTTTTCAGAGATAAATTTTTAACAATAAATTATGTGATTGGTGTTCGTGTACCTATATTTTGTTAATTAATAAAAATTTAAAGACACCACTAATTTTCTGTTCAAGATATGTAGTTGTTACAACTAAATAGAAGTTGGGTTTAAAAGCATAGTATTTATTAAATTATAAATCGCTAACAGTAATTAGTGGTCTAAATACAGGCATGAAAACGAACTATAAAGTATTTATTTTATTTTTAATTATTTAAGCTAATTGGACACGTATTGCATGCGGGCGGTGCAGAGGATCAACGGTACTAAAAGGGACTGACGTGACGTGATAACGATGGCTTGCATTAGAATTTCAAAACACAGCAGCCAAGGAAAAATCAAAGAACCAATCAAGATGCACGTGACCTACTTTGGATATTTTAGTAAATTCATGCGAAAAATAAGGGGCTTTATGAACAAGGAAAGAACGTGGGCTCTACTCTTTGCGAGGGACAGCTGGCGCTAAATGAAAGGCCAGGTGTCCTTCTTGTAGTGGAACGATTTAGGCGTCAAAAAAGACGTGTGCCCTACTCGGTCAACCGACCTATCTTTGGACGGTTCCCTGGAATCGGTCCGACTCTCCGGTCTAACACGCAATGGACTAAAAATTAACACGCGTATAGCCATTGTTGGGCCGAAGTAATAGGTCTAGGCCCATTACTTAGATTGGGCCTACCATTAGAGCCTGAGAATTTTATTTTAAATTGCAAGTTCCCGAGATCCTGTAGACATAAGATTTCAAGAGATTTTGTGGAATAGAGATTTTAGTCTCCAACACAACTGCTCCCCTTATAGACTTTTGTTTTTCTCAGATTTAAATCCTAATTAAATGTCTGCTAATCCTGTTATTTATTTATTTATTTAGAGGGATTTGTAATTTATAATTATATTAAATCTTTTTCTATATTTATAATGATTAAATTAAGAAACAAGCCACACACTAAATATTGATATAATAAGCTAATGGGAAATAGTGGGGGCTCTACTATTACTTTTCACATTATAAAAAAAAAAATTTGATTTTTAATAATTTTTAATACCTAATCTAATGATTCCAAACATGAAGAGAGTAATTGGGTGCATTGAGCATTCAAATATGGTGTGCCATAATTAAGGACTATAGAAATTTATTATTTTCTACATGTAAACTCCAATATAATTACTCTATCTTTTTTTATCTGTAATTTTTGTTATTTTTATAAAAATTAAAAATATTAATTAGATCCAAATTTAGTATTAAATTGAGTAATTTTGATTAAATTATTAAATTTAATTAATTTTGAACAAATTAACCATTATTGGAAAAGAATAATAAATTAAAAAAAATTAAATTACATTAAAAATCTAAAAATGATAGATAAATATAATTAAATTTTATTTAAAAGTGACACGTAAAAGAGAATTGAGTAAATACAAAAATTATGCTACTTAATTCATCAAAATAATGTAAAATTTGATATTTATTTAAGATGCATTATAGGAGAATAAATTATAGGGAGTTTTACAAAACTACCCAAAAAAAATGAGTTAAGTTTAAATATACCTCTTTCCTTTTTCTCTTTCAAAAATACCTTTTTTTAAATTTTCAATTTTAAAAATACCACTTTTTTAATTTTAACTTAAATTCCTTTTCTTCCTTTTCTTCTTCTTCTTCTTCTTGGGTTTAGCGTCTCTCTTCACCTGTATTTTCTTTGAAAACCCCATTTTTGTTTCTTTAAATCAAAAGCAAAGCAAGAATAATAACAAAATCAAGAAATCAATCGAGTAAGAAGAATAAGAGAAAAGGGTTGTTTTTTGTCGGGGGGGTTAGAGGAGAGAGGAAGAGAGGGAAATTTGGGGCTTTGAAAGAAAGAGAAAGGAAGGAGTTGCGATTAGGACTTCGCTGAAGCCGATAAATACCAAATTGAGAGGGAAAAACAGTTGCGACGGTGATGAGGTGGATATCGCGTAGAAGAATGGGGTACCTACAGAAGGATATGTATCTTATAGGTGTCATGTTGCTGGGCATTTTATTCAGGATAGCTCTACAAATGGTAATCCAGATTATGACTTTAAAAGAGGAGGGCATACTGCGGTTCCTGTTTCGCTGTCGCTACCAGATAAGGCTGAATTCGACGAGCTAATGGAAGGAATTCATTCAACGAAATTGTCTGCTAGTGATTTTCCACCAGAACTTCTCTGCCCTTTGTGCAAACATGTAATGAATTATGGTATGTTTACTGCTAAATGCTGTTTCGGAACTTTTTGTGATCAATGCATTAGGGATTATCTTGTATCATCTAAGATGAACTGTGTATGTGGAGCTACAAACATGCTTTGTGATTACCTTATCCCAAATAAAACCATTAGGACTACGATTACTAGCATGTTCGAAAATGGTGATCTTATTAGCCATATTGGTCAAAATTCAAAAGCAAGTTCACAACATCAGTCATCTTCAACTGTTTCATCATATGAGAAAAATAGAAAGCTTGTCGATGCTTCTGAGTTGGAGTCTAAAAAAGCTAGAACTTTAAGGGCAAGTGATGTTTTCTGAATTAAGCAATGAGAAAGGTTGAAGCAGTTGTGGAAGAAGAAAAGGTGCAACTCTGTTATTTTCCTTTCAATGGTGTTATGCTCCAAACCACTTTCGGCTCATGGTGAAAGGGAGATTGGAAGCTGTGGATGTTAGTGTAAGCCCTAGCCCCAATGCATTGTAACGAAACACTTGAAATTAATAAAATGAGGCATTAGTTTTATCTTTTGTATTCCTGTGCATATCAATTGATAAAACTATCCAAGAATGTCGTTTCGGTTTAAGTTATCATGTGTGAGGCACATGGATTGTAAGACCTTGAAACAAATGAGACATCATTCTAAATATCCCTAGTCAGTCATTGTTATGGGAATAACAAATGAATTAAGACTAGTATGCTCTCTCTGATCTTATGAGTTCTGTCTTACGAATCATTAGGACAAGAGTGTCAATCAGAGATCATAGATACATGTTAAAGAACATGGTATCTGGATTCGATTCGCTCATGAGAACACTACATGGTACAAGTCATAAGTGTTTCTCATATGCAAGTTTTGTATCGGAGTTCTTAGACCTGAAATCTCTATGAAACTCTTTATGAATTACTGTGTACTTTGACATACACCTAACGTGCTCGTAACAGAGTGACAAGTACGGGTATGATTGGGTATGCACTGATTCATGTTAGAGAGCATGAGAGAAGTGAAGGGATTACCCCTCTCGATAAGAGAGAAAAATATCACCGGCCACTTGATCAGTGAACTGAGAAGTGTATGGCCATACCGAGATGAAATAATGAGTAATCATTATTTATCTGAGAGTTCAGTGTCACTGGAATATCAAGAAATGAATTAATGTATATAAGGATGACTAGTTCCATGCCTTATATTAATTCTGATATTTATGGGTAAGGGACTATGCGAAATTGCATTAGGTCACCAAATGCCATATGCATTTTCATTTAATTTGGAATGCTATAATATCTTGCTAGAGAATATATATAGCCTTTGAATTAATTTATTAATTCATTGCCAACATTAAATGGACCTATAGGATCGCACATAAAGCACTGGGCTTAAAATTGTATTGGAAATTAATTTAGACTTTTATTTAAAGTCAAATTAATGCATGCAATGGGTGAACAGATTTTTTACTGTTAACAATTGGTCACGAGAGAAATTTACTGGCATGTGTTAGGTTTAATTTCAATTGATTAATTATCTATGTATAATTAAGTTAATTGAGTATTAAATCCTAAATTATGTTTAATCAAAATATAATACTTGAGAGGGAATTAAAGTAACCAAAGTTTAAACTAGGAATCCTAGTTAAATTTGGCAACTAATTACCTTAGTTAAGTAAGTTTGTTTTGATTAACTAAATGATGCCATTTGAATTTAAATTCTAATAGAATTTAAATTAAAATATATATCTCTTAATTATTAAGTGTTAGTGGCTGAAATTGCTACCTAATTTAAGGCACTCACACATGACTAAAGTAAGTGATATATATTAAATGATTTAAAGGAATAATGGTGGGTGCCACTTTTATTCTTCTTCTCTCTTTTGGCCATGAGACTATTAGTGGGATTGGTAGAGATTCCTTTTGCTCTTAATTCTCTCATGGAAGGTGACTAAGATAGAAAAAAAAAGAAGAAAGAACAAGAAGAGTTCTTGTGTCTTTCAAACAATTCCATTGCCTAATACACAAATATAGAGCTAGCACTCTTGATTTTAAGCTATCTTTGCAAGTGTGTGTGAACATAGAGAGGAGTGGCATAAAGGCTGTTCCTTTGGCATTGGTGGTGAAGATCTAAGGTAAATAAATTCATCTTAGTTGCTGGTCATCATCAAAATCAAGTCTTGAAGTGCATCTAAAGTTGTAAGTTTCAAAACTCTAAAATTGCATGTTTTCGTTCCTAGTTTTGGATATGTATGGTATGCATGATAAAATTTTTGTTTTTCCGCTGTGCTATCATGATTATCATACCATGTCATATTTCTTCAGTGGTATCAGAGCCTAGACATGCTTATTTTAGTGCTTTAGATGCATTAAAAAATTAATTAAAAATCGTTATTTTGAAAACATGCAAATCTGAAATTTTCTGTTTTGAGTTTTTTGCATTGTTTTGGTGTAAAAACGATTTTAATTGATTAGATAGGTATTATAATTAATATGACATGTTAATATACTGTCCTAAGATGTTATTAGGGCTGGTAATGGTCGGATTTAATTATTTATACCTGATGGTACATGTTAATTATGAAACTAGGTGCTAGTTGGCATGTAAATTGCTATTTTAACAACTAGTTTTCAAAATTAAATGTAAAAACGTTTTTGGGATGTTTGTAAGTGATTTTTAAAGATTAAATATCAGGTCTGGACATGTTTTAAATTTGGTTTTAATTCTGGTCCATGACAATTTAATTGATTAATTTTAAAATCACTTAAAACTATATCTAGTTTGTGTTTGTTACATGTTTAATCAACATTGTTTGTTATGTTTTGATTAAAATGGTAAAAACACATTTAGATTAAAATGGTACAGAATATTAAATCAATGTTTATGGAATTATTTAGATTATTAAATGACTCATAAAATTGATTTAAATGTTTGTGCATTTCATGGCATTACATAAGCATTAAACAACTAGTTTTTGTTGTTTGTTTGTTTTGCATGAATGCCGGGTATTATATATATATGTTCTTCATGATTTTATGTTTAAATTCATGTTGGTACATATTATATGTATTTTTAATGTTTATGGGCTGTATGACATAAAATTAAAAATGGCAAAATTGGAAATTATACTAGAGTTGATTTATGGCACAAATCTAACTAGTTTGTGTTTTGGGCTTTTAAGAGAACTTATTCAATAAGAGGATTTAGTCCATTGGGCTTCGGCCCAGGCCCATCACGGGGTCTTCTCTTAAAGGTTCAAGTACACAATTTCCATTAATGGGCTTGGCTAAATTGATTAAAATTGGACTTTGTCTGATCCATGAATGCTATGTATATTTATTTGCTTGTTTGGTGTGATGAATGGATATGCATGGTGCATTCATGGGCCCTGGGTTTTTGTAATTAAATATGGCCTGCGTGCCATTATATTTTATTGTAAAAGTTTCATTTATTTCTTAGAATAGAATTTATTTGAAGACTTTGTAAATCAAGACGAAGCCCACCGAAGTGGAGAAGCCCAACTCGAAGATTCTTATGTAATAGTATAGAATCTTAGTTGTAGGTTTTTGGGCCCATGTTTGTCACGCTTTACTTTATGCAATTATATATATATATATATATGCATGCTATGTATGGATGACAAAGCGTATGCCATGTAAGCCGTAATAAAATGAATCCCTAAAAATAGTAAGTCACAAAGTTGCCTTCCTAATTCGAAACATGTCAAGGCATCGATCATCGGTCACGTAGACTAGGAGTCCTAGATGCGCCCGATTATCTTTGTGAGGCATGGGTTGTGAATGTAGGTTGGACTTAACATGGAATGGGATGCTCGGACCTAGGCAACTTATAAATGGGTTTGTGCTATAACATTGTTTGATGTTAGCCCATTTGATCCAAGAGTCATGTACGAGACATGATTGGAGTTTTTCCTACCTAAGTAACTTAACTTATTAGGTGTACAGGCTCAGCTTGACTAATAAGTTGTTGTGAAAAGTGGATCTTGGCCCACATTAAATCACTAACACGAATTATTTATGGGGATATTAATTCGGTTTGTGGGATCATTAATAAGACCTCATTTAATCTTGCTAAATTTTATTGTAGATTGAAAATGGCATCTTCAAATAACAATTTCTCATTGCGATCGGTCCTTGAAAAGGACAAATTAAATGGCACCAATTTCATAGACTGGTCTCGAAACTTAAGAATAGTTCTTAAGCAAGAGAAGAAGTCGTATGTTTTGGATGCACCCTTGCCTGAAGAACCAGGAAGGAACGCCTCTGCGGTTCAAAAGGAAACTTTTGAGACCAAGAAGAGCGACTCCAATGATGTGACCTGTCTGATGCTGGCCACTATGGTGCCTGAATTGCAAAAGCAATTTATGGACCAAGAGGCCTATGCGATCATGGTGCACCTCAAGGAGATGTTCCAAGAACAAGCTCGTCACGAGAGGTTCGTGACAACAAAGGCTTTAATTTCTTACAAGATGGCTGAGGGTACTTCTGTTAGTACCCATGTACTCAAGATGAAAGGGTATCTTGATACTCTTGAGAAGCTTGAGGTACTAGTGCCAAAGGAATTGGCCACTGACTTGATCTTAGGATCATTGTCTGCTGCTTATGATCCATTTGTGATGAATTATAACATGCATGCAATGAACAAGTCAGTTACTGAGCTTCATGGGATGCTTAAGAATGCTGAGGAGAACATTCGAAAGACCAATCCCGTACTAATGGTTCAAAAGGGAATTAAGAAGGGACAAGCTAAGGGAAAGGGAAAGGGAAAGGGAAAACTCAAGTCAGTTGGGAGTGCACCTCAGGCCCAATCCAAGCCCAAGGCGCCAAAACTCAAAGAGAGTGAGAGCACTTGCTTCCATTGCAACAAGATAGGGCATTGGAGGAAGAATTGCGCTCTCTTTAAGGAAGAACAAAAGAAGAATGGAGCCAAGGCGTCCAGTTCTGGTATTTTTGTTGTTGAAGTTAACCTTTCTATTTCTACCACTTGGGTATTGGATACCGGTTGTGGTTCTCACATTTGTTCAAATGTGCAGGGGTTAAGAAATAGGCGGTTACTTGGGAAGAATGAAGTGGACCTCCGTGTGGGGAATGGAGCACGAGTTGCTGCCATGGAGATAGGCGACTATCACCTCACTTTACCTTCCGGACTTTGTATTGTTTTAAATAATTGTTATTATGTGCCTGCTATGAGCAGAAACATTATTTCAGTTTCATGTTTGGATAATGATGAATTTGATTTTGTTATTAAAAAGGGCAATGCTCATATTCATCGCGAAGGCATTTCTTATGGCAATGCCATGTTGCAAAATGGCCTTTATATCCTTGATTTACAAAACAAAGAGTCTATATACAACATTAATACAAAGAGGGTTAAATCAAACGAATTAAACCCTACTTACTTCTGGCATTGTCGTTTAGGATATGCAAACGAAAAACGCATTTCAAGACTCCACAAAACTGGAGTGCTTGGGTCATTTGACTTAGAATCTTATGACACATGCGAGCCATGTTTGTATGGAAAAATGACAAAGAGTCCTTTTAACAAGAAAGGTGAAAGGACTAATGGCTTATTGAAACTAATACATACCGATGTATGTGGACCATTAAGTACACAAGCTAGAAGTGGTTTTAGCTACTTCGTGACTTTCACAGACGACTTCAGTAGATATGGCTATGTCTATCTAATGAAGTACAAGTCTGAAACTTTTGAGAAATTCAAAGAGTTTAAGAACGAAGTAGAAAACCAACTTGGCAAAAGTATAAAAGCCATTCGATCAGATCGAGGTGGCGAATACTTAAGCCAAGAGTTTGATGATCATCTAAAAGAGTGTGGAATTATTTCACAGCTCACTCCTCCTGGAACACCGCAATGGAATGGTGTGTCCGAAAGGAGAAATCGAACTCTGTTGGACATGGTTCGATCTATGATGAGTCAAGCTAATCTTCCTATCTCTTTTTGGGGTTATGCATTAGAAACTGCTGCGTTTCTATTGAACCGTACTCCAACTAAAGCAGTTGAGAAGACACCATACGAGGTATGGACTGGGAAAGAACCCAATATGTCTTTTCTCAAGATTTGGGGCTGTGAAGCACATGTTAAGAAATTAACATCTGACAAACTAGAGTCCAAATCGACTGTCTGCTTGTTTGTGGGTTATCCCAAAGAAACAAAGGGATACTACTTTTACTCAAAAGCCGAGAACAAAGTATTTGTTGCTCGCAAGGCTGTTTTCTTGGAAAAGGAGTTCCTTCTCAAGAAAGACAGTGGGAGTAAAGTAGAATTTGGAGAAATTCAAGCACCACAAACTCCTATAGAGGATGAGTTGGAAATGGGATCAAGTTCACAACCAGTTGTGGAACAAGAACCCATTACACAAGAACCTAGAAGGTCCGGTAGGATACGTCAGGAGATTGAGAGATATGGATTTCTAATCACTGACAGTGATACTATTGAGTTAGTAGATCGTGAGGATCCTACTACCTACCGAGAAGCTATTGAGAGCCCAGACTCGGAAAATTGGCTTGAAGCCATGAAATCCGAGATGCAATCAATGTACGATAACCAGGTTTGGACCTTGGTTGATCCACCGGAAGGTGCTAAGGTAATTGAATGCAAGTGGCTATTCAAACTCAAAGCTGATAAGACCTACAAAGGTAGACTAGTAGCAAAAGGTTTTCGGCAAACTCATGGTGTAGACTATGACGAAACCTTTTCGCCTGTAGTCATGCTCAAATCCATTAGGATCTTGCTTGCCATAGCTGCATATCATGATTATGAGATATGGCAAATGGATGTCAAAACTGCTTTCCTCAACGGAAATTTACTTGAGGATGTGTATATGACACAGCCTGAAGGTTTTGTCAATCCCAAGCATCCTAAGAAGGTTTGCAAGCTTCAAAAATCCATTTATGGATTAAAGCAAGCATCCCGAAGTTGGAATCTTCGTTTTGATGAAGCAGTCAAAGATTTTGACTTCATCAAGAACGAAGATGAGCCTTGTGTGTACAAGAAGGTTGTGGGAGCATAGTAGTGTTTCTAGTCCTATATGTGGACGACATCCTTCTCATTGGAAATGACATTCCAACATTGCAAAAGGTTAAGCAATGGTTGGGAAAATGTTTCTCAATAAAAGACTTAGGTGAAGCCGAGACAATACTTGGTATTCGAATCTATAGAGATAGATCGAATCGGCTTTTGGGACTAAGTCAAGAAAAGTACATAGACAAAGTACTAAAGCGTTTTAGTATGGGAGACTCAAAGAAAGGATACATACCTTTGGCTTTGGGAGTTCCTTTGACTAAAGAACAGTGCCCTAAAACCAAAGAGGAAAGGGACAACATGAGTAGAATCCCATATGCATCTGCTATTGGATCTATCATGTACGCTATGTTATGTACTAGGTTGGATGTTGCTCATGCACTGAGTATAACCAGTAGGTTTCAGCAAGACCCTGGTGAGAAGCACTGGTCTGCTGTAAAAGGATCACTTCTTGGTGTATGGTGGTCAAGAAGAGCTCGTCATACAAGGTTATGCCGATGCTGCTTTTCAGACCAGCACTCAGGATTCTAGATCGCAATCTGGGTTTGTTTTTGTTTTGAACGGTGGTGCTGTCAGCTGGAGAAGCTCGAAGCAAGAAACCGTTGCCGACTCAACTACAGAATCTGAGTATATTGCAGCAAGTGAGGCTGCAATAGAGGCTGTTTGGATTAAAAATTTCATTAATGGATTAGGAGTGGTCCCAAGCGTCCTAGATCCATTAGAAATTTTCTGTGACAATAACGGGGCCATTGCACAGGCCAAGGAGCCCCGGTCACACCAGAAATCCAAACACATACTCAGAAGGTACCACTTGATCAGAGAAATCATTGATCGTGGGGACGTCGAGGTTAGCAAGATATCAAGTGAAGACAATGTAGCAGATCCTTTGACGAAACAGTTACGTCCAAATCTGCACGAAGCTCATTTGAGAGCGTTCGGTCTTAGGGCTATGCCCAATTGGGACTAGTGCTAGTGGGAGATTGTTAGTGTAAGCCCTAGCCCCAATGCATTGTAACGAAACACTTGAAATTAATAAAATGAGGCATTAGTTTTATCTTTTGTATTCCTGTGCATATCAATTGATAAAACTATCCAAGAATGTCGTTTCGGTTTAAGTTATCATGTGTGAGGCACATGGATTGTAAGACCTTGAAACAAATGAGACATCATTCTAAATATCCCTAGTCAGTCATTGTTATGGGAATAACAAATGAATTAAGACTAGTATGCTCTCTCTGATCTTATGAGTTCTGTCTTACGAATCATTAGGACAAGAGTGTCAATCAGAGATCATAGATACATGTTAAAGAACATGGTATCTGGATTCGATTCGCTCATGAGAACACTACATGGTACAAGTCATAAGTGTTTCTCATATGCAAGTTTTGTATCGGAGTTCTTAGACCTGAAATCTCTATGAAACTCTTTATGAATTACTGTGTACTTTGACATACACCTAACGTGCTCGTAACAGAGTGACAAGTACGGGTATGATTGGGTATGCACTGATTCATGTTAGAGAGCATGAGAGAAGTGAAGGGATTACCCCTCTCGATAAGAGAGAAAAATATCACCGGCCACTTGATCAGTGAACTGAGAAGTGTATGGCCATACCGAGATGAAATAATGAGTAATCATTATTTATCTGAGAGTTCAGTGTCACTGGAATATCAAGAAATGAATTAATGTATATAAGGATGACTAGTTCCATGCCTTATATTAATTCTGATATTTATGGGTAAGGGACTATGCGAAATTGCATTAGGTCACCAAATGCCATATGCATTTTCATTTAATTTGGAATGCTATAATATCTTGCTAGAGAATATATATAGCCTTTGAATTAATTTATTAATTCATTGCCAACATTAAATGGACCTATAGGATCGCACATAAAGCACTGGGCTTAAAATTGTATTGGAAATTAATTTAGACTTTTATTTAAAGTCAAATTAATGCATGCAATGGGTGAACAGATTTTTTACTGTTAACAATTGGTCACGAGAGAAATTTACTGGCATGTGTTAGGTTTAATTTCAATTGATTAATTATCTATGTATAATTAAGTTAATTGAGTATTAAATCCTAAATTATGTTTAATCAAAATATAATACTTGAGAGGGAATTAAAGTAACCAAAGTTTAAACTAGGAATCCTAGTTAAATTTGGCAACTAATTACCTTAGTTAAGTAAGTTTGTTTTGATTAACTAAATGATGCCATTTGAATTTAAATTCTAATAGAATTTAAATTAAAATATATATCTCTTAATTATTAAGTGTTAGTGGCTGAAATTGCTACCTAATTTAAGGCACTCACACATGACTAAAGTAAGTGATATATATTAAATGATTTAAAGGAATAATGGTGGGTGCCACTTTTATTCTTCTTCTCTCTTTTGGCCATGAGACTATTAGTGGGATTGGTAGAGATTCCTTTTGCTCTTAATTCTCTCATGGAAGGTGACTAAGATAGAAAAAAAAAGAAGAAAGAACAAGAAGAGTTCTTGTGTCTTTCAAACAATTCCATTGCCTAATACACAAATATAGAGCTAGCACTCTTGATTTTAAGCTATCTTTGCAAGTGTGTGTGAACATAGAGAGGAGTGGCATAAAGGCTGTTCCTTTGGCATTGGTGGTGAAGATCTAAGGTAAATAAATTCATCTTAGTTGCTGGTCATCATCAAAATCAAGTCTTGAAGTGCATCTAAAGTTGTAAGTTTCAAAACTCTAAAATTGCATGTTTTCGTTCCTAGTTTTGGATATGTATGGTATGCATGATAAAATTTTTGTTTTTCCGCTGTGCTATCATGATTATCATACCATGTCATATTTCTTCAGTGGATGCAAAGGTTCATCATTGAATTTTAGCAGCAATTTGTTTTTCTTTTTTAGATTTTGTTTTAGCATAGCTTGTACTGACCTTCATTACACCTTTTTCTTTTTTCGTTTAAAATACCTTGTGTTCTGTTTTTTTCTTGATGAACTGGATAGTAAGCAGTGCATCAAATTTCTGCCTCAGAAAATGTTTATGGTCAAGATTTTAAAAATTTTTGCATTACTGCAGAGGGTGTACGGATCAGGAAAATCAAGAATTGATCTTGTGAACCTGTATGTTGTGTTAGATTGTTAAGTAATTATAATCCTAATTATTTACTGAGTTTTTTAAATTGTTTCTCACAAATGTTCAAATTCAGAAGTTGTAAATTAAAAAAGAGAGAGCAAATTCAAACAAAATATGTTTGATTCTCATGATTTTAATAGGAAAAAGCCTCACGTTATTAGCAAGTTTTTTAGGCTACAAAGAACAAACCAAAATGCCTGATATATGGAAAGAAAATATCCAAATGGCTTTGATAGTGTATTCATTACACTTACACCTTGTTTCTGTGAGATAGGTGGATGGGATGGTACGTTATGGTGTGGTATTGCGGGATATTTTCCCTCTCATGTCATGGTGTGGTATATTTGGTATACTACCTGGTATACTTAGTATAATACCTAATATACCTAGTATACCAATGGTATACCATGTATACCGATGGTATACCATAATCCCGAATACTATTTTTAAATTCTGGATTTTGGTATACCACCGGTATACTTGGTATACCGTTGGTATACCTTAGAATGCAGACTGTCAATCTCAATTCTGGAGCGGTATACCAAAATTTGGATTGTCAATCTCAATTTTGGATTTTGGTATACCGCTGGTATACCTGGTATACCAGCGGTATACCAAAATCCGGATTGTCACTCTCAATTCTGGATTTTGGTATACCGCTGGTATACCTGGTATACCAGCGGTATACCAAAATCCACATTGTCAATCTCAATTCTGGTATACCGCTGGTATATCAAAATCTAGATTGCCAATGATAATCTGGATTTTGGTATACTATTGGTATACTTGGTATACCAACGGTATACCAAAATTCATATCGTCAATTTTGGACTCTAATATTTTTTTATTTGTAACATGCCGTTTCTTTTCTTCATTATAAAAACAAAATATGGATGAAATTTCGTAAAAAAAAGTATGGCATTCTTTAAATCTAAAATTAAAAAAGGGATAAATCAAGTAATTTCCTTTATATTTTTTTATAGCATAATAGAAAATGTAACCATTTTTTTAAAACAAAATTAAAAATAAGGCAATTCATGTAAATTCTTTTTTTTTTTCAGTGTATGCTTTAATCAGTATTTTATCTCTTTTACTTATTTGCAATTGTCACATATACACCTATCAATTATTTATTATGATTTTTATTTTCACAGCATATATGCCAACACACATGCAAATAAGTATAGAGTTTGAAATCATTTCTAGCACGGTCCTCATGATTTTTTTTTGCAATTGTATTAACTCCTTAAAAGGTCACCTTGTAATGCCTCTCACTATCTAATCAATCATTAAAATGGAATTAGACTGCGCTTGTCAAACTGGATCGAGTTCTTACTCCCAAAAAGTGGATGCAAACACCTCCCTTCCTCAGCAAGATGGTGGCAAAGAGTTTGGCATCACCGCCAGATGATAAATGTGCTAAACCATGCTGCTTATGTTGGATAGACAGTCTAGAAGGTGAGGAGCACGTTTATATGGGCGTGACTGTATATGAGGCATATTTATAATACTGTGAGAAAAAAGATTAAAGTACTATTGAATTAGCCAAATTTACTATTTTTGTACTCTTTAATTAAATTTGAGGTCACTTTTATGCGATCTATGTATACTACACTTTTTAATGATCCAATCATAACTTGAAAAATTATACTAACAATGAACCAACAAAGTGAAAGGAATTGAGATTCCATTGTGAACCTGAGCACCATTCCCTTTAGTCTGTTTTTAGGAAGCTAAAACAACAAATATCAGCATACAACTATAAGCTAGTGCGTAAATCATTGCCCAGCTTATAAATTGATAAAAGGCAATCCAAAAGGGTAGAAGATTATTGGCCTCATACTTGCTACCTATATGTATATATTAATTAATAAGTATAAAGAAAGTACATGTGTCGGTGGCCAAGTGCACTACAATTAGTACAAGATTCAGTAGTAGCTTGAGACCACAAGATCCTACAATTAAGCCTATTGTCAAATTACAATAGCTTTCCCTTTACGACTTTTGCGAACATCTTTCAATTTTGGTCTTTTAGGCGGTGCTTCAGATTCACTCTCGATCCCGTGAAGCTTCTATGCCTTTCCATGAAAATATAAAGAGATTGCCAGCCTAGCCCGATGTACTTGCATATTAAAACCTTCAACTGGAATCTTTTTTTTCTCTATGAAATACTCAGCAAAGGATAAAAGAAAAACACCACAATCACTGCAATCACAAAAACATATAAATTAAAACAAATTTTACTAATTTTTTTTATATTTTCCAAAAAAAGGGTATCAAAATATAATATCCTTTGTTGTTCCACTTTTTCCACCAACGATAATCCTATTTCCATAAAAATACAGGAAACTAATAGCATGAGATTTCCTGATGTTGGACATAGACTTCCTGCCTCAAGAACACCTTGGAACGTTAGTCTTTGACTGATGTTCTTAAGATCTTCACGTCATGGATAGGCCTGAATTAACAGAATAGCAGAACACAGATCGAGTTTGATTCAACATTGAGCAGAATTTTAGAGGCTAGAATCCAATATTTCTTAATAGTAAAACCACAAAATCAGGTTACTTTTAATTGTTTTCTTGGCAGTTGGGTTATTACTTCAAGTACTTATCCTAACATAGAACATTTTGCAATTCACCCAGGTAGTTGCATTCTGTACAAATCAAAGTGATAAAGCAACCAAAACATGTGAAATATTTGTTTACCTATCATTGTTGTCAGTTTGGACACTTCCCAGCCTTTTGATTACTTCCATTCCCCTACATACTCTACCAAAAATGGAATGTTTTCCTGGATGATGACATGTTAGATGATAAGTGCATAGTCGATATACAAATTCAAAATACTTTAAATTATGAGACTTGGGGAATAAAGAGTAGAAGAACATCATTATGCAGCATGAAATTTTTCAAATAACAAACTTCAACCTCAAAGTTACTCAATATAGATTCAGCCGAATAGTCATACATCCCTGGAATTGACAGCTGGATCTTTCAAAGACATTTCTAGGAAAAGAATGTTATTCAAGTCCTTTATTCTTGCTTTTTACGACATGCTGTAATAATTTAAGATTTGAATATAGTGTCAGCTTTAACATAAGTTGAGGATCAAAATTTAGACCCAAATAGGTCTGAAAATTGCAATCAAGATCCTAGAGGTTTGACCTCGAAAGGGCAGCATGTGCCAACTTTCACCATAATCAATCATCAGAAAGGTTACAAGTTTCTATATTCAACAATTCTAAAAGTTCCCATGTGAATTATAGGCAAATTTCACGCAATCCAAATGTTCCAATAACAAAATAATGTTTTAAGACTAGTAATGTAGGACAGGTAAAACTGGTCATTACCATCTAGAGATGGAGTTAGTGCCAAAGTAATGAAGAACTGGCTTCCGTTTGTATTTGGACCAGCATTTGCCATGGATATGATCCCAGCTCCAGTATGCTTCAGCTCTGGCCTTATTTCATCCTCAAACTTTTTACTGAAAACCATAAATAAATAAACCATCAACTCAAATTCAGAAAATTGCTTTCTACTAAGCAAACATGTTATCAGCATACAAATTCTACAAACCAAAACTATATGTAGGGCTAAATTTATGACTTTAAAGCAAGATTGCACTAATTCCACAGGCTAATCAACCCATTATAAGAATTCAACAGTCTTAAGTTCAAAACGGAAACTAACCCATATATAGATTCTCCTCCTCTTCCAGTACCTGTTGGATCCCCACCTTGCACTATGAAATCCTATTTCCAAAACAACCAATAAGAAAAATTCAAAAGAAAAAAACCTCGTAAGGTTAACAACATATACAAAAGTTAATAAATACCTTGATGATTCGATGAAATTTCACATTATCGTAATAATTTCTGCGAGATAGCTCAAGGAAATTTCTGCAAGTTTTTGGCGCATGCTTGTAGTATAGCTGCGCAAGTCCAAAAAAGCAAAACTCATAATTTTTTTACTTCCGGTTTCTCGGGAACCAAGCAGAAAACACGACAAGAAAGGAAAAAAAGAGGGCAGAACTTTGAGAGACAGAGAGAGGAGTACCTCGACAGTGAAAGAGCCCATGGAAGTTTCTAGAGTGACCTCAGGAGCGCCCCCTTCTGAACTTGCCCACATCTTTTACTCCCATAGAGATCGTTTCTTTCCCCCATCTGCGATTTTAGCTCTTCATAAATAGGTATGGCGATTCGGGACGGTTTAACAATATTCGGGAACCGATTGAATCGAGAAAGAAAACAAGATGAACAGAAACTAAGAGTGATGAAGATCGGTGCGATATTTGTGAGCGAACGAGAAATAAAAGTATAAGAACTGTACAAATTAGGGCTTTTAAAAAAAACGGTATTTTTTAAAAATAAAAAAATTAAAAAAGATATTTTTAAAAAATTTTAAAGAATGGTTGTATTTTTAAAATTGGGTCAAAAATATGGTAATCTATGTAATTTCCTCTAAATTATATGCTTAGTCCAATATAGATTGTCAAAACATAATAAATTAATTGTAAATTATTTTTTCATGTAAAAGTACACTCGGAAAGTTTTCAGCTAACAATCCTGATCTTGACGCTCTACTGGCCGTTGAATGCTCCAATGATCTCCACCGTCCGAATTCTAATGGTCATTTATTTTTATTTTTTTAAAATTAGTAAACGGGCTTAATTCTCATAAATTTTTGACGATGATGATAATGATGATATGGGGTCATAAATCAACGAGGGAAATAAAATTCATGGGCTGGTTCGCGACTTTGCTATTTAGTACTCCATCCCTTTCATCTAATTTGACAATATTTAAATATATTTTCATTTAATTTGATAATTTTTATATTTTAATAAATATTAATTATATATTTTTTATTTTATTATTGTATATACTTTAAAAAAGATGCATTTAATAAATTAAGAACATAAATTATAAAAAATTGGAAAAAAAATATTTTAGTAAATTATAACGGAAAATTTACAGGTCAAATGTTAATAAATTTTTTTTAATATGTATACAAAATTTAAAATTATCAAGTTAAGTAAAACGGATAAAGTGTTTTTTTGTCCTTCTCAATTATTAAATTCTAAAACTAATTCCCATATTCAATTACAGTAAAATTAAAATTGTATAGCTAATGATCTTATGTCGTACTTAATTTTTTTTATTACTTATAAAAAAGCATTTCAATGAAATTGTCCAGTGCAAATTTAGATCTACGAGTTTTTAATATTCGAATGCCGGCCAATTTATTTTTTCAGCCTTATACTGATTTTCAAAACTATATACATTATCCACAGTATACCAATAATTTGGAAAATGTATTTCAAAGATGAAAATTAAATTGATGGTAAAATTTTCAAAATAATTGACGTAGAAATGTTAGGATAAAATTATTTTTTTTGTAAAAAAAAAAGAGATTATTATATTATATTATATGGTGTATATTAAAGGAGGGAAATATGGAGCCACATGGGGTCAATAATCCAGTGGCTGTGACCTGTTTTCGATGGCCTAATTTCAAACATTCTTTTTATTATATTTTTTGGTCTCTAAAAATAAATATTATGGTCTTTGATGGTTGATTCGATAATATATGAGAAGGATAGTTGTGAAAATGTCAAGTTCTAAATTTAGATTTTATAGCAATGTTTTTCAATAATTAATTATTTTTCACCGTCGGTGCTATAAAACAATTTTGTAAGGAATTGAAAATATGCATTTTTATACTGTTTTATAAAAGAATATAATGACATACGATACCATTAAAAAAAAAAAGTAATAATAAAAAATAAGTCACAATTGATAAATTTTATATAATTAATTTTAGCTTTTATGATAACAAAGATATAACAAATAAAATTTGAAATGTCAATTTCATATTATAAAGATAACGAGACCATTAAGAATTGAAAATAACACCAAGTACATTGTACAATTTTAAAGCTTACAAACAAATTAACTAATATTAGAGCACCAATAACCGACAATTAAAATTTTTTTTAAAGAGAAATAAAAAAAATCTTTATATTAAAGAGTTTAAAAAACTTAACTAGTAAAATTAAAGGATAGTACTAATAAAACGGACCATCGTATATGATTATACTATATAAAATAAGTTGAATTATGAATATTGAATGTCGATAGAATAATGTAGCTATCTATTATTAATGAATTTAAGTTGTGACTATTACAACCGAATATTAAATAACGATAACGTTTACAAACTCGGACTGTATTCTAAATTAAGGAGTCGAATTTGAATAGAAGGGTTAAATATTTATTTTTGAAATATAAATATGTAAATAGATTTACCAAATAAAAAAAAAAAAAGAAAATATGTGAACTAGTGAGCATGCATGAGCAGCTGGCTTTCACAAAGCAAAGCTTTAGTTTGTAGTTTATTATTATTATTTTATAAAGTAAATTACCTTTCCTCTGTTTCTTTTGTCTCCATTTTTTTCTTCCTCAGGCATAAAGAAGCTCTTTTTTTTTTTTTTTTTTTTTTTTTTTTTTTACCTTTGGAAAAGAAACCCCTTAAAGCACAGCACAGCAGAGATAGAAAAGAGTCTTCCCTTGATCGGCGATGTCTATCGCAGCCAACGAGCGACCTCTGCCCCTCTCCGACGCCGACAGAGCAACAAAAAAAGTCAAACGCCGAGCAGAATCTATGGGAGCATCGGGTTACAGAGACTGCCTGGTTAACGGAGTGGTAACTGATTCCTCAATGGAGGAAGTATTAGATGCTATGGATGTCAATCTTGAAGCAGGGGATATCAGCATAGACAAATCAGGTACGATTCCAGTGGTTCAATTCTCTGAAAATCTAAAATCCAAACTCTCTACCACGCTTGGGACAGCCCTAGTGGTAAGCTTACTAGGAAGATCCATAGGTTATAAGGCACTGTCCTCAAAGTTACAGACCCTCTGGAAGCTCTCAGACGCGAAGATTTTAGACATTGGCAGAGGTTTCTTCCTGGTCCAATTCTTAAACGAAAATGAATACAAACGTGCCCTGTATGAAGGACCCTGGGTTGTGAATGGTGCCTACCTGTTGGTCCAGAAATGGAGCCCCAAATTCAGAGTATCTAATGGAAAAGTGGAGTGTACCACGGTCTGGATTCGACTTCCGGAACTACCTCTGCAATATTACGCCAGTAGCGTGCTGAACTCTATTGCGGAAGCTGTCGGCCCAGTAGCAAAAATCGACTACAATACCAGTGAACTAAACAGAGGGCGCTTTGCTCGGGTGGCTGTTTCTGTGGATCTCAGCCGGCCATTAGTCTCGATGATTGAGATTGATGGAGAGATTCAGAAGGTTGAATATGAGAACCTCCCTGAAGTTTGCTTTCTGTGTGGAAGGATAGGCCATGTCGACACCTTCTGCCCAGACAAAACACATCCAGACCAAATGGGAGAGCGAGGAGAGAATGGCAAGGAGTGTAGATCAGTGGAAACTGTGGAACCGTTTGGACCTTGGATGGTGGTGGAGAAAAGAAAGCGCAACACCAGAACATTCCCAAGAAGAAACTCGGACAGCACGGGGCAGGGTTCACGATTCACAGTGCTGGAGGAAGAAAACAGAGAGGCTCTGGGTGATATCTCAGCTGATAAGGAAAATAGGCCGATCCAAGAGAACATCCCTCTTAGCTTTCAGCAGGGACAGAAGACTAAAAATACTGGAACAAAGGGATACCAGCAAGCATACTCTCGTGGCAAAGGAAGCACAAACAGAGGGAACAACTCAAGAACCCAAACCCACAGAACTCAAGATAATGCAAGAGATAAAAGCAAGAGAGTGCTTGGGGATTTCTTCCAGTTTAAAAGCACCTTACAGACAGAAGACAACCTAGTTCCTTTATCCTCAAAACTCAACCCCGAAAACCACTCAGTAGTCGGGAAACCATCAGTGAATGCTTCAGCTCTCACCCAATCTACCCAGACCGCACCAACCGAACCAGCAACAGGACCACCTCATACTAGGGGACAGTTTGAGAGCAGGCCTCCGGATAGTGAGCATCCGACATTCTCAACAGGTACCGACTCAATGAACCTTGAGATAACTGAATGTGAGAAAGATAATGCTGATGATAATGAGAACCTAGATGACTTGTCAGAAGATGAGGGTCCCCTAGACCCTTATCTTCGTGACGACTAAGATGGGTTGACGGATTTATGCTTCAATTCTTATGTCTATATTCACTTGGAATTGCCAGGGGGCCAAGAGCCCCTCTCTTTTGAGAACCCTTAAATGTTTCCTTCATAACTATAAACCGAATATGTTTGTTATACTGGAACCCAGAATCAGTGGAACTGTGGCCGACTAGTTGCATTTCCAGACTCGGTTATCCTCGATCCCATAGAGTCGAAGCAGTCGGGTTTTAGTGGGGGTATATGGGTCCTTTGGAAAGAAGTTTGGGAGGTAGAAATACTCATTAATAATACGCAGTTTATTCACCTTCATATTAATGACACGGGCTAGCAACAAAGGTTTTTACTTCACAGCTATCTATGGTAACCCTGTTCCCACAATCCGCAACAATCTCTGGCGCGGACCATGCAGCAGCTCAATGACAGTATCTCTGATCCTTGGATCCTCATGCGGGGGATTTCAACGCCCTTCTTTATGCCAATGAAAGGCGGGGGGGAGCTACCCAACAGAATTGGTACTTGTAAAAAATTCTTTGACTGGTTCAACTCACTCGAGGCTAAATGATATGGGTTACAAAGGGCCTGACTTCACCTGGAAGAGAGGAAGTTTGCATGAGCGTCTTGACAGAGGTTTGTGCAATAATGCTTGGTGCCATCTTTTTCCCGAAGCTTCCATCTTACACCTTGCCAGAATCTCTTCAGACCACAGACCCCCTCCTCTTGCAACTCAATTGCCACAGGGCCGGCTAACAGCCCCAGGCCTTTCAGATTTCTCCAAGCCTGGTTAACTCATGCTGATTTCAATGAATTCGTCCGTAATAACTGGAAGGTTGGGGATAATCTTATTCCTTCAGTCAATAAGTTTACTGAAAAATTGCGAGAATGGAACTCTTCTATCTTTGGCAACATCTTTCATAGGAAGAAGGCTCTGCTAGCCCGTATTAAAGGCATTCAACAAGCTCTTGTCTATAGAAACTCATCTCAACTTGCAGATTTGGAAATCGAGCTTAAAAGCGAGCTTGAACAGATCCTGATTCGAGAAGAAGCTCCTTTGGTTCCAGAAGTCAAGAAGTGACAACATCTTGTGGGGGGACAAGAACACCTCTTTTTTCCATCAAAGAACGGTCCGGCGCAGGAAAGGAAAAGAAATAGATTGAGCTCCTTCAGGATAGGGATGGGATATGGCAAAATGATCAACAGGTTCTTTGCTCTATGGCGGTTAACTACTTCTCTGATCTCTACACAGAAGACTGTCATAATCGCAGCCCGTACCATATTAAAGGTTGCTTCCCCTCTCTGGGAGATAAGGGAGAGGAAGTAGCCAGAGAGTATTCTAATGATGAGATTTGGGAAGCTCTTAAGAATATGAAGCCATGGAAGTCTCCTGGAGTGGATGGCATTCACGCAGGGTTCTATCAAGCTCAGTGGAAAGTGGTTGGTGCAGATATTTGTAAAGAAGTTAAGCGTATTCTCCACGGGGGTAAAATGGATGACCTGATGAATAAAACCCTCCTTTGTCTTATTCCTAAAGTCATTGCTCCTAAAAACATATCACAATATCGCCCCATAGCCTTATGCACGGTGTTGTACAAGATTGTCACAAAAACACTGGCTAATAGACTCAAAAATCTCTTGCCCTCTCTGATAAGCCCTACCCAAACTAGTTTTGTCCCAGGTAGGCATATAACAGAGAACATTATCATTGCCCAAGAAGTTATTCACACCATGAGATCCAGGAAGCGTAAAACAGGTATCATGGCCATCAAAGTTGATTTGGAAAAGGCATACGACCGTATTAGCTGGGAGTTTCTCAAGGACACACTCATAGATGCTGGGCTAAATAGGAACATGGTTGAAGTTATCATGAACTGTGTCACCAATTCATCCACCCAGCTGCTATGGAATGGTGATATGTCATCCTCCTTTAATCCAAGTCGTGGGTTGCGTCAAGGATGTCCTCTTTCCCCCTATCTCTTTGTCCTTTGCATGGAAAGATTAAGTCAAGGCATCCAAGTAGCTATCACAAATGGTGAGTGGAGACCTATCCAGCTAAGTAGGGGTGGCCCATACTTAAGCCATCTCTTCTTTGCAGATGATTTGATCCTCTTCGCTGAAGCTGGGGTTGGACAGGCTGAGATTATTAATGATGTGATCAATGATTTTTGCGACAGCTCAGGTCAGAAGGTTAGTGGTCAAAAAACTAATATCTACTACTCCAAAAACACTGATGCTCATCTCCGCAGGGAGATCAATCGTTGCTTGGGTTTCAAGGAAGTTGCTGACTTGGGCAAATATCTTGGCATACCCCTCCTTCACTCGAGGGTTTCCCGAAAACACTATGCTTACACCCTTGATCGCATGAAGGGAAAATTGGCTAGCTGGAATTCCTCCAATATCTCAATGGCTGGGAGATGCACTCTAGCTAGATCAGCCCTCTCCTCCTTACCCACTTTTATCATGCAGACCTCAGTGGTTCCCCTTACTCTGTGCTCAGACTTTGATAGAATTACTCGCAGATTTATTTGGGGTGGGTCAGAGGATACTCGAAAATTGGCCCTTGTTCCTTGGAGCACATGCACTCTTCCCAAGAACAACGGTGGTCTTGCTTTTAGAGACTCCCAACTCCTGAACGCAGCATATATAATGAAGCTTGTTTGGAATCTTTTAATTAATTCACAGCAGTTGTGGGTTCAAGTCCTAGCAAATAAATATAATTTCAAGGATTCCATCAATGCTCACCCTATTGCTCATCACAACAGCTCTATACTTTGGAAGGGGATATGCAATAACTGGAACAATACAAAAGACCACACCTTCTGGATTATTGGCAATGGACATAAGGTAAATTTCTGGTTTGACAGGTGGGTACCTGGGATCTCCTCTTCCTTGTTTCACATCACTTGCAAACCTATCCCGGAAAATCTTATTGATAAGAAGGTAGCCTTTTTTGCTAGCAACAATGGAGGCTGGAACTGGGGGATTCTAGCTGATTTTTTCTCTCACAACACTCTAGGCAAGATAGCTACCATCTGCCCTCCCAACTTCGGTGCAGCGCCGGATGAAGCCTTCTGGGACCTCTCTCCCTCAGGTGAGTTCACTGTTAGATCCGCTTATGCTATGCTGAGTGGGACTCAGATTGGCGACACAGACAATCTTTGGAGTCAAATCTGGAAAGTGAGGGTGTCTCATCGGATCAAGACCTTTCTTTGGATGACTCTAAATAATGGTATCATGACCAACTCAGAGAGGAAGCGTAGGCATTTTACCACGTCGGACATCTGCCCTCTTTGTGGCACTGCGGCAGAAACAAGCCTACATGTTCTAAAGGACTGTTTTGTTGCTTTCTATCTTTGGAACTTGTGCCTCCCCAAAGACATATATAATGTTTTTATGGAAGCTGCAGATATTAGAAGTTGGATGAAGATAAATTTGCAATGCAAGCACTTACAGTATGAGGGAATTCATTGGCCGGACTTCTTCGCTATTGGCTGCTGGCTCATTTGGAAGAATAGAAATGCCTCCATATTCCAAAATAATAATAAACCAACCATCCTCTTACTGCAAGATGCAGTGAATTTGGCTAAAGCTTGCCGTGAAGCGTGGATTAGGATGGACCCAACAGGCAAGGGGAAAAGGGACCCGATGAGGACAGAATGGTCCCTTCCCCCGGCTAACCTTGTTAAAGTTAATTCGGATGCTTCAGTTTCTGTTGAAGGAGCTGCTTCTTGTGGTGGGGTGTTGAGGAATCATCAAGGCAACTGGTGTAGCGGGTTTGTGGTCAATCTTGGGGCTTGTCCCATCCTGGTAGCTGAGCTTTGGGGCATATTCTATGGGATTCACAGGGCGAAGGAGGTAGGATCTCACAAAATTATCGTTGAGAGTGATAACAAATTGGCTGTTGATATGATTAATGGCAAATGCCCAGTCAGCTCCACTTGTACCTCAATTATTGATCATATTCACCGATCTTCTAAAGATTTCTCATACATCACCTTCCACCATATTCACCGAGAAGCCAACTTTGCAGCGGACTTCATGGCCCACTTAGGCCATAGCTTTCCTCCAGGATATCATGGCTTGCTGTCACCTCCACTTGGTCTAAAGATCTGGCTCCGCCATGATGTGGCTGGTGTTACTTTTGTTTGTTAGTGTCTTTTTGTGAGCTTTGCTCACCTTTTATTACCAAAAAAAAAAGAAGCTCTCTTTTTTAAACTACTTTTCTATTTGGAATACAGAAAAGAATTCAAAAACAAGTAAAAGATCCAAAACACAAGTTTAATGATCGTCCAATCCTATACGATCTATGTTTTTTCAAGTGTGTGATCTCTTCAAGTGTCTTTTTTGAACCCACATCTCTCTCTCTCATGTATTTCTTCAACTAAGAAACCAACTAATAATTAAACAATGAGGCTTCTTCTTCATTTTATTCCCATTTGGATTTTTCATTTCTGTCTTGTTCATGCCTTGGAAAACCCTCCCATTTCTCCAATTTCTACTTCCATGGCTGCTTTCTCTCCAGGTAGCTCACTGTGTTCTCCGTTATTTTCAATGGGTTTTTAAAAAAATTCAAACTTTTGAAAAATAACTTCAAATCCGGATTACCTGTTTAAGTTTGGTATGTAAATCATTTCATAATTAATATGATTTGATAGTCCTTTGTCTACCTTAACGTTAAAAATGTTACCTTTTTCATATCTTTACCCTTTACTTGTAATCTGACAGTATCTAAATTTTCAATTTTTATGATTCTTTTTCGATTTTCTTAATTGCATTGCGTTTCCAGGAATTCAATCTCAACTGGGAATTGAAAAGGAAGAAGATAAAATGAAGTTTGACAAGAAAGTAGCCGTAGCTCTCTTTGTTGCTTGTGGTATTCTGGGTCTCGTTGTTCTCTTCTCCTTGTTGGCTTGCTGCATTTACTACTTGAAATTTTATCAAAGAAAGAGATATTCCCAGTGCTCCGGTACTCTCTTTTTCTTTGCTAATTAGTGGGTTTTATCCTTTTTCATGTTAATTTTCTGATTGTTTGTTTTGTTTTGTGGGTTCTGAAATTGAAGAAGTAGAGAAAGGAGTATCATTAACCCCATTTTTGGGCAATTTTAATTCATTGAGGATTGTTAGTAACAGGGGATCGGTTCCATTGATGGACTATAAGCTACTAGAGAAAGGAACTAACAATTTTGGGGATGATAATTTTTTGGGTAAAGGTGGATTTGGAAGGGTTTATAAAGCTTTATTACAAGACGAGAAGCATGTTGCAGTCAAGAAATTAGACTGTTCTACTGAAGATGCACAGAAAGAATTTGAGGTAATCTTTGGAATTTTGGTACACTTTTTTCTAGTCTGGTGTCTGATTTATTGCTTGGAATTGCAGAATGAGGTGGATTTGTTGAGCAAAATTCATCATCCAAATATAATCTCTCTTGTTGGCTATAATATTCATGAGGAAATGGGGTTTATTGTATATGAACTGATGCAAAATGGATCCCTTGAAGATCTACTACATGGTAATTCAATTTCACTAATTCAATTTGGGGAATTTGGCATTACAAATCTGAAATTTCTTTCTATGTTACAGGGCCTTCTTGTGGATCTTCCTTAACTTGGCATAAGAGGTTAAAAATTGCTCTTGATACAGCTAGGTAAGTTAGTTGACCAAAAAGTTACAATCTTTGAGATTTTTATTTTCGATCTTAAAGTTTTTCTTTATACCCAATTGTTGAGCAGGGGATTAGAATATTTACATGAATTCTGCAAGCCAGCGGTGATTCATAGAGATCTGAAGTCATCTAATATACTTTTGGATTCGAACTTCAATGCTAAGGTTAAAAAAATAGCTTTAACTTTCATCTTATAACGTTTGTAGTACGAAGTTTTTGATGCCTTATTGCTTACTTTAATTTCAACGGTTCAGTTGTCGGATTTTGGTCTAGCGGTGGCGGATAGCTCTCATAACAGGAACAAGCTCAAACTGTCGGGCACCGTAGGTTATGTGGCCCCAGAGTATATGTTAGATGGTACGCAAACTATACTTGTCATACACTTCATTCTGACTTTGAGGCCATTTTGAATAGTGGATAGTAGGGGTGAACATCATTGATTTTTAATCGAAAACTGTTCGATCCGATTCTTCGGTTGTAAAATATGTAAATTTTGATTAATAATAGAAAATTCAAAGAGATTGAAATTTTTTAAACGGCATAGTTTTTGTTTAATAATTTTTTTTAAATTTAATGAATTTACGAAAATAAATCCGATAAGTTTTGTAAAATTATTAATTAGTTTGGTTTTGATCGATGATACAAGAGTAATTTTAGTTATCAGTTTGGTTCGATATGCTTAGTATCATATTTTGATTTAGTTTCGGTTTATAATTTTTACTAAATTTTAATTTTTGATTACAACTAAATATCGAATCATATTCACCCCTAACTGTTGCATGGATGTCGAGAGCTGTTTTTTTTTTTTTTTTTTTGAATATGTGATATTACTGCCTTATTACTCAAGTAGATAAAATATTATAATTAACAGTCTATCTTAACCGATGGTGATTGATATTTGATAATTTTATAATCAATATTTCCACACAATTGTCTTTAATCCACATGTGCTGCCATTTCTTATTCTCTTTCAACTTGACAACCATATAGGCCAAAAATTGGGAAAAAAATGGCATTGATTCGCTTTCCACTTTTTAATAGTAAAATTATAATTCAGAGAGTACTGTTAGCTGATTTAACGGTATAAATTTAAGCTTTATATACCGAAAAGAAAAGTTTGTTACATTCAAAATCGAGCATCATACTTTTCTTTTTTTGGTGACATTATAGGTGAATTGACGGAAAAGAGTGATGTGTATGCGTTTGGAGTTGTGCTTTTGGAGCTTCTCTTAGGAAGAAGGCCTGTGGAAAAATTGGCACCAGCTCATTGCCAATCTATTGTAACATGGGTATATGTTGAATGTTACCCAGTTTGTTTACTTTCTTTGAGATTTTAATTATCTATTTATTAATGCTATTTGGCTACTATAAATGTAGGCCATGCCTCAGCTCACTAACAGATCCTCACTTCCAAATATAGTGGATCCTGTGATCAAAGATACAGTGGATGAGAAGTACTTGTTTCAGGTTTGTGTAACATAACTTCCCCAGACAGATCTTACCTAGAGCTGATATTGGGTCGGATAGGGATGTACAAATGGTTAATTCAGTTCAAAACTGTAAGAACTGAATTGACTGAGTTTCTTATAACGGATAACTGAACTGAAATAACAGAAATCCTTCTTAAATTTGTGCAGGTTGCTGCAGTTGCTGTGCTGTGTGTGCAGCCAGAACCATCATACCGGCCACTAATAACAGATGTTGTGCACTCTCTGGTTCCACTTGTTCCTCTTGAGCTTGGTGGAACATTAAGAGTTACAATGCAGGCTCGTGCTGCACAATAAAAAGCTTTTTTTTTTCTTTTTGGGGGTCTTTGATTATATTTTCTCTCTTTTTTTTTTGTTTTGTTTCCACAATTTTTGGTTAGATATTATAGATCTATACCACTGAACTTGTTTATGTGCATATTACTATTGTTGCCATTTGGGTTGAGGGGATGAACTGCTGTGTACTTGAACTCTAACCACTTGTATATTCAAGGAAAAAGAAAAATTAACGGGCCAAATGAATCCTTTTATTTATAGTTTTATTTCATATTTTACTCTCTGTTACTTTAACCTCCAAAATTAAAAAATGTTTTAAGAAATAATTTTACTCTCATTCCATCTGTTCCTTCTGAGCTCAGAAGAACATTGTTCGGAAAAATTTAGCTCTACATGGATCCATGTTGATGTGGAAATTCCCTTTCAATGAAAAAGAGACGGCATATAATTTTTCTAGATGAATCTAAAGAGACTCACTGTAAGGGAAATTCTATATTAGCATTTGGAGACTTATTGTACAACAGAAATTAATAGCCTACGATGATGAATAGTTTCTCAAAAAATTGAGAGGGCAAGACAACCAAAATTGATAAATTCATAAGGTTGGATATGTATTAAGCATTGTAGTATTGATAGGTGATCAATTTATAAACGGCCCTCAAAATTCATGTCCTCGTAATTCTCAAATGGAGTGTATAATAAAGCTACATTATTCAACAGAAACAGTGCGATTGTCTTGTAATACACACTAGCAAGGACAAGCAACTAGCCATTGACAGTTTGAATGTGTTGTACAAAAGATAAGGCCAAAATTATAAAAGAGATTAGACTGTAGAAGGTTTGCATCAGAGTTTAACTATAGGAATTCCTCAGACTCTCTGGACTATAAATTTATTACAAAAATTAAAAATCGTATTAGTTCGATCTAGCATTTGCATTGAACTCGACAAAAATTTCAATGATTTGATTTTTAATATTATACCTTATGTGCCATTATAACATTAGCTGACATTGTGGTATGAATCGATGATAGCATCTGCAAGGTATTCACATTTCGCCAAATTCAATCCAGCCAAGGATATTCTTCCATCCTTTGTCATGTAAACGTGCCATTTATTCGTCATATTTTCGCTCTGAACCAACCAAAAAACAAATGGTAAGAGAATTTGCTGGTGAATATTCAAAATGATTCTAGAAATTGATGAGGCAAATGGATTATAGAAGTAAAAGGTTACTAAAACAACCAATTCAACCAAGAAATTGCCATTAAGAGAAGTAATGCCACATTAAAGTACATAGTGAAGCTAGTACAGTAAGTTTGGAACTGTTATAGTGAAAATTTCCTATGAAATGTGAGAAGCAAAGGTGACATACATTGCAAAAGCATATGCTAGCTCATACACGAGCATATAATATGGAAATCAAGACAAAAATCCAGGGCAATTACCTGAGCTTTGCTCAAGCCTGTGAATGAGAACATCCCAATCTGCTTAAGTATGAAAGACCAATCTTTGCCACTCTTATCTTTTGCTACGAGGCAATCGTATAATTTCTGCCTCACACCTTTTATCCTTCCAGCCATCATTTCCATCTCTGCCTTCCATTCATTGAAGAGAGTTGGATCACCGACAACATTAGCCACAATTCTAGCCCCATGAACAGGAGGATTTGAGTACATTGGTCGTGCGAGCCTCTTCAGTTGGCTCTTAACCCTTAAAATTTAAGGAAAACAAATGAACTGAGTACTTTAAATACTGGGAGTGCTATCTCAAACTCAACTGAGAAGTGAACAATCATAACATAGTGCAATGGTCTACTGCACCTTGTTGCAGCATCTGCTGATGAGCAGACAACATTGATTGCCCCGATCCTTTCTGCATATAAACCCAAATTTTTGCTATATGACTGAGCTACCAGAAGCTCCATTCCACGTGCAGCAAACAACCTCACTGATGATGCATCCGCATCAAGGCTTCCACTAGCAAATCCCTAAAGAAAACCAAAATCTGGGATTAAGCAATGTTTCAATGATGTTACAGAAGCAAACCACTCACAAACAAATGCTCATTTGTATAACAGTTCATGTATTTCTACTTCATCAGCAAAAAAAAAAAATACTGGAGCTCAAATGATGTAATGCAGACCTGGTATGCAACATCAAAAAATGGAATATGGTTCTTCTCTTGAATAACATCAGCAATTTTTTCCCACTGTTCAGGAGTTGGATCAATTCCTGTCGGGTTGTGAGCACAGCCATGGAGCAAAATAAATGATCCTTCAGGGGCAGCCTGAAGTGAAAAACCAATACATGAAATAGAGGCATGTTTCAGTGTAGAATTAAGATTATCAACAGATAACTAAGAAGAAAGCAAATATACCGATTTCCTGCATATGATTATCTCAAATTGGCATGTCTTCGGGATTCTTTTATTTTTTCATTTTATTGTGGTTCATCTGTGGGTTCTAATGTTACAGCATTGTGTAGCATATCAGTAGCATGCAAATTCAGTTGATACGAGAGAGACAGCAAAATATCTTTGTAAGTTATAAATAAGAGAAGAATGTACTGAATGTTTTGCCAACATTAAGTTCATTCAGCATTAGGATTGCAATCCCAGTAGATCAGCAACATATCAGTCAGAAGTATTTAAGTTTAACATTACTGCTCAAAGATCTAACCTTAAAGTCCGATATCATTCCCTCAAAATCCAAACCAACAGTCTTGGGATCATAATATCGGTACTCAGACCATGGGACTCTAGCATCATTGAAAATATTCTTGTGATTACCTGCAAAATGATAAAGGCAGTTAGAATTTGGAACTCTTGATACAGCATATCAAGAAACATGTGAATCCCATCACACACCCCAAGTTGGAGATGATATCAGAACTTTTGCTCCTGGAAAGTATCTCTCAATGAGAGCAGCAGCCAATCGAAGAGAACCAGTGCCTGAAAGACCCTGGACGGTTGCAACCTGGAAATTGTTTACAAAAGTTGGAAACCTAAGTATCGGAATTATCTTCGGAATGAACCCTTCATAGAGGGAATAAAATTTAATTTCTTTTACAATATGCAAAAGATCTATGTCCGGACATACTCTTTGTTGCTTTATCACTGGGTTGTCAGCACCAAACATTAGCTCTGCAGTCACCTTATTGAATGCAGCCAAACCTTCGATTGGGAGGTACTAATAACACAATCAATATAGGGCAAGTTAGATAAACCTAGAAATATAAGTTAAGATAAGCCAAACATTTGAGCACATTTAGATACCTCTTTATTGTCACCCCTCTCCAACATAAGGTTCTCAGCCTAAAAAAACAAAAAGGTATCAATAAAACAAATGATATCTTGTCGTCAAAGAAGAATACCGATCATAAATAAGGCAGAAAGCCAAACTTTTGGTGACAAATTGTCACAGAAAAAGAAAGCGCTGACCTTCTTAACAACTTCAAGCACGTAAGGGTTTAGCTCCTCAGTTCGGTAAGCCCCAACTCCAAGGTTGAGCTTCTTTGCATCTGTATCTGCTTTAAAAGCTTCAGAAACTCCAAGAATTGGATCTGGGGGAGCCATAGTTATACCCTCAAAGCGAGATACATAGACTGCAACAGTCATACATATTCGGCCAGAAGACTGATAATAAAAAACAACAAACTCAGATCTCGACACCAAAACAATCCTAGTGCTCAAAACTGTAATATCCCCTAGAAGATCACATCCATGTAAACCTAAAAAGCTACAGTGTTGAAGGGAAAATTCCAACCAGAGTTCATTCAGTGCTTATGAAATTTGATAATATCAAAATCAGGAGAAACTGAAGAAGTTTTAAGCAGAATTTCACTATCTTATTCTGACTATTAAGCAGAAGTCCAAAATCCCAAAATTTGAATAAGAGTACGAACTAAGCAAGTTAAGATCAGATTACTTGATCACATTTTAAGCTGAAATGCCAATAAATAAATGCACCATACCTTAGTCTTCATAAAGGGATTAGCTTTCTCCTTTTTATACCATGTCTTCACGCTGCCACTTCCAAGCCTCACGTTTCCCTGTATGATCCACCATAAAACATCCATTTGGTTGCCAAGAAAAACACAAGAAATGAAAATTCGCAACTCTGACTAACTTCACTTCAATAAAAAAAAAAACCATCATAGTCGAATGCGCGAAAATCAACAAAAGTTTAACTTTTTTGAGCAACCAAATACTAATCTTCATATTCCCAATAAAAAGAGAAGCAGAAACAATCGGAATTGAAGAGTTACCTTAAGAGTGTCATGCATTGAGAGAGAAGAAGGAGAAGAAGCTAAAGAAAGTAATGAAGAAGCCATATCTGAATCAAAAATTACACAGTTAAGCTATGATAAGACTAAGTATTTCAATTGCGGAACAAGAAATCAAGCAGCTACATATATAATGATACAGAAACAGTCTGATCTATTAAAACAGGCGATAAGGATTCAAGAAATTATAGAAATAAAAGAAAATGAATTAAAATAATAAAAAAATAAAATAAAAGCTAATGATCTCATCAACCTGAAAATCGTTGTTGAATTACAGGTGCTGGGCGCCCTCAATGAGACCGATGAATTGAGGAAGTAGCTATGGGCGATGGGTCCAATCAATGGGCTAAACTTTCAAGGTTGGTCATGGTCGTTATGTGAAGGATTTAGCGAAAGCCTTTGAAATGGTGACCGGTGCCACTGTGCTTCTCTTTGTAATAAAGTCTTTTGTTTAAGGGTAGATTAGTCATTTTATTCTTTAATAGAGTTGTGGTTAATTTTTCACATGGTGTTCTGTGTTCGCAGCCCCATTCCCCTTGTTGTTATTGGGCCTTTACCTGCCTAAGTTTTTTTTTTTTTTTTTCAAATTTATTTTTGATATGCATTTCGAATTTTAAAACTTACGATTTAAAGACATTTTTTATGGAAATAATAAATAATATTTATTTTCATTATAATTATGACATGAATATTTCTATTTTATGGGCCTTCGGGCTCCCACATCGCCTGATGTGGAGTGTGTGCGTGTATTTATAGGCGTGGGTAGAGATCGTTGCAGTCAGCAATTGCCTGCAACGTGTCTCTGCTACAGTAAGTCCTCTTCTCAAAAAAACCAGATAACCCTCGTCCGGGTCGGTCAGGGCCTTCGGGCTCCCACATCGCCTGATGTGGAGTGTGTGCGTGTGTTTATAGGCGTGGGTAGAGATCGTTGCAGTCAGCAATTGCCTGCAACGTGTCTCTGCTACAGTAAGTCCTCTTCTCAAAAAAAAAAAATATTTCTATTTTATTATCCGGTGCCTTTTGGCGCTACCTTGGATATGAAATTTCACTTCATTGAAGAGTTGCGTTGCATCTTTCACTCCTTTACTATTTAATAATTAATTCTTGATTAAAATAATTGTGACGGCACATTAATAATTCTTTACTATTCAATGTTTTTTCTTTATTGTTTCTCGAAATATAATTGATTATTTTCTTTTTTCAATTGAAAGAAGTGGTACTATGCTTTTTTTAGTGATAACGATATTTACCTTGAGCAGATTTAAAGATTAATATTAATTTAAATTGGTAACATATTTTTAACTAATTTAAGTTATTAAATTTAACGAGAATTAAGTTCGCTTTGAAAACCTTAGTTACCATGTTGGAAGATTTTATCGGGGTAGATTTACATAATAAAATGCTTGTTCAAATTCGTAAAATTTTCGAGAAACTGAGCCTATCATGATCAGTTACAGATGGTATAAAAGTAAAGATGAAAATAAAGAATTCCAAAGCTAAAGCGAAGAACAGGTTATGTAATTTAAAAACAAAGAAAATTTTATTGGAGTGAACAATTTTCTGATCAAGGATGGTGACAAGGCAAAAGGGCCATTATCTTCTGCATGTACACTTCTCAACGTACAAAAGGAATAAGGAAATATTCAGCGTAGAATAACTGCAAAAGGAAATTAATTAATTAGATAATTTTAAAATTTAATATAGATTAATTGGACAGTTTGATATAAATGGTAGATTAATTAACCACTTGCTTTCCATATGAACATATAAAAAGAAGTGATAGAGTTTTTGGTGGCGATATCGACAGATTGTGCTTTCATCCACAATAGCAATGCCAGTGTGCTGTGCCCTAATATCTGCACCCATTCAACCAATTTTCATTTAAAAGGAAATTTTTTTTTTGCAATATAAAGTAAATTATAGAAAATCAATGAATTTTCATCTTAAAATCTTTATTTTACAGAAATTTTAGAATGAATTTCGCTCACTGTGACAAGCTTGGCTGGTAGAAAATTAGGAGAGGAAGAAGAAGAAGCTCCGATCATCACAGCTGCACCATACGCCAATAGCAGCATTTTAACGCATAGCCGAAACACCTATATACATTCTTTAATTATTGTTAGTTATATGTATTTTCACTCATCAACCGTTCAATATATTCAATGTAGGCGAGTAACTGAATTTAATATTTATACTATTGGTAATAACTATTGGTCTACCAAGAACAAATTTCTGCAATAATATTGATACGTAATTAAATTCCCTTAAAAGGTAATCAAAACTTAAAATGGTAAGTTTAATTATATGGAATGGAAAATGTATACTAATTAATACCTGCATGTGTATAAAGAAAGCTAGCTGAACAACTATAGCTCTAATTACAATCAGGATACAGCTTGCAGCAAGAAAAGCTTGCCTCTTCCATCTCAGAAATGGAAGCTGCAAACTCAATTGTATTGATTACAATAGTTTTCATTAAAATAAAAAAAATATATATTATGAATTTATGTGAATTGTGATTGGAAATTAAAGGGACTTACTTCAATGGAATATGCACTTCCAAGAGAAAAACTTACGAGGAGGGCAGCAAGAAGTGGTGGAGATTGGAACATCACTCCCATGACAAGACTCTGAAGAAAACATTAAATTAAAGAGATTGATTAAAAATAAATATTAAAAGAATTATAATTATGCATGTGTGTGTAATTTTAATCTATTTAATTACCATCAGCAAAGATGCAGAAACAATGGCGATGCCAGTTTCCTTTGAGAAGTTGCCGGAAGCAATCGGAAGGTATGGTTTGTTCACCTATATGTACGAACATGGAAACCATTGCATTACTCCAATTCCACAGAAATTAGTATCAGTCATCAGTTGAAAAGCATTCTAATAAGAACTTTAGAGTAAAAAAATATATATAATCATAGCACACCCATATCATATTTCTATCATATATTTATTATGAGTCATGAAATTGAGAACATTTAATTACCTTGTCAATTTCAACATCGAACAATTGATTCAATCCCACCACGTAAATATTCATTAAGATTGACGGCACCATTGCCTGAGTTAATTTTCCAAAATCAAAAAATATATTTACAACACAAATATAACACTAAAATACCTTTAACAGTCCCATAAAAAAAAGTGGGAGAGAGATCAGCGATTGTTTCCACCGGAAGAAGAGAAACTGAAGTTATTCCAATAATCTGGTAAAACCAATAATTAAAAAAATATATCAAAATTATGCAATAAAATTAACCTAAATAAGAGTAATTAAATTAGGAGGTAGGATTACTCACAGTGCCAATTACAGTATGAGGAAGTGAAAATTGATACAAGGAATTTAAGTGTTTCTCAATGGTTGAATAATCCTTGGGATTATTATTGGAAGCAATCACATTCTGTAGTGCTGATGGAATATTATTATTATTATTATTATTATTATTATTATTATTATTATTATTATTATTATTATTATTATCATCATATTTCCTCAATAATTTATTGATTTTTCTCAATAAGTACTCGTTTTTCCTGCTATTTATACACCAATGTAACCTTGTTAAGGAACAAATCATTGGTTTCTTGCAATACTGCCTTCCTTTCAGGACCATCACTTGTTTCTTTGCTGCTTTATCCCTTGCAAAGTTACCTGCAAAATAAAAATCTGGTTTTTATTCTTTTTTATTTGCATTTAGAAATAACAAGTTTTACAATTATGAAAATATCATGTGTATTTTACATACTTATTTTTTTTGGGATAGTTATGGAATAATTTCAACCTTTTCACTCATTTTCAAATTTAGTTCCCAAATTAAAAAAAAAAAATTACAGTTTGACATCCAATCTTTAATTAAGAGTAGAATAATAATAAAAAAAATTCAGTATAATTTTCAATCAAATAAAAGTTTAATTGAATTATTTAATCATTTTGAAAAATTTGATTGCAAAAAAATGGTTTTAACACATGCATTAATTATATTTATAATCAGAAATCCTGTTAAAATTCGGTACAAAACTAATGAAATATTCCAAAATATTCCGTGAGTTTCAGGAAATATTTTGTTATTTTTGGACGAATTAATTTATTAGCAGAGTTTCTGATTTAAAATGAAAAATACCCAAAACTTTTCTTCTTCGTTGAATTAAAAATATTTTTTTATCGAAAAACTTATCTTTCTACATCATAAAAAATTAATTCCAGGTGGCAAACCCAAATGTTCAGAAATTAATTTAAGCAGAAATATGAATAACATGATATTCTCCTGTATGCTTGATCATCCATTTTATTAAAGGTTAATATATAAATTTTCCACTAAACTATTACCGTTTATTATATTTTTTTCCTAAACTAATTACATGTTATATTATTTGACTGAACTTATTGAAAATATTAGATTATTATCCCTTGTAAGAATACTTGTTAGTTCGCAATTGGCACATGAAAAACATGCGTCAAATAGTAACAGAAGGATAATTTGACATTTTTAACAAATTTTAAAGAGGTAATTTAACATGCAATTAATTTAAGGGAGAAACATGATAAATGATGATAGTTTAGAGAAAAATTTATATATTATTCCTTTTTTTTAACTATACATACAAGTCCTCAAAAATTTTAATCTTTTTTTTATTAATTTTGAAGGCATATAAAAAATTCAGAAAATCAAAATTCGGAGGAATTTATAAAAAAAAAAAAAAATTGAATGAATAGAAAGAAATGTATACCTTGAAGAAGGAGAAGGCAGGCGTGAAACTGAATAAAATTGAACCCTTTTCTGAACCTACCAACTCTCCAATTCTGTAACTCTCAGATTGCCAACTTAGGATTTTGTTTTTCGGCTTTCTCTCTCTCTCTCTATATATATATAATTAATTAATTGGGAAAGATAGTTTAATATTTATTATTGGATGATTTATTATCTGTTTTTCATCCTTATGTAATAAATACTATGGATTTCCCTATAACATTATTAGGATACAATTTAATGGAGCAGATATTCTTCTATTCTTTTGACCGTGAAAATTTATAAAATTTAAATTTAGATTCCAACTCTTATTTTTTATTTATTTCTAAAACATAAAATTAAATAAATATGGAGAAAATAAAATAAAAAATTATACATTTCTAAATTTCTATGCAAGTAGTTCGCTTGGCAGCAAAAAAACACTTAATAGTGAGCTCAGCGGAAGTTATATGAGAATTGTACTTCTCTGCATGAGCTTTCCAGTTGGCCTTTGGCTTTCATGCACTTTTCTTTTGTGTTGTTTTTTGCTATATATATTCACAAATAAAAAGGGAATAAGTCTCAAGAAAAATAGCAAATTTGTTCACAAATCTAAAGTGAATATTCAACAAATAGTCACTAATGGATTTAGTGTCATGAGTAAGTAAACCCACATTAGATTGATTACAACTGCGAGAACACAAAACTTTGACAATCAGTTGAGAATTTAATTTATGATATATATAATTATTTAAGTTAATAATTTTCCAATATAAGAGACAAATGAAATTACATGTAATTTAAATAATTGGGAATTAGAAAAAAATAATTGATCATAATTCGATTTTTACCGTTTTCAAAAAATAATTGTCCAAAAAAATATATAAAAGACAATATATAATTGTTAAGGAATGTTTAAGAAGTTTTTCTTTTTCCAATTTTGTGCTCTTTAATATTCAAATCTTGACCAATATACTCCTAGCATAGCATAGATTTGGGCAAACCAGTCATGGGCTTGGCCCATTAAAATTGGGCTATTGGTCCATTGCTTACTATCATTGGATGGAAAATGAGCTCTAAATTTAATAGATTTTGCTCCAAAATGATCAGAATGATTATGATTTCAAGCCCATAAGAATGTTGAAATGGAAAAGCAGCCGTTTTCATAGCTGAACATGAGGAATTTTCCAATCCGATCTCTTATTTTATTTAATTTTCTATCGCATATTCGAGTTTTTACATCTAAATTTAAATGTACATATGTATATGATTATGCGTTAAAAAATAACAGTTTTTACAGTAACTTCAAACCAATTAAATAATAAATAAAGAAAACAAAATTTTATATTATAAAAAAAATGGAGAAATGTAAAAAATGTTTGGCTATTAGGTTAATTATGATAGGGCACAGGCACACGTAGTTCAAAGCCTCAAAAATTGGCAGCATGAGATTATTATAAAGGAGTATGGGCGTAATTGGGAACTTTCTTTACTTATAATCCTTTTATCTCGTTTGTCATCCTAAAAAATTACTAATCGCCCATTTTTTATCTGTTATTTTTACCGTAATTAAGTAATAATAATTAAATTTAAATTTAATATTAAATTATATAATTAAAATTAAATTATTAAATATAATTAGTTTTAATTTTATTAAAAAATAAAATTAAATTGAAAAAAATAATTAAATTATATTAAAAATTTAAAAATAATAAATAAATTAAATTTATATTTTATTCAAAACTGACGGATAAGTGAAAACTAAGGGAGAGGGTAATTATTAACGTTAATTGTCTGTTAGATCGGACAAAACTGAAATGAACAAGCCAAGAAATATCACTTTCTTTCACATTCATTTCTTTACGAAAGCTGTTAGAAGATAAGATGAAAAAAACATCTACTAGAATACAGCAAACAACGCGTATTTGAATTTTTTTTTTATCCCTTTAAAAAAATCGGCAGAATTAAATTTTATTTTTGATTTTATTATTTTTCTTTATTCGCACTGCACATGGCCTGGAAAATGACCTGGACTTGAAACTTATAAGTTATCATAAATCACAAAAATAAAAAAATTATTATTTATTTGCTTAATTAATGCTCACATGAAACCTTTGAATTCTCCCCCCAGTCTAGGCAGCTCCATAGTTTACGACGCATGTGCTGTGCTTCAGATATACCAAACTTTCAATGCCAACATCTTTCTTTTTCTAACACCACAAAATAATTGTATTTGTTGCATTTTCTTTCCCTTTTTTTCTTTATCCCCATTTGAATTTGTGTCTAAAAATTAAGTTATAAACCGATGATCGATAAAAAAAAAATGAAAGAAATATTATAATTAAATGCATTTAAAGTCAAATTTATGCTAAAATTAAGGGTTAATTGCATTAATAATTATCGAATTTATACTAAATAACCAATTGATAACACATCATATTGACATACAGGCTGATAATATATCAGTTTATGTATAAATTTTTGTGCTGAGTCATGCTAGTTTGGAGTGTAAACTTTGATTTTGGATAATTTTGACGATTAATTTTTTTAAAATATAATTGCATTACAATTTTTTTTTATTGTTATCTATTCTTTATTTTGGTATAAGTTTGATGATACCATAAAATTTAGTCTAACTTGCAATAGTTTAGAACGATATAATCTAATTTTTGAAAAACTAATTAGTGAATTAAAACGGTATTGTGTTTTGTAAGTAAAATAAAAGGGTGAAAATTAAAAAAATAAAAAATAAAAAATCACTTTTCTTCCTCTTTTCTTCTGTTACCCTGGACAACCGCGTCGAGACTAATTATCAAACTTTTCTGAATTCTATTTCTTTGACTAATATCCCTGAACAGAAAAATTCACGAGATAATTTGGAAAAATTGCCATTTTTTATATATATTTTTATTCTCTCTGTAGTATAATAAGGTATATTCTTTTGTTTATGCTAAGAACGTCTGGATAAGTTCCTTTGTTCCTTAAAATTATATTATATTTTTTAAATTGGATGTTCACATATGATAACAAAAATTAACTAAATTCGAGTCAGCCAAACTATTTAGTATTTAATCACATAAAAATTACAGATAATTGAGAGAATCATAATTATTCATTCATTTATATGCTATAAGGGATTGAAACATATATCAAATTTTAGTAAAGATAATAAAATTGATCATTTCCGGTAGCTCAACACCTATTTTTCTTAATCAAAATCTTGAGTTTGAGTTTTGTAAATAAGCCAATCGGTTTTAAACTGAATAATACCAGTAATCAAACTAAAAAACAAAATCCTAGTAAAAACACGCCCGCAAGTTTTCATATATATTTTCTCTATTCTTTTTATCTTCTTATAATTTTTTATTAATTTTCTATTCACGTGATCTGACTTTGTCGTCAGAATATTCTCAAAAATTTACTGTTTCTTTTTTTTTTTCGGTTTTCTTTTTAACCATCAATCTAATAGTATATTGATATTTAAAAAAGTTACAAATATATTCTTTTAAATATCAATATATATCATTAGTTTTGAAAAGTGTACTCACTCGGATGTAGGAAAGTAAGCACGAGAAAGCTAAGAAAACAAACAAAGAAATGTGTGAAATGTCCATGTGAATATGCAAGGTGAGAAGCAGCAAAGAAAATGAGATGACGCAGAAATTGTTTGTGGTCTTAGCTTCATCTCACACTTGATGTTTTTTTATTGATTGATACGTATAATAAAATACTATTACTATATTTCATAGAAATGTTACCAACATTTCTTGATATCTATGAAAATGTTATACTTTAATATCCAAGCAATCGGCCCATTACACCTGACATGATCCAAAATTTATCAGCAAAAAAGCATTAAACGTGAGCCACAAGTCAAAAAAAATAGGTCACGTGATATCCAATCAGGCTGATAGGATATCACGTCTAAATCAGTCCACTGACACAATGCAAAATTTATGCCCTTCACTTGCTCTTATCATTTCGTCGCTTGCCTGTTCTGACAATTAATTATCACGTCACAAATACTTAAATGCACCCGTTTTATCTCCTATAAATAGTCCAATACACAGTAGTTCCAGATATTGAATTTTTGAAACTCTCTCTAATAATTCTCTCTTTAAAACCTAATGATTTAAGTTTTAAAGTATTTACGCTTGGTCCAATTAGACTTTCCTTCTTGCAAAAATTTAACAGCCAATCGAAAATGACTCGGGCCAACTCTCTCTTTTCTTACATAAAATTTTTATCGTCTTGTCATTTCTAAACTTTTCCTAATTGTTGAATGAATTCTTGTTTTTTGTTACTATTTAGTCCATGTGATGATGCATTGGACGACAAATAAATAAATCCAAATTACATGCCTTAAATTGGTCCTCTACCAGGGGCCATCAAACCGTGGGAGGTTGGATTTTAATGACAAAATTTTGTATATCCTTATTTATAAATTAAGGTATTCTTTTATAAAAAAAAATATTTATTTTTTTCTAACATGGTCTAGCAAATTATTAATTTTATTTATAATTTATAAACGCAGGATAATATGTAACAATTTAGAAAATAATTATTTTCGGCACATGCATTGTCTATTGAGCTCTTGGACATTATTTTATTTTCATATAAATTCTTTTTATCTTTTTATTTTGTCACGATATTTATTTATTTTTTTTACGTTCTAATAGTCCAATTTTTATCATGTTTAAATTGATTAAGCACCCACGTTTGCTTATTTTTATGTTTATTTTATCTTTAGCATGAAATTAAAATTTAATCTATATAATTAAAACTATAGAATTACTTTTAAGGGATTCTTTCTTCCTTAATTAAAATCTCTAAATTTTTTTAAACACCAAACTGATTGAGTTATATAAAAAAAAAATAATATAAAAAACTTTGTAATTTAAGAAGAAAAACACTAATACTCCTTTCATTTCCTTATATGGAATTCTTTTGAGCAAAATTCATTCAATATAATTTTAATTTTTTTAATAAAATTAATTAATTTATAATCGATTAGATTTGATAATTTAATTAAAATAATATAATTTAATATTAAATTTAAAATTAATTAATATTTTTTAATTTTTATAAAAATAACCGATAGAAAAATAAGAAAAATTTCTCCCAGAATTTTTGTTTTGATCCCAAAGAAAGACAACATTAAGCTATCATCAGCCATGTTGCGTTTTGGGTCCCACGTTAACGCGCTAAGTACTGTGGGGTCCATTTCAATCTGGAACTCTTATTTGCTTATACGTATATTTGATAATTAAATTTGTTTTGTTCACCTTCCACTAATTGATAACTAAGTCTCATGTTTTATAGCTGTAATCCAAGATCGTGACATACTTTTTTTTTTAAATATATTTAATTATCTTATCTTTTAAATTTATCTCTATTTTTTTTTTTATAAATTTTCAGTTTTTTCCCTTAATTGCTTAAAATAGCAATCTTTAGAAAGTTGTAACGGTAATTCCCAAATCCTCCGAAGTTTAGATTAAGATATTAATTAGTGTAGGGTCCGAATTTGTAACTTTAGTGCATTTTATTTATCAATCTTGTCATATATACAGTACTAATATTATCTCTATCCCTCCAATTAATATAACATTTATTTTGAAAAAATTCTACTTCGGTAATGTTAAAAATTGTAAGTATAAAAAAATAAAACATTCATTTTAAAATATATATACATACTAAGAATATTTTTTAGTAAAAATATCCGAGTTATTTAAATCAGAATCATACAGACCAATTGGACATATATCATCATATAAATAAAGTACTTTGTGTGGAAAGTAGCTAAGTTGAACTATGTTGTGTATTAGGTTTAGATTAAAAATATATATATACAATGGAAGCTATATATATATATATATATATATATATATATATATATATATATATATATATATATATATATAAAATAAATAAATAAATTAAGGTGATTGAATTGGGACAATTTTTTAAATAATGTTATTTAAATAATTATTTACAAAAATGGGGTTGATGGGAAAAAATTTACAAAAATGGGGTGGTTGGGAGACGCGGAGGGGACAGATTTCTGCAAAACCTGAAACCGCTGGTCAGAGACCAGCGGTTTCAGGTTTTGCAGAAATTGTCCCCTATCCAGTTTTTCGTGCCAATTATTAAATTAATAAATTTTTAATATAATTTAATTTATTTTTTAATTTAATTTTTTAAATAAAATAAAATAGATACCCGTAATAAATTATCATCCCAATTTTCATCAAATATTAAAAAAATAATATATATTTATATTCTAATATATATATATTTAATTTATTTTTTCATTAAATTTTATCTGTGCATTTCTATCTGTACTGTCTTTTCCTTTTGTTACATTAAATTCTTACTTTAACGTAATGGCTTTCAAGTTGTGCACCTGTACTTTTGATCTATTCACAAATAAATATTTACTTTTTAAACGTATGATATATTTGAATATGAATTTTCAAAAATTATCTTTTACATAATAAAAATTAATTCAATTTTCAAAATACAACTAATAAATTAATTATTTTTTAAGCAATGCAAATTACTAAATACATAGGATAATATATGGGGACATTTTTTAAAATGGGATTTTATTAAAAACTATTTACAAAAATGGAGTTGATGGGAAATTAATTATTTTTCTAATATTTGATGGAAATTGGGATGATAATTTATTGCAGATATCTATTTTATTTTATTTTATTTAAAAAATTAAATTAAAAATTAAATTATATTAAAAATTTATTAATTTAATAATCGATACGGAAAATTGTGTTCTGAAACCGCTGGTCAGACCAGTAATTTCAGGTTTGGCAGAAATTGTCCCCTCCGAGCCTCCCAATCACCCCATTTTGGTAAAATTTTTCCCATCAATCCCATTTTTGTAAATAGTTTTTAATAAAATCCCATTTTAAAAAATGTCCCCTTATATTATCCTATGTATTTAATAATTTGCATTGCTTAAAAAATAATTAATTTATTAGTTGTATTTTGAAATTTGAATTAATTTTTATTATGTAAATGATAATTTTTTAAAATTCATATTCAAATATATCATACGTTTAAAAAGTAAATATTTATTTGTGAATAGATCAAAAGTACATATGCACAACTTGAAAGCCATTACGTTAAAGTAAGAATTTAATGTAACAAAAGGAGAAGACGGTACAAATAAAAATACACAGATATAATTTAATGAAAAAATAAATTAAATATATATATATTAGAATATAAATATATATTATTTTTTTAATATTTGATGAAAATTGGGATGATAATTTATTACGGGTAACTATTTTATTTTATTTAAAAAATTAAATTAAAAAATAAATTAAATTATATTAAAAATTTATTAATTTAATAATTGGCACGGAAAATTGGGTGAGGGAACAATTTCTGCAAAACCTGAAACCGCTGGTCAGACCAGCGGTTTCAGGTCTGAAACCGCTGGTCTGACCAGCGGTTTCAGGTTTTGCAGAAATTTGTCCCCTCCGCGTCTCCCAATCACCCTATTTTGGTAAATTTTTTCCCATCAACCCCATTTTTGTAAATAATTATTTAAATAACATTATTTAAAAAATTATCCCGATTGAATTTATACAAAATCCATAAAATATATTAGCTAATGGTAGGGATCAGAAGAAAAAAAGTCAATAAAGTAAAAAGTATAAACATGAACATGGGCATCCAAACCATTTGTCTTATCTTATGTTATGCGGCATATGCTAATGTTTCCAATTTTAGCAGCCTTTTCTGAAAATCAAATTTACCGTTTCGAGTTGAATATTGTGAAAAATAAATTTTAATATTAAAATAATTTTATTTTTATAATTCATCGATTTAATATGAATTGTATAATATTAGTAATTATATATATATAATTTTAATATAATAATAATAATAATAATAATAATAATAATAATAATAATAGGTACAGCTACTTTCAAACTAGCACTATTATATCTTGGCTCCCATTCTTATCAAGAAATAGGAAACACTCGATTTTTGTTGAAAAAATCGAGTTTAATCGTACAACTTTAGCATTCTAAGTATAATAGTGGCAGTTTCTTGTAAATTTTGGTTCAAAATTTTTGAAAAGTAATTAATAATTAATTGCTGTAATCTTGATGCGTATAATTGATTAGACTATGGTGAAAAGGATTACATTAAATGATTTAGTTGGTTAGGGTAATTATTACGGTGTAAGAATCTTTAATCTTCTTTCTTGTCCAAGATTGACTCAGTTATATTATACCAATAAATTCTTGCATGGACCGTTCTGCTGTGGACAGTTAATTTTCCAAAAATATTAAAAATACCAACAACTATTCTTCTTACCAAAGAATAATATATATTGCTCCAATTTTTGGTGGCATATACAAACAATTGGAATTAATATATATTTTATTCTAACTAAAACTTTTAAGCATAACATATATATAAGATAAGTGATATGTTCAAAGATTTCTTCTTTTTTTTCCATAAAAGAACAAATGGAAGTTTTTAACTCATTTTTTATTAAAAAAAAATAGAATCATTTGGAGAAATGAAATGAAATCGCATGAATCTTTTTTCTTTTAATCAAAGGTTTTGATTGAAATTTAAAATATAAAGTATGTTAAAAAGTAAGTATATTTTGCCATTTTTATGACACTATCCTAAGTGAATTAGATTAGTCATGTAAATAGATTGATCATATAGAATAATTATTATAAAAAAATTAAAAAAAAAACAAAAAGAAAAACTCTTCTTCTATGAAACTCTCACATGAAGAATCTATATGAAAATGACCTGAGATTTTCTTGAAGAATGAAAGCTTACAAAGCAGCAGTTGAATACTAAGCTCTGATTTTTGTTCTCTTTCGTATAAAAAAAGAGTTATTATCATAAGCATGTGAAGTGAATTTGGTCAGTTTGAATACTCAATTGCTCAAATAGTTTTCAATAATCATAATTGGAAACAAGCCAACTGGTGCTAATTAATAAATTAATAAAAACATTTCTATGAGATAAAAGAAAATAAAAGAAAAATAAAGAATAAAAAGCCCAAAGTGGGACCCAATTGTTTAGAATTGGTTGCCAGAGCAGGCCAAGAAAAAAAGAGACCAATTGCCCCTATGTCCGTGAACAAACCCAACTACAAAAACCCACCTCTTCCCCACCCTTTCACTAGCATTTATCACTCTTTCCCTTAATTTCTCTGTTTTTTGATCTTTTTTTTCTTTCAGGCATTTTCACAAACACTTTCCTAAAACAGACTTTTCTTTTTTCACTAACATGGCCAGACCACAACAGCGATACCGAGGCGTCCGACAAAGGCATTGGGGCTCTTGGGTATCAGAAATTCGCCATCCTCTATTGTATGATCACCTCAACGTGAAAAATTTTCGAACTTTTTTGATTTCGAGTACTAAAACGAAACGTTTCTTTTCTTTTGCAGGAAGACTAGAATTTGGCTAGGCACATTTGAAACTGCCGAGGATGCTGCGAGAGCTTACGATGAAGCTGCGAGACTCATGTGTGGACCAAGAGCTAGAACCAATTTCCCTTATAACCCAAATGCATCGCAATCTTCTTCTTCTAAGCTTCTATCAGCAACTTTGACTGCCAAGTTGCATAGGTGCTATATGGCTTCACTCCAATTGACAAAATCGCCAATTTCACACTCTAATTCTACCATCACAACTGCTCCGGTGCTGCTACTGCAGCCAATGGCATTGCCATAAAGAATGAGGAAATGGGTAAAACTCCATTGCAAATTCAAGAGGCAGAGGGGAATTGGGTTATGAAGAAAGTTCAAGTTGAGAGTAACCAGCAGTTTATTAAGCCACTCGAAGATCACCACATAGAGCAAATGATTGAGGAATTGCTTGATTATGGATCAATTGAACTATGCTCTAGCGTACCATCTCAGGCTCTGTAATGCAATTTAGTTTTAGTTATTCATCAGTTGCTAATTTTAACCCATCATCAGCCTTTTCTACGGGCCTCTTCAAGAAGTGGTTTAGTGTTTTAGGCAGTCAATTATGGCCCTTAGTGACTCATTCACTCAATGTTTAATGTACAGTAGATCAGTTTTTTCATAGTATATCATGCTGTCGTATGCATTAATTATGTCTTTGTTAAAGAATCGAGAACATTTAGTAATGGAGCCAATGCAGGATTCTTGCTGCTTCTGTACGATTTCTTGCTCTTCAAATATAAGTGAAAATGGCTATTAAAATATGTTGTCTTTTTTTTTTTCTTTCAAGTCTCGAGATTATTGATATAACATTGATAGTTAGACCGTATATTTCAAACGTCCAAAATTTGGTTCTATTTAAACTTTTATTTGATTATTATCATTATTAAGATTCTAAGAATTCGCTTGTAATTCTTAACAGTTACAAGAGATTCTTACACTAACCAACTTATTTATTCTACATTTTTCTTTTTTAAATTACTAACTTAACCATCTAAATATTCTATTGTTGAAAATGTGCTGATACTTTTCCTTTTTAAAATGGTCAGAATTGCTCGACGGTCATAAACTTTCTTCCTTCATTTTGTGCATAGCCCTGTTGGTGAATTTAACTGACCTATTTGCCACTCTAACTTCAACATTAAAATTAGGTGTTCAGTAATAAGGAGAATGCAATATTAGAAAATAAAATTTAGAACCCAAAAAAGAGTAGCAAGGGTTTGCAGTATGAATAGTATAATATTGAAAAGAGGTTGTAGAGGAAAGTTGGTCACCAAAAAGAATAAAATTTTAGTGGAAACAAAAAGATTTCTCTTTTGTTAAAAGTTCAGGCAAAAAGATTTTTACGCTTTCTTAACATTTAGAAGATTAAAAAAAAAACAGAATTCTTTGCAATTTCAATAATATATATAAGATGTTGAAAATTTGTTCCTATAGAAAGTGAAGAAAGAGTGCAAATTTCTCTGTCTGTAAGAAAGAAATTGATTAGTACAAATTTCAATGGCGTTTGAAAAAATTGAAATCCTTTTTGAATTTTATTTTGCTAGATTCATTTTGAGTAAAGCAAGATTTGTAGTTGGGATTGCTGCTACTGAAGGAAAGGGACACTGAATATATATGATTGAGTGGGTGTTTTAATTATTATAGAGGCCCCCTCTCTCCTTTTTCATAATTCTTCAGTTTAGGATTTAAGACACATATTAGAGCTTCTAAGCTGTGTTTATAATTATAGTTTTCTTAATTTGACTTGAATTACTTACTAATTATTTTGTCTACAATCATGTAGGTACCTCGGTCCTCGAATTTCTTTAAAATATTCTGAAATATTTTAAGTTAACAATATAGACTTGTCATACTAATTAACGTATTAATATTAGATTCATGATTTTTCAATTAAAGTGTTTTTAATTGTAATATTTAAAAAAAAAATATGGAGTAAATATAACTGACCTACAACAGCAACAACATCATGCAGTCTATTCATACTAAATTAGGTATCAAAAGATTTAGAAATGAGAAAGCAAATAAGCACTAAGTGTTTAGTAAAATTGGGTGAGTCATAATCATATTGAAGTGAGAAGCAAAATTTGCGTCCTTAGATCGCATAATGTTGCAATTATATGCACCAATTAATTAAAAAGTATAGTGTAACTTTCACTTCACTTGCCTTTGCCATTTTATATCTTTAACTTTTATTACAGCACTCGAGAGTGATTATATGGAGCCTAATGTTTTTAACGTAAAGTGTCACTTTCACTTTGAAGAAATAAACATGTTAAGGTGAATTTGGTATTGTGATCATTCTTAAAAATGCCAATAACGATAAGTGAACTATATTACTTCTATTTTCTAAATTTGGACCGAGTTTTAATTCTTATCTCAATATTATTAATATTGAAATTTTAATTATAACTAACATATATTGCTCTGTTAATAACCGGTTGTTATATAATATGGTATGATGTTATAAAATAATTTTGAATTTCCTAGGAGAAACTCTTTTGTATACATTTTTTTTATTAAATTTCATTTAGTATGATAACTTGATAGTCAAAATATCTTTTCTTAAAATTTTACTAAAAAGTTCTCATTTCATATGATTGAAAGTATTAGATAGTTATTAAATAATAGCTTAATAATACTAATCTATTAATAACCGGCCGTTATATAATATGATCAGACATATATAAAAGAATTTTGAGTCCTGTAAGATAAACTTTTTTGTATACATTTTTTTTAATTTCATTTAGTACGTTGATTCGATGGTCGAAATATCTATTATTGAAAATTCATTGAAATTTTCTCTTTTCACATGATTGGAAGTATTAGATAGCCATAAAATAATAACTTAATAACACTAGTCTTGATATAAACTTGCAGCCGAAATTTTAACTTGAGCCAAACATTTTAAAAACAACTCGAAATATTAACTATTAAAATTCTATTTATCTTACACTATGCATTTTCAAATTCAAACATGAATCGATCCTTTATATATAAAAAGGAAAATCTAAAATTGTCGGAATTAAAAGGAAAAAAAACAAACTAAAACTTATTTAAATATAATTTAGAATTAATGCATACATAAAATCTTTAAAATTTCAAGAAATTGAAAAAAGTTATGTATGGTTTTATGGATGTTGGTGTCCAGTCTTTATCAAAGAAACTTCATCATTGTTTACCTGTTTGGAAATTGATTTTGTTCCCCACAACTATCAAACAATTTAAAGTAGTTTATTCTCATTATTTTGTTTTACTTTTGAATCAGCAAAGCAGATTAAAATCATAGCATGATAGTGAGTTTACCATCATTAAAAGTTTGAACTCTGTGTCCTCAAGAGGGCACTTGATATTTCACCTGACCAACCACCTTTTCTTTATATCAAGAAAAATACAATTCTTGCATGTTAAAGATCGAGATAATTGGGTAACTAGAGAATGTAAAAACTGTTTTTTTTTTTCAGTTAACAGACAATTTATTACTTAAGTGCTTTACAGAATCCTCTTATTTCAAGGAAATCCCTTAAAATCTTGAGAAAAGAACTTATTATATTCATGAAAATTAGACTTGACATGTTTTGGCTCTCCATTATCATTACAATTCTGTAAAATTCATGCTATCTTAATTAATCAAGAGAAAAATCATGATACCATTTTGAGAATTTAAGCAAAATATTAAAAAACCTCTAATCATCAGGATATAGGCTCAAGGTTTTGAGCAGTTGATTCTACTTAAATATTTCAAGTCCGAAATATGATCTGTGAAAATAAAAACTTTCTGATTGGTTACTTGATTCCTTCTTCATAACCTGGCACCAACACCAAATTACTTTAGTTTAGATTTTTGTACAACTTTGTTGGAACATGTTACTGTTTCTAATGCACACCATAGTGCAAAAGAAATATCAGGGAGAGTGAGGGAGTCAAAGGTGAGATCTTCCTAAGAACAAAAGTAGTCAAAACCAATCATGCCCACCCAATCATGGTGTATAGAATCTCATGTGGAAATGTTGGAGTTGAGACAATCATATGCCCTTAATTTTCCTTTTTTTCTCGTTTTCATTTTATTTATAATAGACCCCAAATTATATTCAATATGTCAAATATATCAAGTATATCAATTGTTTGATAAAAATATGAAAAATATTGTATTTTCATCAAACATTTAATATATATTTATATGTAATAACCGAATTATTCAATTCTTACTGTTAAACTCAATTAACTAATGATTCGGACATTAATGGATCAGAATTAACAGCAATTGTTATAGTTAATGTTCGATGTTAAATATTTATAATCTTATTAATTAATATTTCAATATCTCTGTTTATAATTACTTCATTTTTATGCTGATTTAACTTTCGAATTTCACTAAAAATTTATTAAATATATTATGTTTTTAGGTCATTTAGAATTCCAGTGTATCGCACTATATATATGTGTGTGTGTGTGAATTTGATATATAATGGGTTTATTGTTTGATTTAGATGCGTTGGATCAAGTTAGTCATGCAAAAATACAAAAGGCTAAAAAGCTTTGTTTGTGATTGAAAGAAAAAGAAAAGTTGGTGGCCTACTCCTTGAAAAGCCTAATTACTTTCGAATTTTTTTAGAGCATATAAATTCTTTTTTTTTTTTAATTTCACGTTGAAAAAAAAAACCTTGTTAATCAGTGGTGGGGAAAAGTGAAGTGATATTTAAATGAGTTATTATTATTATTATTATTATTATGGAAAAGAGCCAAGGTATACAATAATCTCTTGCTCATTATATAAGGATGAAAAAGCAGCTTGTCTTAATTGGGTGATCCAAAAAAATTACTACAATTGAACTTCAATGATTTGGTCCGTTTTTTAATAGTTTGAGCATTGTCGGACAATTGCGTATAGATCATAAAAAATATTTGTCTATTTTTTACGGAAATTAAAAAATTATTAAAATATCTCAATTTCATAAAAAAATTATAATAATTGATAAAAATATTATTTTATATTTTCAAGAATTTTATTTGATTTTAGTTAAAAGTAAAGAGTAATAAGAAAGAAATGTTTAATAAATTATATAATAAATAGGGGTATACACGTAAACATATTTCTTAAATTCTGAAAATGACATTTGGAGTTGGACAAACTAAAATAGAAAAAAAAATACTTTTTAAAATGGGACGGAATAAGTAATTAAATTAGCTATAACTTTAATTTCTTTTCTCAAGCTAATTAACGATTAGCATTAATATTATGTATTTATTCATTTATTTATTTGCATTCATATTCAACTCATAATTGATACCCCTTCGTCCCATTTTAAAAGATAGTTTTCTATTTTTTACGAAAATTAAGTAAATAATTAAAATATCTCAACTTAATCAAAAAACTTTAGTCATTGAAAAAATATCATTTTATATTTTCAAGAATTTTATTTAATTTTAGTTAAAAGTAGAGTGTGATAAAAAAAAGATAAATATTTAATAAGTTATGTAATAAATAGGGATATACATATAAATTTATCCCTCAAATTGCGAAAAGAAAATTTAAAGTGGGTTAAAACAAAATAGAAAAAATAATATTTCAAAATGTGACGGAGTGAGTAATTAATTAGTAAAAAAAATGGAAAAAATTTGAGATAAAAAATTAAATAGTACTAATTTTGTTTTTTTAAGGGTCACTTTTATTATTATTATTATTATTATTATTATTATTATTATTATTATTATTATTTACTTCAAGAGTCCGTTTTCAGAATTTAAAAAATAAATAAATCACTTTTCAGATTTTAATAAAAATTTTAATATATTTTCTTATTTTATATTTATTTTAATATTGTAAATACATTTATATGTTTGTTTTCACTTTTTTATGTTAATTAATTGAAGATCGATATACTGAATTATTAATATTTTTTATAATATTAAAATGTGTTCATCATATTTTTAATCTACATCCCAAAAGTCAAAAGCCACGTTTAAAGAAACAGTATTTATTTAATAAATTAATTTAACAGAAATTATTATAACAAAAAAATCAAAGAAGGAATTGAGACTTTATTGGTAATTCGTATTAAAATTATATAACATTAAACTCTAGTTTTATGGTTTTGATTTAATGATTTTGTTTCATTCCGGAGAGTTCTCATATTTTATCTAAATATGTTGTTTTATTTCAATTATTTTAATGATTAAAAGTATTAAAAAATTATATCAGTGTAATATTATACATTCTAAAAGGGGATTAAAAAAAGTACTAAAAGATTAAATAAAGGGAAAAAAATAAAAACGAATTTTTTGGAAGAACAGTGAGGCAAGTGATCCCACTGCTCACCTCTAAATTCCTCCATGTGTGTATATTTTGAATATAGTTTAGAAATAAAAATTAATTAAAAATTTTATAAATAAAATCGATTTATTTCAAATAATTTGAGGACGAAACATTTTCATGCTGAAATGGGCTTCGACTTCACGTTTGTTCCTAGATTTGGTGGAAAAATTAAGGTGCATGGGTCTTGTGGGCTAGACTGGGTAAACCCAGGGCCCTTTGCTTTCCTAGCCCAAGCCCAATTCTTACAAAAGTTAATGAGTCCTTGTCGGGCCTTTATTAAAAAAAAAATCCAAATTCAAACTTCCCCTTCCCTTGACCTCTATTAAAATAATAATAATAATAAAATAAAATCAGAATTAAAATTTGGAAATTTTTTTGGTAATTAAAAACTTAGTCTAGAATCAAATTAAGAGCAGATTAACAAACAAATTTTCAATTGTGATCATTTTCCTCAATTTTATTTCCAATAAGAAAAACACACTTTTCCACACGTGTCTTTTCACCATTGGCTGTATGGATTATAAAGAAATTAGTGATCAAGCTTTTTAGAATTAAAAAAAAAAAGAAAAATGTTTTAAAAATAAAACTCAGTAAACTGAAATTTGTACAGAATTCAATTGATTTATTAAGATTATACATGCTTTTCACAAAATTGGATTAAAATATAGATTTGAAGGCCCATTTAAGCATATTTAACCACACCATGCTAAACCAAAATGCCCCAATATATATATATATATATATAAAGAAATTTTTTATATATTTTAAATTTCTGTTATTTAAATTCCGGAGAAATTGTGGCTAAAGAACATTTGAAGATTATAATGTTTCAATGTGTGTGAAATTTTTGGCTATGGTAGGGTGTGTTTGGCAGCTGGAAAGCAGTGCTTGTATTCTGCTTCCAGCTAAACAGAACGAGATTAGGTTTGGATGAGAATATTTGCACATGGTGGGGTTTTACATTGTCAATTTTTTAATTAACCAAGCTAATAATGAGTTCATGTCAAAAACAAAAACAAATTTCAAATATTGCCTTATTGTTAAATGTTTATGAAGTTTAAATTTAAATTAATCGAATTAATAAATTTTTTATTACGAAACGTTTATAAAAAAATATAAAAAAATTAAGAAATCTCGGTAGAATACGCGTAAGAATATATGCAAGAAAAGTGGAATCAACTGAATTTGAAGTAAGTCTAAAGTCGTCCAAGTCATAGAATCAGAAGTCAACTTTCTTTTTTCTTTTTACCGTGAAAAAGACTTCTAATATTTTTTACCTTCACACGGTTAAACTAAAACTACAGTCAAACTAAACCTAATGATCTTTCAAAACTTAAGGATCATATTCATGTCAATAAATAAAATAAAATCGACAGTCAATTATTTATTTATTTATTTTACTTTGCGACTTATAATTTACTACAGCATCAGAAAAAAAAAGATAATAATTTCTAGCAATCATTTTGGAATTTGTGAATCGAAATAATTATATGAATTAATACATGTACTTATTTTAGACTGAAAAACATTATATTCCCTGCATTTCATTATATATGACTTTTTTTTAGTAAAATTTAAATTTTATTTATCTATCGTTTTTAAATTTTCTATATAACTTAAATTTTTTTAATAAAAAATTATTTATTTCGAATTAATTAAATTTAATAATTTAATTTTAAATATGCAATTTAATACTAAATTTAAAGTGATTGTCCTAAATATGCATAATTGCATATAAAATAAATTATGCTATTTTTATTTTAAAGTGAAAAAATGTGACCAAGTTGACTGTCCTAATTGAAGCATTGGAATCATAGCAAGAATTGAATGGTCATATGCAATTTATAACAAGTTTGATCATTTAACATAACATTGAAATTAACCAAATTAATTATAAATTGACCAAGTCCAAATTTTTGACTTTGACCTTTTGACTTTGGTATTACTATTTCACTACATCCTTGCCTACTTGGTTTCCCCCAATTTAGGAATTGAAAATCAATTATATGATTATATGCAATATTAAAGTTTTTATTTTCAAAAAAAAATCTAAATAAATATTTTATAATATAAAATTGAGAGAATCGAGAAGAAAGTACATTTAAGTATTGTAATGGTACCAGCCCAAACAAGTCCACAGCCTCAGCTGGCAAAATTAAGATGAATCAAACTCTTAATGAGATTAGGAGACAGAGACACGATGTTAAGGGTGATCATGGCAAAAGGAATGATGCCACAAAGCAATTTCATAGTTTAATGTTGGCAGGAAAGCAATTGTGTCCATCGCGTGTTTTTTACAGGCTACTTGCATATTAATTCGATTATGTTATGTAACCAGATTATTATCTATTGACAGGTTGAAAAAGTGTTACGCTTCCAAAATTACTTGCAAAACAGCACTCAAAATATCGGTGAATTTTCGATAAGAGAATCTCCTATAGTCAAATCAAAATTTTAATAAACAAAGTGTAAATTTTTTCTTCCCTTGTATATATCTGTTTTTTCTTCATTTATAGCCATTGTGTCCATTATTTTGGGGGTAATGGCAATGATGTTCCGCTTGTTTCAGCTACTTCTCTTATTTCTTCGAATCTTGAAAAAATGTGGAGGTTGCCTCAATTAGTTTCCCAGTCATGGCAGTTACCTCTTTTCTGTAATTTCTCGAGCTATAGACGAACAGTGATAGAATATGATTATGTGTGCATTTGTTCGGTTATACGGTTCAGAGATCACAAGCTTTTGCCTAGCTATTTATCAAAGTTTGCCGATCTATGATCTTTATCATTACCTAATTTTCAAGTTTGAATTGGATTAAATTTCTCTCTCTTTAAGGTTGAAAAGTCATTTGTAACTATTAGATATTACTTTATTATTGATAAATCGGTGCAAATCGTTATTCAACATTAACGATGCAGCATGTTTAATGCAACTACTTCAAATACTGTGTAATTAAAACCTTCAAAGATAAACTTTTCAAATTTTAAACAAAATTAATTTTCTATTTTAAATTATTGACTTACCCGTCAAAATTTTGCAAATTAAACATATAAAAAAAATAATAATAAATTTTGTGGGTTGTTGCATAATTTATGATATATGTGATTTAGATTGGTATGGATTATATAGCTATAGCTATTGAATTGGGTTTCCACGTATTATCAGTGGGAAATCAATGATAGAGCCAATTGGTTGTCGACTTATATGTAATTTCATGATATAAAAAGAAATAAAGAAATAAAACATGTGATGCTTCGATGTCTAAAAGGTAGGTGGGTCTAAAATTAACCCATAGATTTTGTGTTTTAGATATGATACTCCTTTCGTTTTTTTTTATATATCACTTTTGAGTAAAATTTAAATTTTATTTATCTGTTATTTTTAAATTTTTAATATAATTTAATTTATTTTTTTAATTTACTTTTTTTTCAATAAAATTAGAATCAATCAAATTTAATAATTTAGTCTTAATTACGTAATTTCATATTAAATTTAAATTTATTTTTTTTTTTAATTTTAATGAAAATAATACAAAATAATTGATAAAAAAAACAAAGAGGGTATTATAGATCATCTTCTAAATAGGACCCCTCCACTAACTTTAACTATCTAATAATTATTCAATAATTTCCGATCTAATCTATGCAAACACCAAACTGTTCATTTGGGTCCAGTATATCAATTTCAACATAAAAAAAAAAAGCATTAATGATGACACTTAATTTTCTGCAATTTTTAATTAACTCAGGACCAAAGCAACATAGAAGGTATTTAATTTCGATGAAAAAAAAAGTATAGTGCTGACTAAAGTCATCTCGTATAAATAGACACATTATTTTTTTTTCGGATTAATTATTCGATATTCAAATTTTATTGAACCAATTAAATTTAAATTCGAAACGTCATTGCAGGTTAAAGTTTATTGTCCCTCAAATAGATACATTATTTAACAACTATTAAAAAAATTAATGTTTTTGAAATTTTACTAATTTATTTCTATATTTATTATAGGTATTATTACATAATATTTAATATTTTATTGGTAACATTGAATATTAGAGAATTAAACAGTTAATGTATATTAACAAGAAAGCAAATTGATTGTAATTTGAGGCAAATAAAAAAAAAGGTCTGTTTATATGGGTAGAAGGAAGTAATTTTAAAAAAAAATAATGATCAAATTATGACCCGATTTCCAAAATTTGACCGTTAGTGGAACCAAAAAAAAATTCAAATTTAGTCAAATAAAAAAGCTGATGAGCAATATTTTATTGTCGTTATTAATTATTAATTATTATTCATAAAAAAAACAAACCCAGAAAAGATAAATTAGTAGTATGAAATAAACCCGCCCAATGGTTTGGGTTCATGTGAACCTAAAGATAATATATTAATATTAATATTTAATATTAGTTTCGGAAAAGGCCGAAATATTTTCTGCAATTTCATAATTAGAGTAGGACAAATAGAAATTGGACAATTGTCGTAACATTTGCCCATCCTCAAGATTTAAATTAAAGTTTTATTCATGTGATAAAATCTTGACAGAAAGAATACATAATTATGAACCCGATATGATATCAATGACAGAAAAACACTTATAGTTGTCAGAATATCTGAATATTTATGATTTAATATTATATTTATTTGTCAAAAAAATATTACATTTATTAATATAATAAATTAAATATTCAGTAAAATATGATATGACAATTCTTCGCAAATTGTGAATCCAAATTTACATGTTGTTATGATTAGGTCTGGTGAAGTATGATATTAGGGTTTGAACTTTGAACTATTTGTGTTTGTATTATATATATAAGTGGTAATTAAGGATATTAATTGATAAAACACAAAATTTTACCATAGAAGAAGAGATCGTTGGTTATGGTGAAGGAGGTTTTAATGATCTGCAAAAAAGAAAACTAGTCCGATCTTGCCGGACTTTTGAGTTTCGATGTCTAAGTTAGCTATCGAAGTGTGGAGAGAAAACTTAATGGAGGAAGATATTAAAAGTTAGAGAGAGAGCTCCCTTGTTATGTGTTTACCTCTTATATTTATACTATCGAGTGTTGAACTTTATTGGCTTCTGATCTTAGGCTTCTTCGTGGACCTTTAATGGACCGACCTTATAGTTAATTTTTATTTTGGGTGTTATCACTAGTCACCCTCCATGCAATTCGATCTTTGAGATTGAAGGCTCGATAATTTTGAGAGTTATTCATTTGGAGAATACCTTGTCTTTGGAAGTTATCCGCTTATGGGGAGTTACCCGTTTGGAGAATACCTTGGTCGGGAGTTACCCGCTTATAAGGAGTTACCCGTTTGGAGAATACCTTGGTTGGAAGTTACCCGCTTATGGGGAGTTATCCGTTTGGAGAATACCTCGATCGGGATGTCAGTATCGACTGATCGAAATTAAGATGTCGACTTTGGAGTTACCCACTTATGGGGAGTTACTGATATCCCGATCGGGATGTCAGTATAATTACAAGTAATATCTCTAGTTTGACCGGCAAAAATTTATTGTAATATACAACTTGGCAGCATGTATAAATTGAATCTAGTTCTATTCATGCATGGTAGTTTAATTAAGAAATAATGTTATTAGTCAAGCTAATTATCCTACTAATCACTTTATCGTGAAGATAATCAGATATCTGATTGCATTAAATCTCATTCTTCAAAATATTTGAATTAATAAAATGAGAAGAAATTATAAAAAAATAAAAATAATTAGAAATATTAATCATTACAGCATTTCTTGATAAGTATATGTAGTGTGAAGTGAAAGACTCGTCCTATTTTTTATTAATCCTATCGGATGATGTGTTTATAATAATATCAAAGGTTTGAATTAAAATAAAATTAAATAGATGAAAGGATAGTACGTAGTTGTACTTAAATGGAATATTAATATATAAAATAAAATTAACGCGAGGGACACTCCCCACGGCAGATAGGAACATTGTCCCTTGCGAAGGGAAACTCTACTAACCAATCAACTCCTATTAGCTTCCTCTTTTATGGCGAATATCTTACTTGACTTTATTGCATTAGGTACACTCTCCTCCCTCTTTTTTATTACTAAAATTAAATATAAAATTATCCTTAAAAATTTCCATGCATTAAAAATTTTTAATATCTGATATATACTGTCCTTAAAACAAAAAATTAATATGATTTCTCAAAAAATAGTACTTATCTAGATTGTATTGGTCTCATGTTTTTTCATTTTTTAATATATAAAATAAGTTTTTTAAATTAAAATTTGATATGCGAATACATCAACCGTGTGTAAATTTTAAGAGTTAGAAAAATGAAAATTTAATTTAATTATACATATTTGCGCAACCAACCACTTCTTATTTCTTTAAATAAATTTAATTTTTTCTTTTATTTTTATACTATTGTTTGTAATTAGATAATTTTAATAATTAGAAATTAGATACAAGACAGTATAAAAAGAATTTTAAATGAGGAAGAAATTGCCTTAACTTTTGCCCCCAATCATCTCCATTCAAAGGGGGGGAAATTGAAGTCTTCCCTCTGGATTTTTTATTTTTCCGTGTATACGACATGTTTGGCAGTAAATAATTGAGATCTGTCATTTCCCTCCTTTTTCATTAAAAGAGTAAAATCTTATCTTCCGTTTCCTTTCCTCCGTATTTATATAGATCGCTAAACCCTTTAAAACCTCAAATATACAAAATTCATACACAAACAAATCATGTCCCACCACTCTTCTCCTTTCCCCTCGTGCTTCCGCCCCTCCACAGCCGCCGGACAACCTCCGCCTCTGCCAACAACAACCACCTCCGGTGATCCTAACCTAACCACTTGCCTCTACCAAACAGAGCTTGGCCTTTTCTCTCTCACTTGGTCAAGATCCTTCTTTGGCCATTCTCTCCACCTCCATCTCCACCCCGTAGACGACGCTGCCTCCGCCTTGTTTCCTCTTTCTCTTTCTAACTCTTCTCCTCTCTCTACCGTGTCTTTCCAGCTCCAAATCAAGCCTTTCATTTTTTGGAAAAAACATGGATCCAAGAAACTCCATGGCCAAGATTCCACACCAAGAATTCAAATCTACTGGGATTTTTCCAAGGCCAGATTCGGATCCGGATCCGAGCCTCTATCCGGATTCTACATCGCTGTGGTTGTTGACCGGGAAATCATCCTCCTTGTTGGAGATTTGACCAAGCAAGCTTGTGTAAAGACCAGAGCCAAAAAGCCAGAAAAAGGCCAAGTTCTCGTGCTGAGAAGAGAACATGTGTACGGCAATAGAATGTACACAACAAAGGCCAGATTTGGAGGCAAATTCAGAGAAATTTCGATCGATTGTACAGTGAATAACGATGCGAGATTGTGTGTCAGTGTTGATAACAAAAGGGTTTTGCAGATTAAGCGATTGAAATGGAAATTTAGGGGAAATGAAAAAATTGAATTCGATGGAGTTCCTGTACAGGTCTCATGGGATGTTTATAACTGGCTTTTTGAGGATATTAACAATGGTGGCCACGCAGTGTTCATGTTTGGATTTGAATCTGAAGATAATGAAGCTGAAGAAGAGGAAGAAGATGAAGAAAAAAATAGATGGCAAGATGAGAAAAATGGAGTGGTTCCGTGGCAACAAAGCTCGTGGAGAAAAATGAGGAGGAGTTGGATGAGGACGACGAGAAGTTCATCTTTATCGTCAATTTCTATGTCGTCGGCGTCTTCCGTCGGAGGGTCATCGTCGATTATGGAGTGGGCGAGCACGGAGGAGAATGAGCTTAGTGCACCTAATGGCTTCTCTCTGCTGGTTTATGCCTGGAGAAAATGAAATGAAATTAAAGTAAAGTTGTTTATTTTTTTGTTTTAATTTTTTTGGTAATTAATGTCAATTACCCTGTTAATTAAGATTAAAATTTCTAATTAGTCATCTGTGACTAACCCATTTGTTGATGAACATAGTAATATAGAATCAAGCAATTTAGATAGAGATTTGCAATCCAAATTTTCTCCTTTTTTCTGCTCAAAATAGGTCACCCTAATTTAATTTTTACTGTATTCAAAAATCAGTTGAAATTACAGTTCAAAAAAAATTAAAGTTAATTAATTACATTTTTATGTTTTTTTTATTTGATGTGATCATCACTCATTGATCAAGAATTCTGCTTCTTTTTTTTTTTTCTTTTTTTGCTTCTTCAATTGCCACATTGCCTTAAAATCATAATTTAAATTTCAGAAGGTTAAGCTTTGAGATGCTTGATTTTGATTTATTGAATGGTAATTTGTCTGCGAGGAAATTTCCAATTCAACTGGAAGACAATTGCATGTGAGGAGGGTCTTTCCTTTTTTCTTTCTTTTTTTTTCTTAAAAGAAAATAATAAATAAAATATTTACTCCATACACTTCAAGGTTCAAGCATCTCATTTGGTTTTCGGACACGGATTAAACGAATTATGATAATATTTCAATATTTTCAAAAATATTTATTAGTGATTTTTTATTAATTACATTAAAATTATATTAAATTTAATTTAAAATTTTAAAGTGTAACAGAAAAACAAGAAAATATAAACAAAAGTAAGGCTTAGGTTTGAGTATATATAAATTATAGAGTCAATATATGTAAATAAAATTATATACATATTTTTTTTTGGTAGAGCAAGTAAAAGTAGTTAAAATTAAAAAAGGCAAATTATTGGAAGCAAGAGTGAAGCGTGAAATATGCTGACAAAATATTGGATCACACGAAGTAAATAGTAAAAAAGTATGGAACCTAAGACAATGTCCAATTAAAGGACACAACGACAGTTCCTGACGCAAAACGGCACCGAAAGAGTAGAGGAAATTTCCAAAGTAAATTATAATTTAAAGAAAAAAAAGAAAGAAATTTGACCACATGACTGTGTCTTCTTCTGCTACATTTGTTTGCGTTACGGAGGACCAGTTTTTGTTTCTGTTTCTCTCGTGAATTTAAAGAATCTTATCATTTTTTTTTTTGCACACCGGACATTCTTTCTTGTTTTCTTTCCATCGGAGATTTAGGACAGTAGTTTGTAATGTAATGAATCTTGTCCTTTGCTTTGTATTTTTCTTTTACCTCATTTAATTCTATTAAATTACCTCGTATACTCGATGCTGAAATTATAAAATAAAATTTTGCATGCTTCGTTTTCTGAATTCATTGTATTTTATTATTTTAATTAGTACGCAAATTCATTTATAAACTTATTCAGGATAAATTTCTTACGCTACAAACGTTAGCCAAAATGTAATACGTGGATTTGCCAAAACCACCTAAATCAAAAGATAAAAGTCGAAAAAATATAACCTTATAAGCAATATTTTCATAAGCGGTTCGGAGATCGACTCGAACTACTAATTGAATCAAAAATCAATTAGTTGTATTGAATTGATTTAAATTTTTTATTTTTATTAAATATAATTATTTATAAATAAAAAATAAAAATATGGTGTGTCAAAATATATTAAAAATTTTATTAATTAATAAATATCAATATAAAAATATTAAGATCAATAAAATTTCTTTTTTATATTTAAATACTTGAAAAGAAAGAACTTTAATATTTTACTAATAAAATAAAATTAATTTATAAATTTAAGAAATTTTATTATCCAAAAATAACATCATCTTGTCCCTGTGGATTTATAAATGGGTCAAAATCTTGAATGATTTTTTTTATAATGGGCCAAATTGTTCATTATAATCCTTGCTACTGTAAACCTCAAATCAAAACTATTAGGTAGCAAAAACTAAAATAAAAAAAAGGTAAAGCTGCTTTTGGCATCTTTCCAATAGCTTCTATTTTTTTTTCTTTGTTCGTTTGAAATCGATGCAGAGAAAGAAAAGGAAATTTAGAGATTTAAAGTTTTATTTCTCAAAATGTAACATTTTTAAGTTGAACCGAAATTTAGTCCTAGCCACCAAATTTTGGTTCAATTTAATTTTTTTCGAGTCAATCCAAATTTTTATACTTTTCGATTTTCATGTTAAATTGACTTGAATTGCTTACCGAGTCATAGCCAACCGGTTTGTCAACCCGAATTTAATAATCATGTTTGTAACTAACAATTTTATGTTAATAAAATAAAGGTTAATTCTAAAATTTATCACATATTATTAATTTCGTCAAAATGATGATTAACATTAATTTATCAATATTTTTATACTTCTATTTATAATTAAAAATTTATCAAACCCTATTTTTTTATGGCAATAATATCGCAGTATTAATTTTCTAGTTAGAAAATTCAAATTGATAAATTTAAAAATCTTTTGTAATTTGTTTTTCTTTTTTACAGTTATAAAATTCAAAATCAACGGTGGAAAGTAAATTACTGTAAATTATGATATTTGTTTTTCCCTCTGTCCCTCATTTGAAAACAAGCATAAAAATATATAAAAAGAAATAATAAATCAAAGATACCATGAATTGGGGCAAAAGTAATAAAATTGGAGAAAGAGAATGCATATTTAATTTAAAGAAAGTCAAAATAATCACACAAATAATGCATTGTATTATTTTTTGTGGTTTGGGTAGTTTTATAGTTTGCCCTGGCTACCTCATAATCCCAATTAATTAGACTTTGAATGGGTAAAATTAAGATATTTTCATTATATTTTTTGCAATATTGCAGGTGTTAATTTATTATTGCATGTGATTTAGGTTATCTGTCGGTTTTTGAATTGGTTACAGCCGACAAATCTGACTTTTAACTGCTTAAGCAACTTCCTTATTGTCCTAAAGCTATTCATTAATTAAAATATTTACTCAATAATTTGCCAACGTAGTTATTATAATTATTAATTTTTTTTTTTTAATATTTGATAACATGAGTGGAGGAAGATATACGAGAACTGGGTAGCTACGTGGCTGCCTATTTGGCATATTTTTAGTGGATGGCCCTTCTTCGTTCATCATAATCCAAAATCCTTTTCTTCAACAGAAAAAAATCTGCGTAATTTTCTATACAAAACTTAATAATTACTCTTTCCATTTTTTTATTTATCATTATTATTAAAATTAAAATATAATAAATAAATTTTAATTTAATATTAAATTACATAATTAAAATTAAATTATTAAATTTAATTAATTCTAATTTTATTAAAAAAATAAATCAAAAAAATAAAATAAATTATATTAAAAAATTAAAAATAATAAATAATTTAAAATAAATTAAAAAAAGTAAATGAAAAGTTTTATTTGACGTGATCATTGATATGAATTTTAATTACTCATTTTTTATGTCATTTTTAAACTTTAAATATAATTTAATTTTTTTTTAATAAAATTATAATTAGTTATATTTGATAATTTAATTTAAATTATATAACGAAAAAAAACAAAAAACATCATCGATTTGAACAACGTGGCTAAATCTAGGGGGCTCCATGGATTGTAAAGTTACCCGTCAAACATTTATGATTAATTGATTGATGGGCAAGTAAAAGGACCTGCTGGGCTTGACCCACTTGAAAGGTGTGGTTGACAGACAAGGCTAATGAATTACTAGTTCGTAAATGGAAAATTAAAATTTTTTAATATATATATATATGAGGAGTCTAAATAACTTATTGTGCCTCAGGCACAGAATAGGCCGAGACAACAAGGCAGTATTTATTTGGTAATAACCAATACAAAACTTGGTTTCTATAACAATGTGTCGTTAATTTTACATTATATATATGATTCATGAATGAGTGCATACCAGTCAATCTCCTCCAATTTCATAGTAACAGAAAAATCAGCACAGAACACTTCAATTATTCCTCTATTCAGCTCCTATTTCATCATTGTGACTATAAAAATCAAAGGAAAAATAAATAAATAAAATCAAAGGCCCGATATTAAATATTTCTATTGAAGAAAACAGTATACATATCTTGCAATTAGGCATTCTATTCGAGAGCCAGAACATAGGCATGTCATTGTAATTCAACCCATTTAACAACAATGCAACTTTACAATAAAAAAAATGCTGCAGCAACTTTGTCAACTTTGACAGGCAGCTGTTTTGCTCAACCAGCAGCAATAACAGGACAAGGATAAAAAGGAAAACCAGATTACAAGACAGTTTGCAATTTTGCCCCATCAATGGTTGCTTCTTTTTTTTTTTTTTTTTTTGCACGTAAAGAAGAAATTCTATTTCTCTGGTTATAAATAACATGGTCCCGTTAAATCTTCAAGCTCAGTGCTGAGGTAGAATTTGCATGAAGTAAGGGTGGAGGTACATGGCATAATTGTCTGCTACTTCTGCTCCCGGATCCTGAAGAGCAGGATTTCTTGGAAGGGGAGCCTGTTGAACTAGCAGAAGATAATAACCTAGTCGACCGGCTTCTCAATTTCTTTGTCTCTACCTGCTGCAGGCTACTTTCAGATCCAACTGTGCAAATCTTAGTCTCGTTCAATTCCGCTGGCAGAACACAGTTGCAAAGAAAGCCTGGATTCATCAAACACAACATATAATAGATTTAGTTTCAAGTTGCTAAATAGTAAAAAGAGTGTAATTCGGCTAAAGGTTTTTCAAGTACAGAGTGAATATATGAATTTGAAGTCTTGTTTGGAGATTCCCCACAGCGTGGGGTTACGATTCTTAATCTGCTTCCCCCAATAGTTAAAATAACATCTAGTCTTTGAGAAAGGCTTCCGCGAGCAGAAATCAATTCAACAGATGAATTTTCGATAAGTATGGGCAGCCCGTTATAAACAGTGCATATCCGTTTCAGTTGCATTTCCTCATTATAATACTTCTGACTACACAAAATTGAGCAAAACTCACTACTCAAGTCAGAAGAAAGGGATAAAGAAATGACAGCATGATCTCTGCAGAAATTTTGAACTAGAATACTTGAAATACCAGAGAGAAAACAGCCATCTTAACTAAAATGTGTTGCTGCTATTATTTTTAGGAAAAAGTTATGTCGAGGACAAATTGTCATCTTATTAGCTGCATCAAATATTAAGGGCAGTGTTATGATGAATTTGAGCTATGGCAATGCAATAAGAATTGCAGTATTCTCTCTAGCGTTTCAAAAGCCTTCATTGATCTCAAATGACTTCACATGCTAATTCTAAAATTTATGAGGAACTCAAGGGTAATCAGTTAATTTTTCCACTGAAAATATAAAAGCAAAAAGGAAAATGGATGTTCAATGAACAAAATAATTATAGTAGTTCCTACCTAATCGAGCAAGACGATTAACCCACCGGGGGATTGTTTTCCCAGTCAGCTTTATGCACACATCATTGCAGAAGTGATTGCAGTTCTTGGTGATAAGATGGTAAGTGTTCCCAGAATACTCTTGAGCTAACTTCTCCATCAATGTACGAACCTCCCTAGGACCAAGATCGGTTCTTCCTACCAATATAGATTTTCTAAAAGTGAAACCCGGGCATTGCCTCGGTTCCACCTC